>JAKSZT010054338.1:1677741-1761494 GCA_026826555.1 Tolypeutes matacus | reverse complement strand
GACTTTTTTTTTTTTATTATGGGTAAAAATCAAAATTCTCACAATACATACAAACATTTGCAAAATTATATATAAATATATATGCATATATGTGTATTTGCTTACAAAAATGTTATTTATATATATATACACATATATTTTAAGAGGTGCTTAGATTACCCAAAATATTACACGGAACCCACTGGGATTCCCATGTTCCCCACCTCCCACACCTCCCACCACATCCCACACAAACATCTCCCACAGTGTGGCCCACCACCCTCAATGAACTTACACATCCTGGAGCCTTGCCACCAACCGTAGACCACAGTTCACACTGTAGACCACACTCTCTCCCACTCAGTTCTGAGTGGTGTGTGCTGATTTAAAATGGCCTACATCCATTGCCACAACAGTACTCAGGACAACCTCCAACTCCCAAAGAAGCCCCTGTATTTCAACTGCTCATCCCCTCCCTACCCCAAAAGTGTCAAGTGGCCACTGGCTCCACCTCATTGTTATAATTTCTTGCATTGCTAGAATCACCATATGTGAACAAGAGAATACCATCAAGTCCACTCTAGTCCATAGTTCTTCCCCCAATCCTGAGGGGACTGGGATGGTGATGTCCACTCCAACTCCAAGTGAGAGAGGGCTTATATCCCATGGATATGGTGGGTGGGATGATCCTGCCTGCAGATGCAGACCCTCTCCATTCCCTGGGATGGCCATTTCCCATCATTGTCTCCTCACCAGGTGACTTGGATGAGTCCATTGAGCTGTAGGGTAGGAGTTGCAACTCCACCTAGATTTCATGCACACCTGGCACATAGGTAGAATTTTTTTACAGTGATGGGATCTGTGCTGACTTCAAAGTCTTCTTGTCCAGCTAGTCTCTTCGTCCCGTTGAAGTGTTATTGCAGGTTAGTTAGCGATAACACTTTAGATCCAGAAAAAGCACAAGAGGGCAAGAGATTATGTACTAAAATGGGAGGCACACAACCTGGGGGACTAAAATAGATGAGGGAGGCTTTTAGCTAAGCTGGGTTTTGGAGGATAGGCAGAAAAAAGGGGTGGGGGTGGATTAAGGGAAGCATTGTGTACCTACAGGGAGATGTTTGTGGGAAGAAAATTCTAGAAAAGGGGGGCAGCATTCCAGTGGGGAGAAGTTACAGAGATGAAGCCCTCACGTAAGCAGGACAGACATTCCTATGTATCTCCCTTATTCAGCATCCTCTTTGCCCCTGAGCCCTGTGTGACGCTCAAAAGAGCTAGATTTAGGCACTGTCACTTCACTGAATCCATGTAAGAACGCTGCCAATATTAGCATCTTCATTCTACAGAAGAAACTAAGGCTCTGAGTGGTTCAAGTAACTTAGCCAAGGTCCTATCTTTAGTATACAGATCTGGGGTTCAAACGCAGGCATTCTACCTCCAAGGCTCAGCATCAGAACATGGGAGCAGGGGACCCTTGACCACACAGAGAAGTTGAGTCTTTCCTTGAGTTTTTTGGGGAAGCATAAACTCAGCAAATAAAAACATGCTCAACATTAAAAAAAAAAAAAAAAAAAATTAGTGACAACTGGGTTCAATTAGTACTTACAAAGTCAAGCAGAAGGGGCCCTTAGATATCTTGTTTAATCTTATTTACAGATGAGTACACTGAGACCCAGAAAGATAAGGTAACTTTTTCCAGGTCACACAGTAAAATTGGTTTAACATGTATTTAATTTGCTGCGAAAAGCTGAGGACCAGTTCTTTTCCCGTAGCTGGTGAAATATATAAATGAACTACAGTTGGAAAAAGTTCACCTCTGGCAAAATGAAAATAGGAGAGAACTAGGAAAACACTCACCAGTAGCTTTATAGGTTCCTTTTGTCATTTTTCCCTTAGGGGATCTAGTGGGGAGTCCTGTTCTGCTACTGCCTATATAATGCATCTTATAGTATAGGGCATGCTAAAAACCCTCCTAGTGTTGATGAACACTAATGCTATTTTTTTTTTTTTTTTACTGGGAGGTCTCGGGGATCGAACCCAGGTCCCTCCATATGGGAGACGGACGCCCAACCAGTTGAGCCACACCCGACCCCATCACACTAATGCTATTTTGAAAGCATCTGTTTTAAGGGGATTAAAGTCTTTTGGATATCGGCTTCTGAGAATTTTTGTACTAAGCTCAAGGATATTTTGAATTGCACTAAGTCATAAGAGCCAAAATATAGAAGGAAGCAGTCATCACATGCAGTAGAACAGCCAGTAACTAAGCCAGCCCAATTAGGCATAGGCTACTGGAGTTCTAACTAAACAAATGCTTGTTTAAATATAATTTTACTTTATTTTCAATCACTGGACATAAAATAGATATAATTGAATGTAGCTATTTTAGCCCTTTTATTAGAAGGCCAGACTTTTTGAGAGTCTCTAGAGGATATATAGTCTAAGTTTAGACAAGTACATTTGAAGTAGAGACTGAGAATATTGGATCAAGTTAGCCCTTCATCTCTAAAAGGAAGCCCAATTAGGAGATGCCCTTATGAAGGGTAAAACCTTCCATAGTAGAGATCTTCCCAATTTAGTCATTAAAGAGGTGATGGTGGGAGGGAGAGAGGGAAGGAAGAAATAAATTGGATTTGTACAACCTCGAATTTGCTTGCCAGTTCTGACACCAATTTGCTTTAACACCTTGGATTACGTAACTCATCTGAGTCTCAGTTTCTTCCTCTGTAAAAACAAATTAATGGTATCTGTTGTACAGGATTGTTGAGATTAAGTGAGATAATGTATGTGAAAGCACCTAGTTTGGTGGTTTATTTAGAGTAGGAGCGCAATAAACACTACTTCCCTCTTGACTTTTTCACCAAATGCAAAGAGGATACTTTATCCATGGGGGAATCCAAAGGTCTGGGATGTGCCAAGCTTCTGAATTTTCCAGAAAGCCCTTCTAGGCTTGCTTTATTAGTTACCATTGTGCTTTTTTTTTTTTTTTTTTTTTTTTCTTTCAATGTTTTTTTTTTGTTTTGTTTTGTTTTTACCGGGAGGTACCGGGGATCGAACCCCGGTCTCTCCATATGGTAGACGGACGCCGAACCTCTTGAGCTACATCCGTTTCCCACCATTGTGCTTTAATATCTGCCTACCCTGAAAGTTTTGAGGGACTGATTCTGTGCTTTTTATTTTTCAACTAAAGGCTAGTTCCATATTCTCTAACCTTTTTTCAGACTTCAACATAAATGAGATAACAAAAGGTAAGGAGGAAAATATAGTTTGCCCAATTCGGCCAGGAATCTATTCAAGTTCCCACCACATGTCATGTCCCCTACCCCAGCTTTGTCTCTTCATTCTGAAAGCAGAAACTACCCCAGGTGTCCAGTACACATTTATGTATAGTGGTCTGCTGCCATAATTGTCCTTTTGGCATCAGCTTTGGGACCCAGTTCTTCCTGTTTTTCTCACTACCTGCTCTACAACTTTCTTCAACTATCCTGTCCTAGTGACCTGTTGCCCAAATAGGGAAGCACCTTTGGCTCTCAGAGATCGTTCCAAACTTTTGAGCCACACCCAGAGAATGATGCATTTGATGAAGAGGTCCCAGCCTGTGCACTCACCCAGTTTCTCATTCATTAGGAATTTGACCCAAAAGGGCCCCTGACTTATCTTTGATCTAGGAAATGACTATTGTTGTTGACTAACCCAGTGACTGAAACACTTTTCCAAGGTTAGTATTCATTTCGGTATTGTTCACCTACAATAAAATCTAGATGTGTTGATTACTTTGTAGATAGAGCAGGTTTTGCGTCTAGTGGGGGAGGAATTTCACATACCAAATTATGACATAACTTGATTTTTTTTTATTTTATTTTTTTTTAAGATTTTATTTATTTATTCATTTATCCCCCCCTTGCTGCTTGTGCTCGCTGGGTCAGCTAACCACGCCGTGCGGGCGGGTCTGCCTTCACCAGGAGGCCCCGGAAACCGAACCCGGGGCCTCCCATATGGTAAACGGGAGCCCCACTGATTGAGCCACAGCCGCTTCCCTTGATTTTTTTTTAATCTTAGTTAGGACTTTCCGTTTGCTAATAGTTAAGCTCAAATCATATTTTGGTGTCTTGAATCCCTTTGGGATGTAACCATTTTGGAAGGACCTTTGAGTAAAAAGTCTCAAAATGAGATTATTAATTTAATGGTACTTTGTGTTTCAGATGGAATTTCGTGAAAAGCATGTGCCAGCCTATAAGCATATACTTGTAGAATCAAGGACTCCTCCTTGTATATTCAAAGAACTTTAATTAGCATCATGTGAAGCGTTTAAAATCCCTTAAAGAGGAAGTTTTTAGCTTAAAAATAGTACATATGGGAAGCGGATGTAGCTCAGTGGTTGAGCACCTGCTTCCCACATTTGAGGTCCTGGGTTCAATCTCCGGTGCCTCCTTTAAAAAAAAAAAATTATGTATGAAAAATACATATGACAGGAAATAAACACTTAGCAAGTAAAGTAAGCAAAAGTGATTATAATATCAATAATGGGGATAGTGGGAAGTTGGTGGGAGCTAGAATATAGGAGTTTTCTTCTTGTTGTTCAGATTTTGCATTTGATTAATAGCACAGAAAAAAAAGTAAAACAAAACAAAAAAACTCAGTGAAACCTAAAAACAGGAAGCATGACTGAAGCAGTTGAGACATCACTAACTGACCAGGGGAACGTGACTGTCTCTCCTGCCGCTCCCATTTCTCAGTTATAAAATCAAAGTACCCCCCAGGGAGGAAGTAGGTAAGGATTAATGTAGTCATAAATCTGAGTTCCTCAGAGGCAGATGCTACATATTAAAAGCGAGTAGGGAAGGGGAAGGTAATTGTCATTGTTATCATTATTATTAGTGCTAGTGCTTTGATGTTTTAATGCTTATGATGATTAAGTAGATTAGATTGAACCTTAAATTCCTTCCCCAAGATGCTCTCCTCTTCTCACAGAACACCACATCATTTTTATTGGGCTCTTTGTGTTAGCCTATTTACAGACCAAAATTTCAGAAGTAGGTACTTAAGCCACATTGAGGTTGATAGCACACTCGCAAAAAGTTTGACTGGAAATTGCCAAGGATGATCAGGTTTGTGCTGTCAAATTGTGGGTTGTAGGGTTGTGAAAAAGAGCCAAGGAACAAACTTTCCATGGCCTGGATGAATAAGGGGCAAATGTTTTATTGATGACAGAACAGAAACATTCATTTCAATGAATTGAGGACAGCCCAGAAGATCTGCATTCCAGTTCACCAAGAGCATTTTGCCATCCTCTTTGTTTATTGGATTTTGCAAAAGGTTTATGGCTTTCTCAGTTTCCTCCCTGATGTTTCCTGCAGATTGGAGGTTTTTACTATAGTAACCCAAACACACTGTGTGAATATAATAGGATTTCAGCTATACAATAACAGCTGCAACTTTTCTGTTCTTTCAGAAAGTCATCCTTCTCCAGGTAATTCTTATGACTTGAAGAGGGAAACCGATGCTGGTAGTTATTAGTTGATGAATTAATGGAACTGTTTCAACTGGATCCATTATGGATCTTGCTTATGGGGGCACTCCTGAATTTTGCAGCTTCGGGTCACCTCTACAAGTCCCCTAACCTCTTTGTCTGTTTCATCTCACTGAAACTGGAGCTCATTATACTTACCCAAATGCTACTTTGCTATTTATCTACTTGTTAATAAGGTGTTATCTCTGGAAACAATAGATAAATTTTCTCACTTGAGTAGACTTTCAGTTTAAGGAGATCTTGCTTTTAATTTTACATGTGACCAAAAGTAAATTGCTTGATATCTGGGGGACTTTATTTTCTACAAGGACACAGTGGGGATTAGCATCTCTTCCTAGAGATTTGCAAAGATCATAAAATGTCCTTTTGACACTTTCCCAAAAAACAGCATGCCATGAAAGGAAAATAGGTAGGACAGTTTCATCAATTTAAATGAAAGCTTGAAACAGGCCAGAGAATAGAGCTAGTTGAATTATCTGGCGAACATGAGTCAGGGAAGTGGCAAGAGCCTGTATGTATGCTTGTACTAGCCCTCCGATGAGAAAATAAGAAGGCAGAGAGAGACTTAGGGTGCCTAGAGTTGAGGAGAGTGTGTGCATAGTAAGCCCATTTGTGTGATGTCATCGGAAAAACACCGTAAATATATTGGAAAGCAGTGAAAATTCCAGAACATATAATACCCAAATTGAAAAAAGGTAAATGGGATATTCTTTATTTTTCATTTTTAAAAAAATATTGAAGTATATCATTCATACATGAACATACATAAATAATAAGTATATAGTAAAACTTGTGAATTTACGAAACAAACACATAACATCATACAGGGCTCTGTAAATAGGATATTCTTAGTATGGGAAAGATGATAGATGTGTAGCACTATCCAGCTTTAATTGAAATATTCAACTCGAAGATGTTTCCCTTCTTTTGTTTGTTTCCTGTAGTAGCATTTTGCCCCTCCCAATAAGGACTTTTCTAGAAATTGGGGATTTATGTATAAGTAATATGTTATAAAAATATTGTTCTTTGTGGCTCCAAAGGACCAAGTGGTGAGAGTTACAATAGCTTAGATTATAGTTCAGTTTTAGAAAGAACTTTCTTAAAGCTGTATCTGTCTGTGGGAAAAACTGAACTGTCTTTAAGAAAAATGAATACCTGCTACTGGATGTATTCAAGGAGAGATTGCTTGCCAGGGCTATTGTAGAAATAATTCTTCTATCGAAAGAGATTTAAATGGACCCCTAAGATGTTTTCTAGCCCTAGAGTTTAAGATTCTTTTTAGTCAGAGAACCTTTTTTTATGTTTCAAACAATACTTTAAATGTTTTGTGGTATATTTCTCTTTATAACATATCTTTTTTTTTTTTTTTTTTCATTAGAGAAGTTGTGAGCTTACCGAACAATCATGCATAATGTACAGAATTCCTATACATCATCCCTCCACCAGCACCCTGCATTGTTGTGGAACGTTAGTTACATATTATGAAAAAACATCATCAAAATATTACTGCTAACTATGGTCCATAGCTTACATTTGGTATATTTTTTCCATAAACCCCCCTATTATTAACACCGTGCATTAGTATTGTTCATTTGTTATAGTTCATGAGGGAACACTCGTATTTGCATTGTTAACCGCAGTCCATCATCCACCACGTGGTTCACTGTGTTATACAGTCCCATGACTTGTTCAGTCTATCCAAAGTGTACACTCAGTGGCTCTCAGTTGCATCACAGAGTTGTGCCGTCATCACTTCATAAATTGTAGAACATTTTCCAGTCCAGCAGGAAAAATCCCATACCCCCCTATTATTGACTCATAGCATTGATATAGTACCTGTTTTGGTGTTGATGCAAGAATATTACAATATTGCTGTTAACTATAGTCCATAAGTTACATTAATTGTATTTTTCCAATTTGTCACCATATTCTTACCACCTTATAACAGTGACGTACAGTTAAATTTGTTCTAGGTCATAGAAGAGCATTCTTGTATTTGTACTGTTAACCACAATCCTCATCCACCACCAGGTTCACTATGTTATACAATCTCTAGATTATTCTCTAGCTTTCTTTCAATTAACATTTACATCCCTTGACTGCCCCATTCAGTCACAATCACATTTCTAAATCAGCCATGTTAGTTATACTCACTATAATGTGTTATCAACTCTATCCATTTCCACACTGTTACCAATCAAGCTAATTAAAAATTCTACATATATTAAGCATCGGTACCCATTCTTAGCCCTCTTCCTGTCTCCTAGTAACCTATACTCTAGATTTTAACTCTATGTCTTTATTCTTCATATTTAGACCATATTAGTGAGATCATAAAATATTTGACCTTTTGTATCTGGCTTATTTCACTCAAGATAATCCATGTTTTCATATGTGTCCAAATTTCATTTCTTCTTACAGCAGCATAGTATTTCATTGTATGTATATACCACATTTTGTTTATCCATTCATCGATTGATGGACACTTCGGTTGTTTCCATCTTTTGGCAGTTGTTAATAATGCCACTGTGAACATCGGTGTGCAAATGTTCATGTCCCTGTTTTCAGTTCTTCTGGATATATTCCTAGTAGGGGGATTGCCAGATCATACAGCAGCTCTATGTGTAGCTTCCCGAGGAAACCACCACACTGTCTTCTACAGAAGCTGCACCACTCTACATTCCCACCAATAGTGAAAGTGTGTTCCTATTTCTCCACATCCGCTACAGCACTTGTAGTTTTGTTTTTTAAATAATGGCCATTCTATGAGGTGTGAAATGATATCTCATTGTCGTTTTGATTTGGATTTCCCTAATAGCTAGGGATATTGAACATTTTTTCATGTGCTTTTTCACCATTTGTACTTCCTCTTTGGAGAAATGTCTAACTTTTTTGCCCATTTTTAAATTGGATTGCTTGCCTTTTATCCTTGAGTTGTACGATCTCTTTGTATAGTGTGGAAATCAAAACCTTATTGGATACGTGGTTTCCAAATATTTTCTCCCATTGAGAATGCTGCCTTCTTAAAAAAGTCATTTGAAGCACAAAAGTATAAATTCGAGGAATTCCCATTTACCCATTTTTTTCTTTCGTTGCTCGTGCTTTGGGTGTAAGGTTTAAGAAACCACCACATACCACCACGTCTTGAAGATGTTTCCCTACATTTTCTTCTAGGAGTTTTATGGTTCTAGTTTTTATATTTAGGTCTTTGATCCATTTTAAGTTAATTTTTGTATAAGATGTGCCATGGGGGCCTCTTTCTATCTTTTGGATATGGATATCCAGTTCTCCCAGCACCATTTGTTGAATAAACTGTTCTGCCCTGGCTGGGTGGGCTTGGCAATATTATAAAAAATCACTTGACCACAGATGTGAGGGTCTGTTTCCGAACAATGTTTGGTTCCATTGGTCTATATGTCTATCTCTATGCCAGTACCATGATGTTTTTACTACTGTAGCCAGGTAATATGATGTAAAGTCAGGAAGTGAGAGTCCTCCAACTTCGTTCTTCCTTTTTAAGATGTTTCTGGCCATTCAGGGCGCCTTACCCTTCCAAATAAATTTGATATTTGGCTTTTCCATTTTTTAAAAAAAGCTGTTAGAATTTTTATCAGGATTGCATTGAATCTTTAAATTAATTGGGTAGAATTGACATCTTAATTATATTTAGCCTTCTAATACATGAACATGGAATGTCCTTCCATTTATTTAGGTCATGTTTGATTTCTTTTAGCAATGCATTGTAGTTTCCTGAATAAAGGTCCTTTACTTCTTTGGTTAAGTTTATTCCTAAATATTTGATTCTTTTAGTCACTATTGTAAATGGAATTATTTTCCTGACTTACTAATATATAGAAACGCTACTGATTTTTCCATATTAATCTTGTATCCTGCCACTCTGCTGAACTTGTTTATTAGCTCTAGTAGCTTTGTTGTAGATTTTTCAGGACTTTCTAGGTATAAGATCATATTATCTGAAAATAGCAAAAATTTTACTTCTTCTTTTCCAATTTGAACTCCTTTTATTTTATTTTCTTGCCTGATTGCTCTAGCTAGAATTTCTAGCACTATATTGAATAACAGTGGTGACAGTGGGCATCCTTGTTTTGTTCCCAAGCTTAACAGGAAAGCTTTGTCTTTCACCGTTGAGTACAATATTAGCTGTGGTTTTTTCATATATGCCCTTTATTGTGTTGAGAAAGTTTCCTTCAATTCCTATCTTTTGGAGTGTTTTTTACAAGAATTGATAGCTGGGGAAACGGATGTGGCTGAAGTGATTGAGCTCCCGCCTACCACATGGGAGGTCCATGGTTCGGTTCCCAGTGCCTCCTAAAGAAGACAACAAGCTGGCACGACGGGCAGGCACAGTGAGCTGATACAACAAGATGTTGCAACAAGAGACACAAGAAGAAAAACATGATGAGAGACACAACAAAGCAGGGAGCAGAGACTCCCGGTGCCTCCTAGAGAAGATGAGCAAGACAGTAAGCTGACGCAACAGGCAGGTGCGGCAAGCTGACACAACAAGATGACTCAACAGGAGATACAGGAGGAAGAACATAATGAGAGAGACAACAAAGCAGGGAACAGAGGTGGCTTAAGAGATCAGGCGCCTCCCTCCCACATCAGAGGTTCCGGGTTCAGTTCCCGGTGCCTCGTAAAGAAACAAAGAAGATGAACAGACACAGCAAGTGCAAGCAATGAGGGGTTGGGGAAAAATAAATAAATAAAATAAATCTTTAAAAAAAAAAAAAAAGAAACAATAGCTGTATTTTGTCAGATGCCTTTCTGTGTCAATCTAGATGATCGTGAATTTTCTTCTTCTTCAATTTATTAATGTGATGTATTACAGTGATTGATTTTCTTGTGTTGAACCATCCTTGTGTGCCTGGGATAAAACTCACTTGATCAAGAACTATAATTTTTTTTTTTTTTTTAAAGAACTGTATTTCAACTTCAGAAGATAAAATAACAGACAGAAAGGAGCTTAACAAATTATGGAAGCATTACTCTAAAAAGTTCTGTCCAAGCACATTTATCTCATTTAATTCTAAAAACAAACTCAATTCTTTCTCCAGTATTCAGAAAAATAGGCAAATGAGCACAGATTGGTTAAATGACATGATCAAGGTCTCCTTGTTAATGAAGAAAAAAATGTCTAATCATATTCATATCTTTTAACCCCATATTCTTTTTTTGTTTCTTTTGTTTTTAAGGTTTTTTATTTGTTTTGTTTTGTTTTTATTTTACTGGGAGGTACCAGAGATCGAACCCAGGTCCCTCCATATGGGAAACGGATGCCCAACCATTTGAGCCACATCTGCCCCCTTTTGTTTGTTTTTAGGGGCCACCAGGAACTGAACCCAGGACTGCCCATGTGGGAAGCAGGTGCTTAACCACTTGAGCTACATCTGTTCTCCCCATATTCTTTTTTTAACCTTTAGCATTGATGTAGTACCTTCTTTGCCTTTACTACCAAAATATCACACTATTACTATTAACTATAGTCTATAAATTCATTTGTTGTATTTTCCCTTGTATCACCATGTTCTTATATTTATATTAACCACAGTCCTCATCTACCATCAAAATCATTATCTGTAAAGTCCCTAAATTATCCTCTAGCTGTCTTTGAGTTAACTTTAACCTCACTAGACTACCCCCTTTCAGCCACAATCACATTTATAAATCAGCAGTGTCTGTTATACTCATTATAATGTGCTACCATCAATTCCATCCATTACCACATATTTACAATTGACCTTATTAAACATTCTACATATATTCAGCATCAGCTCCCCTTTCTCAACCTACATTCTGTCTCCTGCTAACCTATACTCTGTAGTCCAACTCTGTAAGTTTACTCATCGTATTTAGTTCGTATCATTGAAACTATGCAATGTATGTCTTTTTGTGTCTTGCTTATTTCACTCAACATAATGACCTCAAGGTTCATCCATGTTATGTACTTCCCTAGTTTAATTCTTCTTACAGCTGAATAGTATTCCATCATATGTATATACCACATTTTGTTTAGCCATTCATTGGCCGATGGGCTTCTAAGTTGCTTCCATCTTTTAGCAATTGTGAATAATGTCACTGTGGACATTGGTGTGCAAATATCTGTTTGCATCTTTGCTTTCGATTCTTCTGAATATATTCCTAGTAGCAGAATTGCTGGATCATATGGCAGTTCTATATTTAGCTTCCTGAGGCTGAGGAATCACCAAACCATCTTCCACAGAGGCTGCACCATTTTACACTCCCACCAACAATGAAGGAGTTTTCCTATTTCTACACATCCTCTCCAGCACTTGATGTTTTGTTTTGTTTCTGTTGTAGTTATTTTTTAATAATGGCCATTCTGTAAGGCATAAAATGATATCTCATTGTAGTTTTTTTTTGTTTGTTTGTTTTTTGAGGTACTGGGGCCAGAGATTGAACCCAGAAATGTATGTGGGAAGCCAGCACTCAACCACTGAGCCACACCAACTTCCCTGAGTTGGTTTTATCGTTTGTTTTCTTGTTGTTTTTGTTTTTTCAGGAGGCACCGGGAAGACCTCCCATGTGGAAGGTGGGTGCTCAACTGCTTGGGCCACATCCACTCCCCTCTCATTGTCGTTTTGAGCTGCATTTCCTTAATAACTAGTGATGAATAATTCTTTCAATGTGTTGTTGGATTCAATCAGCAAATATTTTGTTGAGGATATTTTCATCTATATTCATTAAGGAAATGGGTCTGTCATTTTCATTTTTCTTAATATCTTTATGTGGGGGGGAGGGGGGAGGAGGAAGAAGGAAGAAAGAAGAAGAAGAAAGAAGAAAGAAAAAAAGAAAGAAATGACCTTAACTACACAGCTGGAGGAACTAGAAAAAGAACAGCAAACTATTCCCAAAGCAAGCAAAAGGAATGAAATAACAAAGATCAGAGCAGAAGTAAATGTAATTGAGAACAATAGAATCAACAAAACCAAGAGTTGGTTCCTCCAGAAGATCAATAAAATCAACAAACCACTGGCTAGACTGACAAAGAAAGAGAGAAGATGCAAATAAAATCAGAAATGGGGGGGGGGAGCATTACTACTGACCCCACAGAGATAAAAGAGATCATATGAGGGTACTATGAACAACTGCGTGCCACCAAACTAGACAACAAAGATAAGATGGACACATGCCTAGAAACACACAAACAACCTACACTGACCCTAGAAGAAACAGAAGACCTCAGCAAACCAATCACAAGCAAAGAAATTGAAACTGTCACAAAAAATCTCCCCAAAATGAAAAGCTCAGATAAGATGGCTCCACAGGTGAATTCTACCAAGAATTCAAAAAAGATTTAATATCAATCTTACTCAACATCTTCCAAAAAATTGAAAAGAAGGGAACACTACCAAATTCATTCTATAAAGCCAACATCACCCTAATTAAAAGCCACCAACTCTTGGTTTTGTTGATTCTATTCTCAATTTCATTTACTTCTGCTCTGATCTTTGTTATTTCATTCCTTCTGCTTGCTTTGGGAATAGTTTGCTGTTCTTTTTCTAGTTCCTCCAGCTGTGTAGTTAGGTCATTTCTTTCTTTCTTCTTCTTTCCTCTTTCCTCTTTCCTCTTTCCTCTTTCCTCTTCCCTCTTCCCTCTTTCCTCTTTCCTCTTCCTTCTTCCTCCCCCCCCCCCCTCCCCCCCTCCCCGCTACTTCTTTTTTTGTTTTGTTTTGTTTTTTGTTTTTCCATATTACTTTATTGAAAAGTTAAATCTCTTGCCAATATTGTTTAAAAGTCACATTTTTGCCAACATTGGTCACCACTATCATTGTAATAATTCTTGATATGTCTGACAAATTTCTAACGGAGATGAAATTCTAATCATGTCTCTAATTTTGCCAAAGACTCTGGATTTACTCAGCATCCTTCTCTGAAGTCTTTCCTGCATTTGTAGACAGGAATAAAAGAAATGCAAGATCTCTTTACAGAGGAAACAATCCTGTCCTAATCTTCCTCTCCCTCCCCAATAAGCCAGTTCAACAGACTAATAAAAACTGAATGTTTTTAAGGCAGCAGCAAATCTTATTAAAGTAACCCCTCCCGTTCCCAGACTTGGTTATTGCAGCCATCTTATGGTAGGAAAATTATTAACACAATATGAATGCATTACTGAGAACCAAATAAAGATGAGAATTAGTTCTGACAAAGTAAATCTCAATTCAGCTTAGACCAGGAATTTATTTGATTCCACTTTCTCTCCAGCTCTTGTGTGAATAAGACTGCAGATTAAAAATCTCACTGGGTGGTCCATTTTTGTTGTATCAGAGAGTAGTTCAAAAATTAAGGCAAGTCTCCATGGACCCAAAGGGAAGAAAAGAATCCGTGCTCTTAACCACTGAACTCTAGAACCAGTGGTTCCAGAAAATATTAGTTCTAGAGAAAATAGAAGCAAATAAATAACCAACAGTTTATTCTGGATTTTTGCTTTATTTTCATATGTCATGGAATACTTATACTAAATAATTTTCTCATGGAAGAATCTCTCTTATTATGCCACCACTGTCCTGCTCTCATCAACTGAAGTTTACACATTCCTTAACTTGCTAACACCCTTTCCAAGCAACCAGAAGAAAAGAGAATTATCTTCCGCTTTTAATATACAGAAAGGGAGATGTCAAAATACCTAAATCTTTTCCTTAACCCTTCTGAATGCATTCCTCTATCTTTTCTTCAAGTGTCCTCATATCTGTAAAAGAACTCAAAAATAAGAAAAATGGCATTGCTTCTCACATGTCAGTGACACAGGGTCTTCGTTGCCATGAGTGACTAATGACACCCAAGATGACACATGCCAACCCCTGGAGCCTATGAACATTACCATCTATGGCAAACGGGACTTGGCAGATGTGATTCACTGAAGGCTCTTAAGAAGGGGCATTATTCTGGATTCTCTGGATGGTCCTGATGTAATCACAGGGGTCCTTATAAGAGGTACAAGGTTAGAGGGACAGAAGGTGATAAGACCAAAGCAGAGAGAGATTTGAAGATGCTATTGTACTGCCTTTGAAGATGCAGGATAGGGCCATGAGTCAAGGAATATTAGGAATGTACTTCTAGAAACTGAAGAAGGCAAGGAAATGGATTCTCCTTAGAGCCTCCAGAAGGTACCAGACCTACCCACTCCTTGGTTTTAGCAGTGTAAGTCTCATTTTGGACTTTGAACCTCTCAAACTGTAAAAAAATAAAGTTGAGTTGTTTTAAGCCACGAAGTTTGTGGCAATTTGTTATAGCATCAACAGGAAACTAGTATACCATTTATTTCATCTTTCCTTTTTATCAGTATGATGGTTGGCTCACCCCCTTCCTTCTGTATACAACATAGAAGGTAGAAAGAACTGCATGTATATGTGGGCATCCACATAATTTTGTTTTCAATATTAAGCCAAAGACCCCTTGAAGGTAGGAACTTCTTGAATATACATCTCCCAAATATTAGGCAGAATCTCCACTTCCTTGTGCCCCCATGCCACTAGTTGACTACGTGATCAAGGACCTGAGAAAGAACAAATCAATGATGGAACTGCTGTGAGGTTCACTTATGCATGGACCACACCTCCTGGTTTGACTGACTTGAAAGGCCCCAGATGATAATGCCGCCTTCAGCCACAACTTGCTGAGCTGAAAAGGTTCCTGGGCCCTGTAAAAGCCAATGATGCTCCTTCATTCATCCTTGCCTCTTCTTTCCTTTCTCACTTCTTCTTTGGATAGTGTAGAACCTTTCTGCACTCCGTTCTGGCTGGTCCACTGCCTTTCCTCCGAGGAACACCTATGGGCAAATGAAGCACCTGGACAGGAATTCCAATTCCATTGCACACAAGCCAAGATCCCCTGAAGCCAGCAGCTGTCAGTTACCTCTCAGGGGTCTCCTAAAAACATGGAAATTTTTCCATTGTGCTGTGGGGGTTAACACTTCCCATAATATAAAATAGAAACTGCAGTTTGGGTGCAGTTTCCCCTAAAACAAGTAAACTTACTGGTTGGTCTTAAATTGTTTGAGTTCAACATTAAGTCCGGAGGTACGTATTTTTTGTTCTGTTTTGTTTTGTTTTCTTACAGGCCGGCTAGCATTTAACAATGCTAGACTTTGTATGCAAAGAGTGGCTCAATTCAGGATGGTTTCCTTATAGAAAAAAATAGTCTTAGCATTCATGCTAAGCTCCCAGGTAGATAAGATGGTATTGAGAAAAGTCTCTGTATGTTGGTGGAGATACTGTGGTCCTTTATCACTCCGGCCGGCAGCATGTTGAGCCCTGAGGTGGTGCCCTTGGAGCACCGCCAGCATCCTGGCATCCTGGCTTTTAGATGGCTACAGGTATGATGGCCATGCCGGCGCCCTAGGCCAGCCCCCTGGGATGCTCTCACTGGCACCCTGACAACTTTCCTCCTGCCGCAGCCGGGGCCTTTGTGGGCTCTGCTAACCCTCTTTCTACTTTTTTAATGAAAGCATTGAGGACTATAAATTTCCCTCGCAGTACTGTCTTCACTGCATCCCATAGGTTTTGATATGTTGTGTTCTTGTTTTCATTCGTCTTGAGATATTTTCTTTTTTCTCTTGCAATTTCTTCTTTGACCCACTGATTATTTGAATGTGTTGTTTAATCTCTATATATTTGTGAATTTTCTCTTTTTCTGCCTGATGTCGAATTCCAGCTTCATTCCATTATGATGAGAGAAAGTTTTTTGTATAATTTTGATCTTTTTAAATATACTGAGGTGTTTTGTGACCCAACATATGGTCTATCCTGGAGAAAGATCCATGAGCATTTGAGAAGAATATATATCCTGCTGTTTGGGGTGCAATGTTCTATGTATGTCTTTTAGGTTTAGTTCATTTATCATATTATTCAAGCTCTCTGTTTCTTATTGATTCTCTACCCAGATGTTCTTTCCAGTGATGAGAGTGGTGTATTGCAGCCTCCAACTATTATTGTAAAGATATCTCTTTCTCCCTTCAGTTTTGCCAGTGTTTGCCTCATGTATTTTGGGGCACCCTGATTGGGTCTTCACAACATATTTAATTTTAGTAACAATTCTAAAAGGATAAGGAGGTACTTGAAAAGTGGTTATCTTAGAAAAATAACATGTAAAACAGTATAAAATATTAAAACATTTTTGTAGAGTTAACGCAGTGGTAAACACTGGTGATAAGCTTAAAATGAGACTCAGGTTATTATTCTGTTACCATAGTAAATAAGATTATCTTAATTGGTTAAAAAAAAGTTTTTTAATTGCCCTTGAATTCCTTTCAGGGAGTACATATTCATGTGATGTTTTCCTCATTAAGAAGTAGAAACCCTTTCAAAAAAGGCTAACATGTTCCTTGGTAAACTGCAAAGAAGGAAGGGTGGAAAACGAACATTTTTTAAACACCTGTGTGCTCAAATGAGTATAACAGATAGAGATTATTACCCTCATTTATTATAGACGAGGAAACTTGCTCAGTACAGTTAGCTAACCTACATAAAGCCATACTCAAACCGAAATGTTCCTAGGTATGAACCCTATAATCATATTTTTCCCAACATTTATTATAAAACTTTCAAACATACTGCAAAGTTTTTACCAGCTTTATTGAGATATAATTCACATGCCATACAAGTCACCCAATTAAAGTGCACAATGTTGTGGCTTTTAGTATGCTCACAGATATGTATAATCATCACCACAACCAATTTTAGAACATTTTCATTACACCTAAAAGAAAGTCTGTACTTCTTAACTATTACTCCCCAATCTCTCCATTTCTCCTAGCCCCTGGAAACCATTTTTTAAATTTCTGTCTCTGTAGATTTACCTATTATGAATATTTCATATAAATGGAATCATATGATCTAAGGCCTTTTGTGACTGGCTTCTTTCAATTAGCATGTTTTCAAGGGTTTTCCCATGCAATAGCATGTATCAGAATTTCATTTCTTTTTATTGCCAAATAATAGTCCATCATATGGATATACCACATTTTATTTATCCATTTATCAACTGATGGACTTTAGGGATTTTTCTCTTTTTTTACTATCATAAGTAAATACTGTTATTAATATTCATGTACCGATTTTTGTGTGAACATAAGTTTTCATTTCTCTTCTCCTATATGCTTAAGGGTGGCATTGCTGGGTCTGTAACTCTTTAGAAGAACTGCCAAACTGTTTTCCAAAGCAGTTGCACCCTTTTACAATCTCATCAGCAATGTATGAGGTTTCCGATTTCTTTACATCCTCCCCAACACTTATTATCTCTTTTTGACTGTGGGTGCATAATCATTTTACTACCTTGCTCCTCCTCCCCAATAATTCCACTTTGATATCAAGCTCCAAATTATTATGTCAGTCTAGTCCTGTCTAGCCTCCTTTGTGATTTGGATCAATTATAGATCTGGCTCAGTTTCCTTTACCAATAGAGTTTTTTCAATTTGGACTTCTTAAGTATTTTCAAAGTGGCAACAGTGTAGAGGTTAAGAACTTGGGTTTGAGACACTGTAGGCATCCCCCCAATTGGAGACTATTGGGTCCAGGAAGGACACTGAGTGATCTTACTGGAAAAGACCAAAATGAACTCCCAGGACCAATGTGGACAGGGTTCTGGCAGGGGCCAAAAACACATACCAATTAATTTTGTACATGGTAACTGCAAAAATAATGGAAGAGATGGTGCATAAGCAAGATTTGGAGTTTACTGGGAACTGAGCAGTCCTCTGAATTTAAGTGCAAGGGTTTCTGGATGGCAGACAAACCAAACCACAGGCAGCCCTCACAGCAAATGAAAAAGCAAAGAGCTAAAATATAGATAAACTCATCTTTGGAATGGATAGCAAGTTTGTCCTCAAAGGCCTCACATAATGGATTGGTAACTGGAAAGAAAATGGATGGAAAGCAACCTCCAGAAGACATGTTGTCAAAAGAAAAGATTTTGGGAAGCAGATGTGGCTCAAGTGATTGAGTTCCCGTCTACCATGTAGGAGGTCCAGGTTTCAATTCCCAGGACCTCCTGGTGAAAAAGCAAGCTGGCCCACATGGAATGCTGTTCTGCACAGGAGTGCTGGCCCGCACAGCTGGCACAGCAAGATGATGCAACAAAAAGAGACACAGAAGAGAAATAATGAGAGACTCAGCAGATCAGGGAACTGAGGTGGCCCAAGAGATTGAGCACTTTCTCCACTCCGGAAGGTCCTGGGATCGGTTCCTGGTGCCACCTAAAGAGAAGACAAGCACACACAGAAGAACACACAGAGAGCAGACAATGAGTGCAAAACAACCGGGGCGGGGGAAGAAAGAAAGAAAGAAAAGAAAAGGTTTTGAGACGATTGATCAAACTTCCCAAAGAATGAATATTCAGTAGAAGTATGTTCTGGTCATCAAGGCCTCAAAGGCAACAAAGACACTTATAGGTTGGACAGAAGTATCTAAAAACGAGACATTTTCATCATAGGCCTTACTTGCTGTTTTGGAACTATATTTGCTGGTGCTAATTTCCAAAGATTTCTTCCCATTCTCCCATGAGATCTCCATATAAAACTTGTCTTCTCACCTTTTGTTTCTATCTTTCTCTACCACTGATATCACCCACCTCTTTGACAAGTACAAGATAATAAAAACAGATTTCCTGCTTGGGGGGAAAAATAAAAAAAGAACTTGGGTTTTAAAGTCTAACAAACCCGTATTCAGATCCTTGTTCCCCTACTTAAAATCTCTGTGCCCTTGGGCAAATCACTTTGCCTCTCTGAGCTTTAGTTTCCTCATCTGTAAAGTGAACATAATACCTACTCTCCTCCTTGGGTTTTTTTAAATATAGTAGGCACTGAATAGATGGTAGCTGCTGCTGCTATTTTATTTTTTAATCTGTTCTACTGGTATGTATGAGCCACGCTTAATGTCAGATAAGATTCCCCAACAGTTCTGAAAGACTGAAAGACAATAAATTTTGTGGACCAAGAATTTAGGGTGGTAACCTATGGAACATGTCAGACATCACAGAGACCTGCTTTCATCAACGGGCAGGGGTTGCCACTACCACCATGCTCCCCTCCCTGCTACCCAACACTGATCGTGTGCTTAGGAGAATTAATTGCTGCCAGACATATAGTCCTTCCCTTAAATCCCAAAGCATTGGCACTTTGTAGCACCACTTTTTTTTTCCTTCTTTTTTTTTTCCCACTTATTGAAGTATATCACTCATACATAAACAATAAGTATATAGTAATAGTTGTGAATTTACAAAACAAACATACATACATATCATCATACTGGGCTCTCATACCTCTCCCTCCCACCAATACCTTGCATTGTTATGAAACATTTTTAACTAATGATTAAAGAGCATCCTCAAAGTATTACTACTAACCAAAATATCTTATATTTGGTGTATTTTTCCCCCAACCCACCCTATTATTTTTTTATATTATTTATACATGAACATACATAAACAATAAATGTAAAGTAAAAGTTGTGAACTTACAAAGCAAACATGCATAACATCATACCTGTTAAGTCCCATACATCAACCCATCACCACTACCTTGTACTGTTATGAGATATTTGTTACAAATTATGAAAGAATATCGTCAAAATCTTACTACTAACTATAGACCTTATCATACATTTGGTATTTATTTTCCCCCAACCTACCCTGTTATTATTTTGTAAATATATTTTTATGACAGAAGTTGTAAACTTTCAAAACAATCATGCATATGTGCAGAATTCCCATATGATACTCCTCTATCAAAACACCACACCATGGTGGCATATTTGTTAGATTATGAGATACTATCATCAGATTATTACAGGTCCATAGTGTACATTTGACACACTTTTGCCATACTCCCACATTATCAACACAGTACATTTTTTGCATAGATGCATGAATATTACATTAATACTATTAACCACAGACCATAGGTCATTGCAGTTGTATTTTTCCCATGCTTCTCCACATTCCCACCACCCTGCAATAGTGATGTATATCTGCTCTAGCTCACAAAGGACACTCTTGCAACTGTACCATCAACCACAATTCTCATCCACCTCTGGGTTTACTGTGTTATTCAGTCCCTAGATTATTCTCTAGCTTTCTGTCAATTGGCATTTACATCCCTAGACTACCCTTTTCAGCCACAATCCCATTTATAAACCAGCTGTTACTCACTATAATGTGTTACCATCAACTCTATACATTTCCACACATTTACAGTAAAGTTAATTAAAACTTTTACATACATTAAACATCAGTAGTCTATCTCAGACCTCCTCTTATCTCCTTTAAGAATCTACCACCTACCACCAGGTCTTGAAGATGGTTTCCTACATTTTCTTCTAGAAGCTTTATGGTTCTTGCTTTTATATTTAGGTTTTTGTTCTATTTTGAGTTAATTTTTGTATAAGGTGTGAGATAGGGGTCCCCTTTCCTTCTTTTGGCTATGGATATCCAGGTCTCCCAGCACCATTTGTTTTTTTTTTTTTTTTTTTTTTTTAAAGATTTTATTTATTTATTCCCCCTTGCTGCTTGTGCTCGCCGGGCCAGCCAACCACGCCGCGCGGGCGGGCCCGCCCCCACCAGGAGGCCCCGGGAACCGAACCCAGGGCCTCCCACACGGCAAACGGGAGCCCCACTGATTGAGCCACAGCCGCTTCCCCCAGCACCATTTGTTGAATGGACTGTTCTGCCCTAGCTGGGTGAGTTTGACAGGCTTGTCAAAAATCTCTTCACTCTAGATGTGAGGGTCTGTTTCTGAACCATCAGTTTGGTTCCATTAGTCTATGTGTCTGTCTTTATGCCAATACCATGCTGTTTTCACTGCTGTAGCTAGGTAATATGATTTAAAGTCCGAAGGGGGAGTCCTCCAACTTCACTTTTCCTTTTTAAGATACTTCTGGCTATTCAGAACCACTTACCCTTCCAAATAAATTTGATAATCATGCTTTCCATTTATTTTTAAAATGCTGGTGGAATTTTTATCAGGATTCACTGAATCTGTATATCAATTTGAGTAGAATTGACATCTTAATGATATTTAGTCTTCTAATCCATAAGCATGGAATGTTCTTCCAATTATTTATTTAGGTCTTTTTTTATTTCTTTTAACAATGAGTTGTAGTTTTCTAAATACAAGTGCCTTACATTGTTGGTTAACTTTATCCCTAAATATTTGGATTTTATCTGTCTTATTTTATTTCCACCACTCTTTTGAGACTTTTAGTTACTTTTACTGATATACTCTTCATTTTCAGACTCTCTTCCAAGCCACTCTCTTCAGTTTTTTTTCTTTTCAGGCTGTAGCACACCTTTTAGTATTTCCTGCAAAGCTGGTCTCTTGGTTATAAACTCTCTCAGTTTCTGTTTACCTGTGAATATTCTAAACTCACCCTCATTTTTGAAAGACAATCTTGCAAGATATAAGATTCTAGGCTGGAAGTTTTTCTCTTGCAGTATTTTATATATATCGTACCACTGCCTTTTTTTTTTTTTTTTTTTAAACAAAACACTTGCTTTATTTCTTTCTTTTTTTTTTAATTTGCTTTATTTCAACTTCAAAATATAAAACAACAGGTAAAAGGTAGTTTAACAAATCATGGAAGCATTACTTAAAAAAAATTTTTTTTTTGTCCAGGCACATTTATCTTATTCAATCTTAATAACAAACTCATTTGTTTCTCCAGTGTTCCAAAAGATGAATAAATGAGCACAGATTGATCAAATGACATGACCAAGATCTCCTTGTTAATGAAGGAAATGAAAAAAAAATCACTTGGTCATATTTACGCCTCAGAAAACTATATCCCATATATATATATATTTATCTTTAGTATTTATATAATACCTTCTTGGCCTTTGCTACAAAAATATTACAATATTTATAGTCTAAAGCAAGGGTTCTTTTTTTTAAAAAAATAATATATATATATTTTTAACTTTATTTTGTACATTTAATAATTGAAAATATAAACAGTTAAAACTAAAAAGTAAACACAGATGAATAAATATATACATTTCTCAACTAAATGTAATGGATACATATAAAAAAATTTTTGAATCAAACAATGTTACATAATATATTTGGTTCATAGTAACACATTCATACGGTATTTGTCCTTTTGTGTCTAACTTGCTTCGCTCAACATAATGTCCTCAAGGTTCATCCATGTTGTCATATGCTTTACGACTTCATTTCTTCTTACAGCTGCATAATATTCCATTGTGTGAATAGACCACAGTTTGTTTATCCATTCATCTGTTGATGGACACCTGGGTTGTTCCCAACTTTTGGCAATGGTGAATAATGTTGTTGTGAACATTGGTGTGCAGATGTCTGTTTGAGTCACTGTTTTCATTTCTTCTGGGTATATACCCAGTAACCACTGTCTTCTTGCCTCCCTGGTTTCTGATGAGAAATTGGCACTTAATCTTATTGGGTATCTCTTATATGTTATGCATTGCTTTTCTCTTGCTGCTCTCAGAATTCTCTTTGTCTTTGGCATTTGGCATTCTGATTAGTATGTGTCTTGGAGTTGGTCTATTTGGATTTATTCAGATGGGAGTACATTGTGCTTCTTGGACATGGATATCCATGTCCTTCAATAGGGTTGGGAAGGGAAGCAGCTGTGGCTCAATCAGTAGGGCTCCCGTTTACCATATGGGAGGCCCCGGGTTCGGTTCCTGGGGCCTCCTGGTGAAGGCAAGCCCGCCCGCACGGCGTGGTTAGCTGACCCAGTGAGCACAAGCAGCAAGGGGGGGGGGGGGATAAATGAATAAATAAATAAAATCTTTAAAAAAATAAAAATAAAAAAAATAGGGTTGGGAAATTTTCTACCATTATTTCTTCAAATATTCCTTCTGCCCCTTTTCCCTTCTCTTCTCCTTCTGGGACACCCATGACTCATATGTTTGCACGTCTCTTCCTGTCATTTAGTTCCCTGAGACCTTGTTCAATTTATTCCATTCTTTTCTCCATCTGTTCTTTTGTATGTTCGCTTTCAGAGGCCATTTCAAGCTCACCAATCCTTTCTTCTGCCTCCTCAAATCTGCTATTATGATTCCAGTGTATTTTTTATTTCATTTATTGCGCATTTCATTCCCATAAGATCTGCTATTTTTCTATGTATGCTTTCAAATTCTTCTTTGTGCTCACCCAGTGTTTTAATATCCTTAATCTCTTTAGCCATCTCATTGAATTTGTTAAGGAGATTTGTTTGAACATCTGTGATTAGTTGTCTCAACCCCTTTATGTCATCTGGAGGCTTATCTTGTTCCTTTAACTGGGCCATATCTTCCTGTTTCTTGGTGTAGATAGTAATTTTTTTGTTGGTGTCTTGGCATCTGACTTACTAGATGTATTTATTCTAGGTGCAGTTTCTCTATTTTTTTTATTTTTTTTTTTATTTTTTTTTACCGGGAGGTACCAGGGATCGAACCCCGGTCTCTCCATATGGTAGACGGACACCGAACCTCTTGAGCCACGTCCGTTTCCCAGTTTCTCTCTTTAATTGAGGGCTTTCTTGCCCTTTCTGCCTTGCTGGTTGTGTATTAGAAGCCAAGGATATAGTTGGTGCTGTAAGCTGTGGGAGGCTCAAGCTGCCCTCATTTCCCCAGGGACCGTTGAAGCTTCTCTTAACTTTCTTCTTTGCCAGGGGTAGGGACAGAGCCACAGCTGTGTGTAATAATCCAAGTCGTGCAGGCTTAGACTGTAGTTGTCCAGAGAGACTAATGAAGCTTCAAGCCCCTTTCTCCCCTGCCTAGGGCAGGGATGGAGCTGCAGGTGTGTGCAGCAGTCTATGCCGTGCCAGTCCAAAATGATCACAGTTGCCCCAGTAGACTTCCGACTATTCAGTCTGCCTGCCGAATGTACCTGCAGTTACCCAGAGAGGCTGGTGCAGGGCCCGCCAGCTTCCTCCTTGCTAGAGGTGGGGCTGAAGCCTAGGCTAGAGCTGCAGGCTTATCAGGGTGAAAGAAACCGGTCCCTACCAGCACTGTGATTTTCAGTACGCCCAGCTTACCCTCATGCTGGGGGCGGAGTCAAAATGGTGGCTATTCCAGCCTCTTTCTGACTTGGACAGGTTCAAACTTTACCTGTTCTTAGGGTTATACTTTAGCCGGCCAAATTCACTAATCAGTAGCTGAAGTTGGTGCCCAATTGTCTCTTCCTCCCCCGTTTTCAGGAAGTGGAGCTTCCAATGTCAGCCACGGATGGGCACCAGCCTCCAGGGCGTGGAGTGTTCTGCTTACAAATCTTCTCTGCAAGGCAGTCTCCTCCTTCCATTCTTTCAAGGATGTTGCAGGATACTCTTCTGGTCTCCTGGAGCCCCTAAACAGGTGCTTTAGATAGCTCTGGGTGATTACTAACTGCCTTCTTTGACGAGCTGACTCTAGGAGCTTCTTACTCTGCTTCCATCTTGCTGGTTGTTCCTCTGGAGCACCACTTTTAAAAGAGTCACCAGCCGCTTCCTAGTAAGGAGAGAGAAAACACTACAAACACCACAAAACAGTGGGCTAAAATAGGACAATCACAAAAAAGATAATATATTAGCATAATTTTATGGCATTTGGCTAGCTTAAAAATTAGGTGGAATATCAATTCCAGATGTGGCACATTTCCAACCATGTGCCCTAAGCAGTAGATGAAGTGAAAAGGCAGAGTAACATAGAATATCTGGTCCTAGTTATGGATAAAAGGTAGAAATTCTTTCTGATCAGTCTGTGTAGTCACTTCAGTAACAGAGTAAGAGTTTCAGCATGAAAGCACTCACTACAGAGATTCCTATCAAAGAAAAAGGAGAACTAAAGAAGTTTCAGTAGCATAGTAAAAATGGTCAAACTATGCCTTTTTATAAATCCTTCTTTCTTAGAAAAGAAATGGAGTTTAGAATATAATTTTTATTACAATTGTTGAAAGGGATAATTTCGGTGATGCTTCAACATAAAAATCACTTTAAAATATTGATCCCATGTATTCCTTTAAAAGTATTATTTCTCCATTTTACTGATCCATACCTAAAATCTTGGTTTTTCTGCCTCCTCCCTTTAGAATGTAAACTCCTAAAGGCAGACACTCTGTCTTGCTTTCCACACTATTCCCAGTAAATATTTGTTGGCTAATATATTCCATGTGCTTATCCATGGGGCTGATGGGCACTTCTGGCTCCAACATTCTAGGGCTCTAAATCATGAAAATCCAGGTAAGTAGGCTGTTCAGTGTCATAATAAACTACTGGTAACTGCTGGAAGGTCAGTTTCATTTATGTGCTATTTGTCTTCTGATGAGACCAGTTTAATTGTATTCTAGTTTTTATCTCTCCTATAGGCTGCTCAGGGAAGAATAAGAACTGCTTCCATATTATAGGTATGCTCAGTGCTAACCAGGTCTGCTGGTGTCCCTGCATATGCTATTGTTGAGAAGATTGTGAAAAAGCCATGTTGCTGCTATGAAATGGCCTTGTGACAAGCTGTACATTCCAAGGACTAAGAGCTCTAATCCCAGCTATACTTACTGGCATGGCCTGTTACCCCAGGCCACTCACTCAATTTCTTGTGCTTTTCATTTCTTTCTTTGAAGAATAGGTTTCTGGGGTTGAATATGAAGAGTAACTAATAATACCAGGGAAAATATTCACAACATGAATAAAATTCTGACTTTTCCTCTGTTCTTAGATGTGAACGATTAGAAGAACAACTAAATGACTTAACTGAGCTCCACCAGAATGAAATCTTGAACTTGAAGCAAGAATTGGCCAGCATGGAAGAGAAAATCGCTTATCAGTCCTATGAACGGGCCCGGGACATCCAGGTTAGCATGAAGAATTAGGCATAAAGCAAAACACTAGAGGGTTAGAAGAAAAAGAAAAGAAAGAAAAAGACAGGGAGGGTAGAGCAAGAAAAGCTTAGCCAACTATAATACACCGAACGCTTCAAATGAGGTACATTTCTTAAGAGTCTTTACCATTTTGGGGTGGTATACCTGCTTGGATTCTTGGGAAATGTTTCTTAGGATCACTCTAGCACATGCATTACATCTGTTGTTACTGCTTCAAGAACTGGTCTGCCAAGTTTTACAGCCATCTTGCCTATCTTCTCCTTTTATGGGAAAGGAGACTTTCATCCTAGCTATCAAATCCAAACTTTATAAAAGTATATTGCTAGGCAGTTTGTGAGAATAACCTATGAGGCAGTAATGTTTTATGGCTAATAGTCCATTTCTTTTTTATGGGGAAATAGAATATTTAACCTCTTTTTACCCCAGTTGGGAGGTATTTGTAAGGGAACAATTCTTGATGTTTTCATATTAAGTCATCTTGAGAGACTTGGTCCAAGAAACTTGTATTATAATAGCCTAAAAGAATCAAGAGAATGTCTAGATCATTCACCCAGCTGCCATCTTCTCCAGGCCACAGAATTCTGTTTGTGTTGATGTTTTTTTCCCCCAAGACCATTCTGGTTTGGACAGCATCCATTGTCCGCCTGCTCTTTAGCTTCAGTCTAAACTCACCATGACCTCACTTCAAAACCCAAGAAACCAGGACCCATTGAAACCAACACCAGAAAAAAACCATTGTGCTCCAACCACTGCTGAATTTTGGAGTGTATCTGAGCATAGCAAGGGAGATAGGTTCCCTAAATGTTAGGATGAAATTCATACAAATCCATGGGTGAAGGCTGTGAGCTTGAGGGGAACTGATCAGTTTTTAGTGTTTGGGCACAGTGTCCTCTTTACAGAGATCAACCTAAAAAGCACAGTGTACCTTTTTTAAGAAGGCAGGATCAAAAATCCCTTTCCACTTGACTTAGAAAATCCCAGGGAGAGCATACAATGAAGTATGTCCAGTTATTATTGGAATAGGAAAATTGGAAACAACATAAATATCCCCAATGGGAAACTGGCTAAGTAAACTGCAATATAACCATATTATAAAATACTACATAGCAGTTTAAAAGAATGAGGTGGATCTCTACATACTTATACAGAAAGAGTACCAAGACCATTATTGAGTGAAAAAAGCAAGTTATGGATAATTTCCTGTAATATTTATGTTAAAACAGAAAATCAATAATTCCAAGGATTTCCATAGGCATATGCATACATACACTTAAACACAGATGAAAGGATGAACATACAACAGATTGACAGTGTTACCTCAGGGGCAGGGACTGGAATTGAAGAAAATATCAGAGGATACTGACTGTCCTTTTTAATGTTTTATATTGAAGAAGTATCTGTATTCTGTGTAACTTAAATTAATAATTTTTAAATGAAAAATAAATAAAACCAAGTCTTATCTTTGAAGTCTTGTCATTAAAATTCTTAAGACCAACTCTGAAGTATGGCTGCTGCTTCCTGTGAGCCATCAGGAATGCAGTTAAGGGCAGTTAGGTAAAATAATAGTTACTTGAGTAGTGAGTATACATTTGGCCTTTCACATTTAAGCTCTAGCATATTTGAAATCATTGCCATAGCTCAAGCTGCATCCAGCATGCCCAAGGGTCCTGTCAGCCAACTCAGAATACATATGAGCAGAAGACTTAACTGTTCCTTCTTCTGGCCTACAGGAGGCCCTGGAAGCATGCCAGACCCGCATCTCCAAGATGGAGCTACAGCAGCAACAGCAGCAGGTGGTGCAGCTGGAAGGGCTGGAGAATGCCACTGCCCGGAACCTTCTGGGCAAACTCATCAACATCCTTCTGGCCGTTATGGCAGTCCTCTTGGTCTTTGTCTCCACAGTGGCCAACTGCGTGGTTCCCCTCATGAAGACTCGCAACAGGACGTTCAGCACTTTATTCCTCGTGGTTTTCATTGCCTTTCTCTGGAAGCACTGGGATGCCCTCTTTAGCTATGTGGAACGTTTCTTTTCATCCCCCAGATGATGCTGGCACAAGAAGGCAGCTGCTCCCCTACCCTCTGGCGAGTGCATGCAGCGAAGAATTAGACAGCAACTTACCTACTCTGAAGTTTTCTACAACAAAAGAGTTGAGTGAATCTGTTTACATTTAGAATAATGTTTTTTTTTTCTTCAAGAGACGCAATTGCAATAGTATTTTTTAGATTTTATCCAAGAAGTTTTTTGGGCAAAAATCTTGGATCATTTTTATGTAGCATGATTTTCCTTGGGATGCAAATCTTAAAACAGTCCTTTAATATGAACCAACGATCTGGAGCACACTGAAGGGCATTCTAAATTGTGGCTTGAATGACTGCACTAAATCCACTGAAAAGATGAGAAAACCTGACTAGGGCAAACCAATTCAACCTGGCCCTCTGCCTTGGCTGGGCTCACCACCTTTCCCCCTCCCAGACTAACTTTACTGTGAAATCCTACCACATTCCATGTCTGAATTTTTGGATTCAGGTGGATTTTCCTTGTCCGTGGAAGAACACATGGATCTCCTAGACTTTCTCACCCAAGTTGGCCATTCATGCTAACCCTGGAAGTATGATCACTTTTGAACCCGATCCCTTAACCTCTGCTAGGATACAGAAGTAAGAGCATCATGCCCCACAGGATCACTGCACAGCCCTACTACAGTATTTTGAAGTAGCCCTCTAAATAATTTTAAGAAAAATTCTTTGGCCGCACTTTTAAGGTTTTTTTATATGTGTATAGTCACCAATTTAAAAACAAAAAATCCGAACAGCATACTTGAAGAATGTACTACTCAAACTCTCAGTGCTTCCTTATGGTTTATAATAGGATTTTTTATTATTGTTATTATTATTATTGGGTTTTTTTGGACAGGGTTGGGAGGGTCTTTTATTTTTCCTTTGAAATAAAGAAGTGATGTTTTTAAATGAAGAAATGTGTGGATATTTAAGTGTGCTGCTCCCTCTTGAAACAGTTTGAGTAAACTAAAACTTGCTGTAAATGCTGCCCTCTGCCGCCCTTGTTTTGAGATGCAACGTAAACTCTTTCCTCTGGCTGCTGCTGCTGCTTTATGGTGTTCCCCCACTCCCACACCACCACTTTAAGGGTTTGACTAGGTTGGAGAAGAAAGAAATGCATGGGGAAGAGGAGAAGGATGTTTCCACAGGCCAGCATGGTAGGATAGAAATTTTTTTGTCCCCAGAATATGTTCACCCAGTATCCTTGGGCTGGGGGTATCCTTAGAAAAAATTGAGACTATATTATGAGAATCACAAAAGAATTCCTTGTGTTTCCTTAATTTATTTTTTAACACCCCCTAATTACTGAAACCAAAGTGATGTGGGGTCTCCTGTCTTCTTTTTGGCCCCAGCATCCTTAATTTTAAAGCTTTATTTTGTCTGCCTAAGAGAATCAATGGAAGGTGATTCTCCCTAAACAGCAGAAAAGGAAATATGCCTGATTAGAAGTACCCAAGTTATGGATGTGAACTTTTGTGGCTTCCTATTAATCTAGACTGACTAATATTAATAAAAGTATGCACAGTAGACTTTTAGAGACAGTTCAGAAAAACTGACTGGAGCCTTCTTCCCCACCGTAGAACCAGTTCCACCATCCTGGTAGAAACTGTACTTGTAGAGGCTTACCTGAGGAGCTTGGTTAATCTTTTTGCATTATTTGTAGTGTTGGGTGACAACTACTGTTCCCTCGGCCTCAGTTCTGTGCAACCCAGTTATAAGCAAGGGGCATATAATATATCCTGAAAAGAGTAGCAAAACATGCTTTGCATATTTCCCCCATACCAGGAAATTCTTTTGAAATTACATTAGCATTGCCTGACTGAGGATGGTTTACATGACAGCTCCAGCCTCTTTTTGCTTTGACAGACTGGCCCTCTCAGAGCCAGCATTTGTTTCCATAATCACTTTGATATTTTAACTCAGGTAACCTAACCTTTGCACCTTCCCCACATAATTGTAGTATACCTATTAGCTGTGGTTTCCTCTCAAAATTAGCACCCAGAACAGGGACTACAGAGTGATTTTCTTTTTTCTTTCTTTCTCCTTTTTTTTTTTTTTTTTTTTTTGAGGTATCGGGGATTCAACCCGGGACCTCCTATGTGGGAAGCCAACGCTCAACCACTGAGCCACATCGGCGTCCCTGAATTGGTTTTTTCATTTGTTTTACTGTTGTTTGTTTTTTGTTTTTTTCAGGAGTCATCAGGAACTGAACCCGGGACCTCCCAATTTTCTTTTAAAAATGTATTGCAACCAACTCATATTCATGTCCCCAGGCCAAAACAAATTGTTCCCAAGTCTATATATTTAACAATGTTAACTTTGCCTAAAAACATTGTAGTGACCTCAGGCAGGACACTATGACCTTGTCAGACTAACACAGTTTCTCCTACTTTTCTACTTTAGCTTAATCACTCAGAGTAGAGCATCCGGACAGTTAGAAAAAGAGGCTCTAGCCTCAGTCCTCCAGTTTTTCTAAGTTAGAACCTCTGAGTCCCCTAAGCTTGGTAGAGGCTACTAAATTTGGTAGACACTGGAAATCACTGTGAAAGATAGATTGAAATAATTCCCATTTGCCTTGGGACTGTTTCTATCAAATGGAAGCTTTGACCTCTGGAAGGCCTCCTGAACTGTCAGCCAAACAGACAGACCCACGCTGACTTTCCATCCTCCTTTCTCAAACTGAGGAAGGACCTTCAGTCCTGGTTAGACACAACAAAGGCTCTAGCTTTTTAATTCCTCTTAACTATTCACTGGGCCCAAAGGTTGTCTGCATTTAATTCTATTTGTAATCATGCTTCTGTTATTCATGTCCCGCCCCTATTCTAATTCTGCCACCCATCCCTGTTGCCTTTGAGTTTCTTTGCATTGCAGCTGTTCTCAGATTCTCTTGTCTATTAAGAGCTCTTCTATAACCTTGCTCTATTGGTTTAACAACCATTCTGTGATAGGAAAGTACCCTAGCTTTAATGCTTCTCTTATTAAAGACTGTGTGCATTCCCTTTGAAAGGAAGCAATCCTGGATTCCTTCTAAGTGTTGGTGCCTAGTCTGGTTGAGCAAGGCTGGCTGTTTTGGCCTGGGTGACTCTGTGTTCAGGTTGTAAAGTGACTAAAATTTTACATTTTTTATGATAGTTGAAGGGCACTTCTGCCTGCCTCAATTTCGATTCCTTGGTATCTACTCAGTGCATTCTAGCAAAGAAGGATTTCTGCTAGTACTGGCTCCGTGAGAAGCAAAAGTAGGTTAAATTTTATATTCACTGACTGGGATCTTCTCTCTTCCCCTGTACCTTGTCTACCAAATTTGGGTAAGAATCTAATGCCAAGAATAACACTGGAATCAAGCCTTCCTTGCTAGTCATGCACCAATGAGCATATTTTCATACACTCTTCATTGCATTTTATTGTTTATGATTTCATGTTTCTTTGAGGTACAGTCAGATGAAATGCTGAATTCTGGGTTCCAATACAGAGCTGCCTTTCAGCTTTGGAAAATAAGCATCCAAAGCAAAACCAAACATTATTATAATCAACAAACTGGCACAGGCAATTTTATGGTTCCCACTTTCCCACACCCACCCTGAAATGAAACAGGATTTTGAATGTGGCTCTAAGAGTTAAGATTTCTGTCTGTGTGTTGTGTATGCTAGTTGATACCCTCAGTAGGCATTGACTACTAGACCGTGTGTTTTTATCAAAGTGTGTAAGAATAAAAACTGACTTGCACGAATTGAAAAGTACAGAAATGACACTTGTGAACGTGTGAACGTTAACACTGTAGTTGATAGATCTTAAGCTGCTAATTGTTGAGAGAGAATTACATTTATGTTTTGTCTGGTTGCTGCAGATTCTCAGCAGCACTTTTACTGTATATACAAATTGAAATAAAGACCTCAGCTATTAAATGGTGGTCAGACTCAGGTTTGTTTTGCTCTTTATTTTGCATATTCGTTTTCCAATGACAAGGTTGTCAGTCTGAAAACTTTCCATTAGTCTGAATTTGATACTGTGTGTGTGCGTGTGCACGCACGTGTATGTCTATTTTTAGCCAGTATCTTTAAACCATAACTGATAGCTAGGTAGTTGCCACCATCTCTCTAGGTTTTATAGGCATCATTTCAGACTAACACTTTGCCATAATTACTAAAAGCAGATAAGACTACTTTTTCGTTCTTTCAAGGGACAAAGGCTGTGCCCCCCAAATCCAAAATCTGATGACCCGAAAGTGGGTATAGTAAACCCTGTCCATTCTTCAGGGCTTTGCTAATAAATGTTATGGATAGAAACATATTTTTTAAAACAGTTCACATTTGAAGTTGTATGTACATGTAAGAGATTATATTATCCAGCCTAATCCCATCTGTGGTTTTGTTGTAGAGGTGGTAATTTCTATTAGGAGTTTTCCCTAATGATCTCTGGGAGATCTCTGGAAATCTAATGTAGAATCTTGCCTTCAAAGGGAACCAAGTGGGGACCTCTGATGACTTGGTCCTTCATAGCCCCAATCTGAATGTTGAGAGATTTCAGCCACACTTCAGGCTCATTAAGCTCTGTGCCTGTTACCCCATTTATAAGCTAGAGCTATCACACCCTCCTTAATCTTACCTAGTGGGCATTGTGAAAATAAGGGATGCCTCTTTCCAACGCTTTTAAAAGATCCAAGAGATTACCATTAAGTTTCTTAAAGTATGAGCCAGGTCCAATCCCAGGGGGTTCCATAAGGAGGCTACAATATGAATGACACCCTAGAGTTGTGCAGTGCAGGAATCTGTCCTGCAAAGTCTTGCGGGGATCTGTCCAGCAGAGCCCGCGACAGCACGAAGAATTACTCTGAACACGAAGGTTGAGAGACGAGAGGGGGAGAACAGCTGAAGAAGCTAGAGGGGTTCCCACAGTGCAGTGCATAATGGGCACACAGAGCAGCCCCAATTATGGGCGATGTATAATTTCAAAGTCTATTTATTCTCGTCCATTGAAAACTTGAAAGAGGAGGCTAGTTGTAACATAAATCTGAGAAGCTGCGGTGTGGAATACAAATTAGGGAAGCAGGTGACGGGTGAGACCAACAAAAAATGCATACTTTGCCTTAAAGATTCAAATGTATTCTTTTTAAATCATGTGGCCCAAACTCTGGTGACCCCTGGCTAGGTAATGAAAGAAGCTAACATTGATTGAGTACTTGCTGATTGCTAGGCATAATGCTTGGTTATTATATACAGTTAAATCACTTAATTCTCCTCACAATCTTATGAAGGAGGCATCACCCTCATTGCATGGGTAAGGAAACTGGAGTTTGGGTTAAATTAAGGCTTGCCCAAAATTATACTATTACTGTTATTAAATGGTAAATGAGTGCAATAGGAACAGGTCAATACAATATATGTAACAAAAGATGGGTGTCCGTATGAATTACTTCAAATCAATAAGAAAAATAGTTAACTCAGTAAACAAATAGCTCACAGAAAAAGGAACAAATGATCAATAAGCATTGAAAAGCAATGTTCAGCTTCATGTTCATTACATTTAAAAAGCCAGTTGTGGAAGAGTATTTTGTCTACCATTTATGTTGAAAATATTTTTGTTTGTATAAATATATGTATGTAAATGTATAGAAACTGCACATTAAACTGTCCCCAGTAGTTATTTCTGGAAAAGGGAGTAGAAGGAATGTTGGTAAAGCAAATCTTACATGCTTGATTACTGTAAATAGGAATCTTTTGGAATGAGAATGTATTTGCATATTTTTTCTTTTTATTAAAAATATCAAAACATCCATTGAGAATATCGATAAAAAAGAATTGATAGTGTTCCTAATGCTGGATTATAATAGACCACCTTTTGCCTTAGGACTCTCTGAGAAGGAGCTCTAGACCAAGTTTGGATCACCCTTTGAGCTTTCTTCGAGACTTTGATTCTTAAACTTGGTGATCAAATGGATATCCCACTTACCAGAGGCCTGGAGGATGGAGAAGGAAGAACATGGAGAGGTGTGATTGCATCAGTTGCTAGATCCTGTTTAGTTCAACCTTTCATTGATCCAACAGTGTTTGAGAGCCACTCTGTTTGAGACTGGGCTGTGGAGGTATGCTAAACTGAAGGAAAAGGAACATGGGATGACAAAATACATGTAATAAAGGCAGAAGTCGTGTGTGGGAAGGAAAAGGAGGAAGCAATTCTGCCAGAGGGCAGTTTGGAAAGACTTGATGGAGAAGACATTGGTATCTGTACTGAAATTTGGCAGGGTTTGGATGAATGGCGATGGTGGGGAGGACATTCTAAACTGAAGTAACAGTATTAGCAAAATGACAAGATGGAAAAACCCCAGGTGAATGGCCAGGCAATGGGTGGTCCTTAAGTAGCTGGTAGGGTGCCTGCCTGGAAGAATGTATGAATGTGTGAAAGTTAAAAACAGTATGTGGGGGATAAGTTTAAAAAAAAAAAAAAAAACTTGACTGCCATGCTGAAGGGGTGAGGTTCACCTATAGCCACAAGAGAATCCATGAAGGGCGTTGAGAGGTGCAGTAACCAAGCCTTGTGTTTAAAAGATAATTATAGCCCTTTCAAAAGGAACCAGTAACCTGTTTTCTTGTCATCCAAATCAGTGGAGAAATGCTTCCCAGACTATTTGGGTTTATTACCTCTTGATCCTGTAATGGGATGAGCATCACAATTTTATTTGATATCTGGGAACTAAGAGTGTAGGAAGCTCAGAGCTCAATTTGTATTTTTAAAAAATTCCTGTCACTTTTGGCACTGGAATGCTTAAATCCTACAGCAACAGTACTTGGGAAAACTTATTCAGGCTTCTGCCTTTAGGAATAATTAAGTTGTCCAGTAGAATTTCTTTATCGTTTGGAAGACTTCAGTAGTTTTCAAGACTATAGTGTAGCAATCCATAATAAAAATGAATTATAATAACTACTATATCTTAAAGAGCAGGCTGTAAGGATTAAAGGAAAAAATTGGGAAGCGGCTGTGGCTCAATCAGTGGGGCTCCCGTTTGCCATATGGGAGGCCCCGGGTTCGGTTCCCGGGGCCTCCTGGTGGGGGCGGGCCCGCCCGCACGGCGTGGTTGGCTGACCCGGCGGGCACAGGCAGCAAGGGGGAGATAGATGAATAAATAAATAAAATCTTTAAAAAAAAAAAAAAAAAAAAAAGGAAAAAATTGTACAGTGCCTATACCAGCACCTGGCATAGAGTAAAGTGTTCCACAAATGGTCTTGGTGGTTATTATTAATAGAGAATATCTTGCAGACAAGGACCTGTCTCACTCATCTGTATCTCTTCAGATATTATCATGTCTCCCATTCTCACTGAACGAAGAGCATAGTACCCAGAATTTGGAGTGTCCCTGGCCAGCACTGGCTCTTCTTTGGTTTGGAGAACCAAAAAATCAGTAAGTCAGAATATTCCAACCCCAGAAATGACAGAAGAGAATATATCACAGCCATAGAGAAATAAAATTTGCAAATGGATATATGTAAAATTGGCTAATGGTAGATTTTACTTTGAATGAACACAATGACTAGGACATTGTCATATCCATGGCTATGTCAGTACCTGGAACAATGCCTGGCACATAACTGGTTTCATTTAAAAGAGGCATTTAAAAATCGCTATTTATTGAATCTCTCTCTATTCTGTACCAGGTTATTGTGCCACTTGTTTAACTTCTAATTCTTACAACTTCTCTGAAAAGGAGAAGGTATGATTCCCATTTTACAGATGAACACACAAGTTCAGAAAGGTTGTTTGCATTTTATCCTATGGGCAAGTCATTTTATTAGTAAATGTCAAAGCTAGGACTTGAACTCTGTTAAGTTTGACTCTAAAGCCATGCTATTTCTATTCCATTTTGCTGGGCAAGGAATCAAGTTTCATGGATTTTAGACTTTGGGCTACCTTGAAAAGTCAAATCACTTAATTTTTCTGTACCATTTCTGTAAAATAAGGAGCTGAACTAAGTCACCTTAGTTGTCTTCCAGCAATAAAATATTCTTAATACTTGGCTCTCAGTGATGGATGGATACCTGTATGGTATATTCTCTTACTATATGAAATATTTCATGATCTAAAAAAAAAATAAGAACACAAGAAACTATGGTGTTGAAATACAGCTAATGGGAGCAATAAGATGATAATTGTCTAAGCAGATGAAAAATGACAGAGTAAGAAGTTCCTCAGCCCCCTCCACCAGCAAAATGAATGAGCTGGAAAAGGAGATTGGGATTAACTATGTGGCAACCCCTGGAACTAGGTTGGGCACTTAGCATATCCACAGGAGTGCCAGACAAAAGAAAAGGCTGTCACACTTTCAAGCATTCTTAAGTAAGGTATGTGCAAGCCGGCAACCATCCCCCATTCTTTAGCCTCACAGCAATTCCTGTGGAAATGGTGGCCTGGATTCCAGGAACGGTTAGTGGGGCCCATGATTGGCAGAGCAAACTTTGTTCTTTAAAAAGTTGGGGTTGCAAGTTGAGATAGGGTTTGTCAGATCCCTGAGGGACCAGCACAGAGGCTAGCCTCAATTTCAGCCCTCTTGGCAGCAGAGGCTTCTGGCTTCACACTGGGATCTACTGGGAGACTTTAGCAGGCAGTGCACCTTTTCCCCCCACCTTTTAATTTTTGGGGTGGGGTTCTGGTGGACCCCTGAGGAAAAGTGAAAAAGGTAGATTCCAGGCCCTCAACAAGTAAAAATGAGAAAACCCTGAGGAATAAGGAATAGGAGAACTACATTTCCAGAGTGAACACAATATGATTCTCAGAATGTCTAGTTCTCAAAAAAAAAAAAAAAAAAAAAATTACAAAACATACAAGGAAACAGGAAAGTACAGCCCAGTCACAGAAAAAAAAAAAAAAAACTATCCCAGAGGAAGACCAGTCACTATAATTACTAACCAAAGATCTTAGAGATCAACTTCCTTAACTATGAAGAATGAATTACAGGGAAATAAACTTGGACAAAGAACTAAAGGAAATTGATACATGAACAAAATGAGAATTTTAATAATATAAAAATTATAAAGCAGAGCCAGTAGAAATTCTGGTGCTGAAAAGTACAATAAAAATACAACATATTTGAGCAGGCAAAAGAAAGGATCAGCAAACTTGAAGATAAGACATGAAATTATCCAGTTTGGGATGAAAACAAAGAATTAAGAAAAATGAGTAGAGCCTGAGGAATCTGTGGGATACCATCAGGTGTTCCAATATATGCATCATAGGAGTCCCAGAAGGAGATGAGAGAAAGAAAGGCAGAAAAAAATATATATTTTTGCCAACATTTCCCAAAAATCATGAATGACATGAAGGTGCAAATCCAAGAACTTCAACAAATTCCAAGCAAGATAAATGCAAAGAGAGCCACAAGCAAGACAAATTATAGTTAAATTATCAAAATCCAAAGATAGGGAAGTAGATGTGGCTCAAGCAATTGGGCACCCACCTACCACCTGGATGGTCCCATGTTCAGTTCCCAGCACCTCCTAGAGAGGATGAGCAAGACAGCAAGCTGATGCGATGGGCTGGCATGGCAAGCTGACACAACTAGATGATGCAACTAGACAACGCACCTAAACGACACAAGCAAGGAGCAGATGTGGCTCAAAGCAATTGGGTGCCTCCCTCCCACACAGGAGGTCCCAGGTTCAGTTCCCATTGTCTCCTAAAAGAAGATGAACAGACACAGAGACCGCACACAGCGAACAGAGAGCAGCCAGGAAGCACAAACAATGAGGGGGTTGGGCGAGAAATAAATAAATAAATCTTAAAAAAAAAATAAAGTGAACATTCAACAATATTACCACTGTGGTGGTGGCTTTCAAAAAAAAAAAAATCTTGAATCTTGGAAACAGCAAGAGAGAAGAATGTGTCATGCATAATGGATCCTCAATAAGATTAATATCCAGTATCAGGAACCTTGGTGGGTAGAAGGAAGTGGGATGGCATCTTTAAAGTGCTGAAAGAAAGGAAAACCTGTCAGCCAAGAATACTATATCCAGCAAAACTGTCCTTCAGAAATCAGGAAGAAATTAAGACATTTCTGGATAAACAAAAGCTGAGGGAGTTCATTACCACTAGACCGGCCCTACAAGAAATGCTAAAGTCCTTCATGTTGAAAGGAAAGGACACCAAACAGTAACATGAAGCTTTATCAGAAGTACTTCAGGTATATGTAAATATATAGGTAAATATAAATGCCAGTATTACTGCATATTTTGTTTTTGTTTGTTTTACTTCTTACATGGTTTAAAAATACAAATGCATTTAAAAAGATCATAAACCTATGTTATTGAGCAAAAATGTATAGAGATGTAATTGTGACAAGAACAACAAAGAGGGACGAAGGTATAGGAGCAGAGAGTGTGCAAACTATTACAATAAAGTTAAATTGATATCAATACAAACTAAATTGCAATGAATTTAGGATGTTAAATGTAATCCCAACGGTAACCACACACAAAAAAAAAATTCTAAAAAAATCTGCACAAAAGTAAATCAGAAATGATTCAAAATGGTCCACTACTAAAGATCATCTAAGCAAAAAAGGTAGTAAGACACACAGAAAACAATTAACAAAACAGCAGAAGTAAGTCTTGCCTTGTCAGTAAAGTCTTTAAATGTAAACAGATTAAATTTTCTAGTCAAAAGGCAGAGACTGGCAAATGGATAAAGAAGTATGACCCAACTATACACTGTTTACAAGAGACTCATCTTAGATCCAAAGACACAAATATGTTGAAAGTGAAAGGAAGAAAAAAATATTCCCTGCAAATAGTAACTTTTAAAAGAGAACTGGGGTAGCTTACCAACATCAGACAAAATAAGCTTTAAGTCAAAAACTGTTCCAGGGAGGCGGCTGTGGCTCAATTGGTTGGGCTCCCGTTTACCATATGGGAGGTCCCAGGTTCGATTCCTGGGGCCTCCTGGTGAAGGCGAGCTGGCCCGCACGGCACAGTGAGCTGATGGCCCACCGGCCCGCGCGGCGTGGTGAGCTGACGCAGCAAGATGACACAACAAAGGGAGACAAGTAGACAGAAAAAGCGCATGGCAAATGGACACAGTGAGCACAAGCAGCAAGGGGGAGATAAAGAAATCTTTAAAAAAAAAAAAAAAAACTGTTCCAAGAGACAAAGGACATTATAGAGTGATAAAAGGGTCATTCAACAAGAAGATATTACAGTTATAAACATAGTCACATAACAATGTCCTAAAATATATGAAGCAAATATTGAAAGAATTGAAGCATGTCTAACAGACATATATAGAGCACTTCTGCAACAGTAGAATATACATTGTTCTCGTGCACATGGATCATACTTCAAGACAGGCCATATGTTAGGGAACAAGATAAATCTCAATAAATTTTAAAATATTAAGTCAAACATAGTATCTCGAACTATAATGGAATGAAGCTAGAAATCACTAGCAAAAGGAAAACTGGAAATTTTATAAATATGTGGAAATTAACATACTTTTAAACAACAAATAGCTTAAAGAAGAAATCACAAGGAAAATTAACAAGTATGCAGAGATGAATGAAAACAAAAACACAACATACTAAAACTTATGGATACAATGAAGACAATGCTCAGAAGGAAATGTATACTTATAAATGCCTATATTAAAAAAGAAGAGACTTCCAGAAAGATGGCAGATGAGAGAGACATAGAACTCACTTCTTTCCCAGAAAAATAGCTAGAGAACAGGCAGAAATGGCCTGGAAAAAAATATTCTCAGGTTTAGGGACACCAGGGGAAAGCTGGGCACTATCCAGAAGGGAGAGGGGCACAGGAAAAAATTCTCGAGGTAAAGACCTTGAGTAGAAGCTGCAGCTAGAGCTGCCCGTGCCCCTCCCCCACCCTACAAGCAGACAGTTTTGAATTAGCCAGCCTTGGGCTGGCGGCTACAGACAGCGCCATAGGAATCCATCTTCCCAGGAAGTGGGACAGGGAGGGATGCAACCTAAGGCTGATTCAGCTTTGGGCCAAAAGATTTGGTCTGCTATGTCCCACGAGCCCTTTCAGGTCAGGAGGGGCCGTGCCATTGTTGCCCTGGGAGCTGGCACGGGACTAAAGAGATCTGACACTCTCAATCACCCTCCCCACTGACTGGGACTGGTTGTTAAGAATGCAGAGGGGAATGGAATTATTTCCTACCCTGGAAAAGGAAGGGGGCTGCCAGGAAAAATTGGAGAACAGCCTCTGAGAAAGTTTGAATTGCAAGGCTCTGAATAGTCTCCAGGCAGGATCCTCTGTCACATTCTTGCTGTCAGTGTGGCAGTGAACACACTCCAACCAGGTTTTGAACTGAGAGGGCTGTCAAAAAGCGCCATCTGCTGGTGGACCAAGAAAGTTCATGTGAGGAATTAAAAGTAAATAAGTGGGAAGCGGCTGTGGCTCAATCAGTAGGGCTCCCGTTTACCATATGGGAGGCCCCGGGTTCAGTTCCCGGGGCCTCCTGGTGAAGGCGGGCTCGCCCGCACGGCGTGGTTGGCTGACCCAGAGAGCACAAGCAGCAAGGGGGGGGATAAATGAATAAATAAAGAAAATCTTAAAAAAAAAACAAAAAAAAAACTTAAAAGTAAATAAGTGGGGAACAGATGTGGCTCAAGCAGTTGAGTGCCCGCCTCCTACATGGGAGGTCCTGGGTTTGGTTCCTGGTGCCTACTAAAGAAGACAAACGAGCAAAAACAAAAAAACAAGCAGACAATGAGCAAAAACAATGAGCAAACGGACGAGGATGCCATCTCAGAGGGAAAAAAAAAAAAAAAGTAAATAAGCAAGAGAGGCTTTTTCCGGGCTCTACAACCTCCCTCCCCAAGGCCCTTGGAAACGGTTCTGCAACCCATGACTGGATCCAGGGCCCAGATTTGAGCAACTAACAGAGACAATCCTAAAGACCTAGAAGAGGTTGAACCAAGCATCAAAGCATGGCAGTAACACACAGCATCCCGCCACTAAATTCCTATGCAAGAGAGAGAAATTGAGCATCAGAGTAAACTCACCATCATAATCAGATGCCTATACATCAACAAAATTTACAAGCCATACTAAGAAAATGGAAGAAATGGCCCAAACAAAGGAATATATCAAAGCCCCAGATGAGACACAGAACTTGAGACAACTAATTGAGATTCATACAGATTTCCCAAATCAAATTAATGAGTTGAAAGTCAATATGGCTAAAGAGACCAAGGACATCAAGAAGACATTGAGTCCCTTAGTAAAAAAAGAAAAGAAGACACTGAGTAAGCACAAAGAAGAATTTGAAAACCTGAAGAGAAAAATAACAGAGCTTATGGAAATTAAAGACACAATAGGTGAGATCAAAAACACATTAGAGGGAAGCGGATGTGGCTCAAGAGGTTGGGCATCCGTCTACCATATGGAGGGACTGGGGTTTGATCCTTGGGACCTCCCAGTAAAATAATAAATTAATTAATTTAAAAAAATTAAAAAAAAAACAAACACACATTAGAGGTATACAACAACAGACTCAAAATGATAGATGAAAAGATAAGTGATACAGAAGACAGAATATCTGAAATTGAAGAGAGAGAACAGAGAGAGAAAAGAATGGAAAAAATTGAGCAGGGGCTCAGGGAGTTGAATGATAACATGAAGCACAACAACATACATGTCAAGGGAGTTCCAGAAAAAGAGAAGGGGAAAAGGGCAGAAAGAGTATTTGAGAAAATAATGGCTGAAATTTCCCAACTCTCATGAAAGAAATGAACTTACATGTCCAAGAAGTGAAGCATACCCCAATCAGAATAAATCAAAATGGACCCACTCCAAGACACATACTACTAAGAATGTCACATGCCAAAGGTAAAGAGAAAATTCTGAGAACAACAAGGGAGAAGCAAACCATCCCATACAAGCAATGCCCATTAAGACTTAGTTGGGGGGGGGAGGGTGGGTGTGGCTCAAGTGGTTGGGCGTCCATCTGCCATATGGAAGGATCTGGGTTCAATCCCCGAGACCTCCTGGTAAATTTTTTTAAAAAAATAGAAGGCAAGCAGGCGAGCCACAGGCCTGCACGCACGCACATGGTGAGCTAGGCCCCACTGAGCCATGCAGCAAGATGATGATACAGCAAAAGGAGAGACACAGGAGAGCCAAGGTGAGATGCACTAGAAACCAGGAACTGAGGTGGCGCGAGTGACAGGTGCCTCTCTCCCACATTGGAGGTCCCTAGGATCGAATCCCAGTGAAGACTGGAGGAGAAAAATGAGAAGAGAAGGCAGGAAACAGACACAGAAGGTCACCCAGCAAATGGGGGGCAGGGGTACTCATAGAACCGTACACCAAAAAAAAAAAAAAAAAAAAAAGACTTAGTGTGGATTTCTCATCAGAAACCATGGAGGCAAGCAGTCAGTGGTATGATATAGTTAGGATACTAAAAGAGAAAAATTGCCAGCTGAGAATTCTTTTTTTTTTTTTTTAACTTTATTTTGTACATTTAATAATTGAAAACATAAGCACTTAAAAACTAAAAAGTAAACACAGATGAATAAATATATACATTTCTCAATTAAATGTAATGGATACATGTAAATTCTTTTGTTGTTGTTTTGTTTTTTGTTTTGTGTGTGTGTGTGTGTGAATCAAACAATATATTATACAATATATTTGGTTCATAGTAACGCATTCATACAGTATTTGTCCTTTTGTGTCTGGCTTGCTTCACTCAACATAATGTCCTCCAGGTTCATCCATGTTGCCATATGTTTTATGACTTCATTTCTTCTTACAGCTGCATAATATTCCATCGTGTGAATAGACCACAGTTTGTTTATCCACTCATCTGTTGATGGAAACCTGGGTTGTTTCCAACTTTTGGCAGTGGTGAATAATGTGGCTATGAACATCGGTGTGCAGATGTCTGTTCGTGTCACTGCTCTCAGTTCTTCTGGGTATATACCCAGTAGTGGTATTGCAGGGTCACATGGCAAGTCTATATTCAACTTCTTTAGGAACTGCCAAACAGTCCTCCATAGTGGTTGTACCATCCTGCATTCCCACCAACAGTGAAGAAGTGTTCCTATCTCTCCACATCCTCTCCAACACTTGTAGTTCTCTGTCTTTTTAATAGTGGCCATTCTTATAGATGTGAAATGATATCTCATTGTAGTTTTGATTTGCATTTCCCTAATCATGAGTGATGCTGAGCATTTCTTCATGTGTTTTTTTTGTCATTTGTATTTCTTCTTCGGAGAAATGTCTATTCAAGTCTTTGGCCCATTTTTTAATTGGGTCATTTGTCTTTTTATTGTTGAGCTGTAACATCTCTTTATATATCCTGGATATTAAACCCTTATCAGATATGTGATTTCCAAATATTTTTTCCCATTTTTTTTTAAAGATTTTATTTATTTATTCATTCATCCCCCCCTTGCTGCTTGTGCTCACTGGGTCAGCCAACCACGCCGTACGGGCGGGCCTGCCTTCACCAGGAGGCCCCGGGAACCGAACCCGGGGCCTCCCATATGGTAAACGGGAGCCCTACTGATTGAGCCACAGCCGCTTCCCTATTTTTTCCCATTGAGTTGGCTGCCTTTTCACCCTTCTGACAAATTCCTGTGAGGTGCAAAAGTGTTTAATTTTGAGGAGGTCCCATTTATCTAATTTTTCTTTTGTTGCATATGCTTTGGGTGTGAGGACCAAGAAACCACCACCTACTACAAGGTCTTGAAGATGTTTCCCTACATTTACTTCCAGTAGTTTTATGGTCCTGGCTTTTATATTTAGATCTTTGATCCATTTTGAGTTGATTCTTGTATAGGGGGTGAGATAGGGGTCCTCTTTCATTCTTTTGGTTATAGATATCCAGTTCTCCCAACACCATTTGTTGAAGAGACTGCTTTTTCCCATCAGCGTGGGCTTGGTAGGTTTTTCAAAAACCAGTTGACTGTATAGGTGAGGGTTTATTTTTGGATTCTCAATTCTATTCCACTCATCGATATGTCTGTCTTTATGCCAGTACCATGCTGTTTTGACCACTGTAGCTTTGTAATATGTTTCAAAGTCAGGCAGCGAAATTCCTCCCACATTGCTCTTCTTTTTTAGAATACTTTTGGCTATTCCGGTGCACTTACCCTTCCAGATGAATTTGGTAATTGCCTTCTCTAATTCTGTAAAGTAAGCTGTTGGGATTTTGATTGGTATTGCATTGAATCTATAAATCAGTTTGGGCAAATTTGACATCTTCACGATATTTATTCTGCCAATCCATGAACACAGAATGTCTTTCCATTTGTTTAGGTCTTTTAAATTTTCTTTTAGCATTGTTTTGTAGTTTTCTGCATATAGATCCTGTACTTCCTTGGTTAAATTAACTCCTAGGTATTTGAGTCTTTTTGTTGCTATTGAAAATGGAATTTTCCTCCTGATTTCCTCTTCAGATTGTTCAGTACTAGTGTACAAAAACATTACTGATTTTTGCGTGTTGATCTTTTATCCTGCCACTTTGCTGAACTCATTTATTAGTTCAAGTAGCTTTGTTGTGGATACTTCAGGATTTTCTAAATACAGGATCATGTCATCCACAAACAGTGAGAGTTTTACTTCCTCTTTTCCTATTAGGACGCCTTTAATTTTTTTGTCTTGTCTAATTGCCCTAGCTAGAACTTCTAGTACAATGTTGAATAACAATGGTGACAGTGGGCATCCTTGTCTTGTTCCTCATCTTAGGGGGAAAGCTTTCAGCCTTTCCCCATTGAGTATGATGTTGGCTGTGGGTTTTTCATATATGCCTTTTATCACATTGAGGAATTTTCCTTTTATTCCTATCTTTTGAAGTATTTTTATCAAAAAAAGGATGTTGGCTTTTGTCGAATGCCTTTTCTGCATCTATTGAGATGATCATGTGGTTTTTTTCCTTCAATTTGTTAATGTGGTATATTACATTGATTGATTTTCTTATGTTGAACCAGCCTTGCATACCAGGTATAAATCCCACTTGGTTGTGATGTATAAGTCTTTTGATATGCTGTTGGATTCGATTTGCAAGTATTTTGTTGAGAATTTTTGCATCTATGTTCATGAGAGAGATTGGTCTGTAATTTTCTTTTCTTGTAGAATCTTTTTCTGGCTTTGGTATTAGGGTGATGTTGGCTTCATAAAATGTGTTGGGTAATTTTCCCTCCTCTTCAATTTTTTGGAAGAGTTTAAACAGGATTGGTGTTAATTCTTTTAGAAATGCTTGGTAGAACTCACCTGTGAAGCCATCTGGTCCTGGACTTTTCTTTGCTGGGAGATTTTTGATGATGGATTCAATCTCCTTAATTGTGATTGGTTTGTTAAGTTCTTGTATTTCTTGTTGTGTCAGTGTAGGTTGGTTATGAGTTTCTAGAAATTTGTCCATTTCATCCAGGTTGTCCAGTTTGTTGGCATATAGTTTCTCATAATATCCTCTTATGATTCTTTTTATTTCTATGAGGTCATTTGTAATTTCCCCCCTTTCATTTCTGATTGTATTTATTTGCATCTTCTCTCTTTTTTTCTTTGTTAGTCTAGTGAGGGGTTTGTCAATTTTATTGATCTTCTCAAAGAACCAGCTTTTGGTTTTGTTGATTTTCTCTATTGCTTTTTTGTTCTCATTTTCATTTATTTCCGCTCTAATCTTTATTATTTCTTTCCTTCTTATTGCTTTGAGATTGATTTGCTGTTCTTTTTCTAGTTTCTCAAGTTGTTCAGTTAAATATTTGAGTTTAGCTCTTTCTTGTTTCTTAATATAGGCATTTAGGGCTATAAATTTCCCTCTCCAGACTGCCTTTGCTGTATCCCATAAGTTTTGATATGTTGTGTTCTCATTTTCATTTGTCTCAATATATTTACTGATTTCACTTGCAATTTCTTCTTTGACCTACTGAATATTTAGGAGTGTGTTGTTCAGTCTCCACACATTTGCAAATTTCCTTTTTTCCTGTCTGTTATTGATTTCTAGTTTCATTCCATTATGATCTGAGAAGGTGCTTTGTATAATTTCAATCATTTTATATTTATTGAGAGCTGTATTGTGACCTAACATGTGGTCTATCCTGGAGAAAGATCCTTGGGCACTTGAGAAGAATGTATAACCCACTGAGTTTGGATGCAGTGTTCTGTATATGTCTGTTAGGTTTAAATTGTTTATCATATTGTTCAAGTTCTCTGTTTCCTTGTTGATCTTCTGTCTAGTTTTTCTATCTAATGATGTGAGAGGGGTGTTGAAGTCCCCAACGATTATTGTAGAAATGTCTATTTCTCCCTTCAGTTTTGCCAGAGTTTGTGTCATATATTTTGGGGCACCCTGGTTAGGTGCGTAGATATTTATGACTGTTATATCTTCCTGGAGGATTGTCCCTTTTATTAATATATAATGGCCTTCCACATCTCTTATCACTTTTTTGCATTTGAAGTCTGTTTTGTCTGATATTAGTATAGCTACCCCTGCTCTTTTCTGTTTACTATTCGCATGGAGTATCTTTTTCCAACCTTTTACTTTCAGCCGGCTTGTATCCTTGTGTCTGAGGTGAGTTTCTTGTAAGCAGCATATGGATGGCTCATGTTTTTTTATCCATTCTGTCAGCCTGTATCTTTTGATTGGGGAATTTAATACATTCACATTCAATGATATTACTGAAAATGCACTATTTATTTCCTCCATTTTAATCTTTGGTTTTCATATGTCATCTTATTTTTGTCTTTCTTTTTACTCTTTTGGTTATCCTTTCTGCTTTTCGTTCTTCTATACTCTCCTCCAAGCCTCTCTCTCCTGTCTTTTTCTTTCAGGTTCTAAGGCTTCCTTTAATATTTCCTGCAAAGGTGGATTCTTTTTTGCAAACTCTCTTAGTTTCTGTTTGTTTGTGAATACTTTATATTCACCTTCATATTTGAAGGACAGTTTTGCTGGATAAAGAATTCTCGGCTGACAGTTTTTCTCTTTCAGTTTCCTAATTGTATCATACCACTGTCTTCTCGCCTCCATGGTTTCTAAAGAGAAATCTGCACAAAGTCTTACTGGACATCCTTTGTATGTGATCGTTTGCGTCTCTCTTGCTGCTCTGAGAATTTTCTCTTTATCTTTTATATTTGACATTCTGAATATGTGTCTTGGCGTAGGTCTATTTGGATTTATTCTTATTGGGGTACGGTGTGCTTCTTGGACATGTAAGTTCATTTCTTTTGTGAGAGTTGGGAAATTTTCAGCTATTATTTCCTCAAATACTCTCTCTGCCCTTTTTCCTTTCTCTTCTCCTTCTGGAACTCCCATGACATGTATGTTCTTGCGTTTTGTGTTGTCATTCAACTCTCTGAGCCCCTGCTCAATTTTTTCCATTCATTTCTCTCTCTGTTCTTTTCTCTCTTCAATTTTAGCTGCTCTGTCTTCAGTATCACTTTATTCTTTCTTCTATCATTTCGAGTCTGCTGTTGTATGCTTCAAATGTATTTTTGACTTAACCTATTGTGTCTTTCATTCCCATGAACTCCGTTACTTTTCTGTTCATGATTTCAAATTCTTCTTTACTTTCGCGCAATGACTTTTTTTTTTTTTTTTAAAGATTTTATTTTATTTTATTTATTCATTTATCCCCCCCTTGCTGCTCGTGCTCGCTGGGTCAGCCAACCACGCCGTGCAGGCGGGCCTGCCTCCACCAGGAGGCCCCGGGAACCAAACCTGGGGCCTCCCACATGGCAAACGGGAGCCCCACTGACTGAGCCACAGCCGCTTCCCGCGCAATGACTTCTTGATGTCATTGATCTCTTTAACTATATTCTCTTTCATCTCATTAATTTGATTTTGGAAATGTGTGCTCATCTCACTGATTAGTTCTCTCAAATTCTGCATCTCTTCTGGGACTTTGCTATATTCCTTTTCTTGGGCCATGTCTTCTATTTTCTTAGTATGGCCCGTAATTTTTTGCTGGTGCTTAGGCATCTGGTTAGTTTGTATTTTACTTAGATGCTCTATCTCTTTCTCTTTTATGGGGTTTTAGTGGCAGGAGGCTGTGAGTTACCACAGCTCTTTGATTTTTGGCTCAACCTTGATTGTTAGGATTGTTCTGCTGGTTGCTCAAAACTGGGCACTGGACCCAGTAATTGGTTATAGAGTCGTTTCCTAGGGCCTTGGGCAGGGAGGCTATAGAGGCCAGGAAAAGCCTCTCTTATTAATTTTCTTATGTGCACTTCCTTGGTCTGCCAGGAGATGGCGCTTGTTGGCAGCTCTCAATTCAATGCCTGGTAGGAGAGTATTTGTTGTGACACAGGCCAGATCAATGTGATAGAGCTTCCTGTCTGGGGGCTAAGAGCCCTGTGATTCAAATTTTCTGAGACAGTTCTCCAGACTTCTCTCGTAGCACCCCCCTTTTCCCAGCTAGGAAATATTTCCACTCATTCTGAATCCTCAACAATCAGTCCCTGTTAGTAGAGGAGGAGATTGGGAGGTTTGTATATCTTTAGCCCCTTGTAGGCTCCAAGGCAAACAATGGCGCAGCCCCACCCAGCCTGGAAGGGCTCTCAGGACAGGGCAGACCAAACCTGGGAGTCAAAAGCAGGGTCAGCCCCAGGCTCTCTCTCCTCTCTCCTGTGGAGTCCTCAACAATTAGTCCAGGCTAGAAGAGAGGGAGGTTGGGAGGGTCGGATTTCTCCAGTCCTTTCTAGGCTCCCAGGGCAAACCGCCATGTGGAAGGGTCCGTGGGGCTCTGCAGCCCAAATTTCAGGTCCGAACCTGAGTCAGCCTAAGGCTGTGTCCCTCTCTCTCCCCTTTCCGGGAGTGGCAGATCCCTGAAGCCCCCTTTGTCTGTGGTCGCAGGCCCAGGGGCCCGAGAATTCTGAAGAGTGTTGGGGAGGGTGCCGGCAGCAGCAGAAGCTGCTACTTGCAACTCACAGTTCTGTAGTCGAGATTTCCCTCTTCTGTCCCTCTCTCCTCTGGGTGGTGTGCAGGCTTCACCTGCTATCCTAAACCCTAGAAGATCTTTTTCGGGGCTGTTTCAGCTTGTCCTCTAGCTATTTTTCTGGAGAAGAGATTCCCTTGTCTTACTAGTCCGCCATCTTCCCGGAAGTTCCCTGAGAATTCTTTTTTTTTTTTTTTTTAAGATTTTTATTTATTTATTCATTTATTCCCCCCTTGCTGCTTGTGCTCGCTGGGTCAGCCAACCACGCCATGCGGGCGGGCCTGCCCTCACCAGGAGGCCCCGGGAACCGAACCCGGGGCCTCCCATATGGCAAACGGGAGCCCCACTGATTGAGCCACAGCCGCTTCCCTGAGAATTCTTTATCTAGCAAAATTGTCCTTCAAATATGAAGTAGAGTTTAAAATATTCACAAATAAGCAAATTAAGAGAGTTTGTAAAAAAAAATAAATAATCCACCTTTGCAGGAAGATTTAAAGGGAACCTTACAGCCCGAAAGAAAAAGATAGGAGAGAAAGGCTTGTGGGAGAGTGTAGAAGGCAAAATTAGCAGAAAGGATAACCAAAAGAGTGAAAACACAGAAAAACATAAGATATGACATACGAAACCAAAGAATAAAATGGTGGAATTAAATAATGCATTTACAGTAATATCATTGAATGTGAATGGATTAAACTCCCAATCAAAAGATAGGGGCTGACAGAATGGATAAAAAAACATGAGCCATCCATATGGTGCCTACAAGACACACCTTAGACCCAGGGATACAAACCAGCTGTAAGTGAAAGGCTGGAAAATGACACTCCACACAAACAGTAACCAAAAAAGAGCAGGGGTACTTATACTAATACTGGACAAAACAGACTTTAAAAACAAAAAAATTATGAGAGACACAGAAGGCCAATTATATTAGTAAAAGGGACAATTCACCAGGAAGAAATAACAGTCATAAATATCTATGCACCTAACCAGGGTGCCCCAAAATACGAGGCAAACCCTGGTAAAAACTGAAGGGAGAAATAGACATCTCTACAATAATAGTTGGAGACTTCAACACACCACTCACATCATTAGATAGAACAACTAGACAGAAGATCAACAAAGAAACAGAGAACTTGAATATAATAAACGAGGTAGACCTAGCAGACATATACAGGACATTGCATACCAAATCAGCAGGTTATACATTCTTCTCAAGTGCTCATGGATCTTTCTCCAGGATAGACTACATGTTAGGTCACAAAGCATATCTCGATAAATATAAAAAGATTGAAATTATACAAAGCACCTTCTCAGATCACAATGGAATGAAACTGGAAATCAAAAATAGACAGGAAAGAGGTAAATTTGTAAATGTGTGGAAGCTAAACACACTCCTAAATAATCAGTGAGTCAAAGAAGATATTGCAACTGAAATCAGCAAATATATTGAGACAAATGAAAACGAGAACACAACTTATCAAAAACTTATGGGATATTGCAAAGTCCGTCTTGAGAGGGAAATTTATAGCCCTAAACATCTATATTAAAAAAGAAGCAAGGCATTGTTTGCTTGTCTTCTGCAGGAGGCATCAAGAACCAAACCCGGGACCTCCCATGTGGTAGGCAGGCACCCAACTGGTTGAGCCACATACACTTCCTGCTTGCTGGGATTTTGATTAAAATAAAGTTGAATCTGTAAATTAAGTTGAGAAGAATTGATATCTTAACAATAATGAGTCTTCCAACCCACAGATAATAGCTCTCTATTTATTTAGATCTTCTTTGATTTCTTTCATCAAAGTTTTGTAGTTTTCTATATATAGATCCTGTACTTATTTTATTAGAATTCTACTGAAGTACTTCCATTTTTGGTACTATTGTAAATGGAATTTTTTTTAAGTTTGTAATTCCAATTGTTTATTGCTGGTATATAGAAAAGCAATTGACTTTTGGTGTGTTAATCTTATAGCCCACAACCTTGCTATACTAACAAATCACTTATAGAAGTTGGTAAGTTTTTGTTTTTCCTGTCAATTCTTTGGGATTTTCTACATCGTAAATAATGGAAAAAAAGACAGTTTTACTTCTTCCTTCCCAATATGGATTCCTTTTATTTCCTTTTCTTGTCTCATTGCACTAGCTAGGACTTTCAATATGAAGTTGATTAAGAGTGGAGAAAGAGGACAAACTTGCCTTGTTTCCAATCATAGGAGAAAGCGTCCAGTTTGCCACCATTAAGAATAATGTTAGTTGTAGACTTTTTGTAGATGTTCTTTATCAAGTTGAGGAAGTTTCTCTCACTTCCTAGTTTGCTGAGATTTCTGATCATGAACAGATATTAGATTTTGTCACATGCTTTTTCTGAATTTATATATTATGATTTTTCTTCTTTGCCTATTGATGTGGTGGGTTACATTGGTTAATTTTTGAATGTTGAACCAGACTTGCATACCTGGAATAAATCCCCCTTGGTCATGGTATATAATTATTTTTATTCATTGTTAGATTCGACTTGCTAATATTTTTTTCAGCATTTTTGCACCTATGTTCATGAGAAATAATGGTCTGTAGTTTTCGTTCTTTGTAATGTCTATCTGGTCTTGGTATTAGGGTAATGCTGGCCTCAGAATGAGTTAGGAAGTGTCCCTCTGCTTCTCTTTTCTAGAAGAAATTGTAAAGAACTAGTTTCATTTCTTCCTTAAATGTTTGGTAGAATTTACCAGTGAAACCATCTGAGCCTAGTACTTGCTTTTTTAGAAAGTTATTAATTATTGATTCAATTTCTTTAATAAATGCAGGCCTATTCAGATTACCTATTTATCCTTTTGTGCATTTTGATAGTTTGTGTCTTTCAAGGAATTGGTGCATTTCATCTAAGATATCAAATTTATGGGCATTAAGTTGTTCATCATATTCTTTTATCATCTTTTTAATGTCCATGTGTTCAGTAGTGATGACTTCTCTTTCGTTTCTGATATTGGCAATTTGTATCTCCCCTCCTTTTTTCTTGGTTAGCCTAGCTAGATGTTTATCAATTTTGTTGATCTTTTCAAAAGAACTAATTTTTGGTTTCATTGATGATCTCTATTGTTTTCCTGTTTTCAACTTCATTGTCTTCTTACCTAATTTTTTTTCTGTTTATTTTAGGCTTAAATTTCTCTTCTACTTTAGTTTTTTAAGGTGAAATCATTCTTAAGATTATTGATTTTAGATCTTTCTTTTTTTCTAATATATGCATTTTTAGTGCTATAAATTTCCCTCTAAACACTGCTTTGGCTGCATCCCACAATTTAAAAAAAAATAATCAAAAGGACCCTTTTTAAAAATGTAGATAGTATCATAATTCATCAAAACAATTTACAATTATTAATTGCTTCTTAATTATTGTCTTATAAATGGTGCTTTCTGGATTAAAAGTAACAAAGATTCAATAAGTCTTTTTAAATTATCTATTTAGGATATATCAAACCAATGACAGTAGAAGTAAAAAAAAAAAGGAAGCAGGTGTGGTTCAGGTGATGGGGCTCCCGCCTACCACATGGTAGGTTGCGTTCAGATCCCGGTGCCTCCTAAAGAAGACAGCAAGCTGGCAAAATGGGTGGGCGCAGCAAGTTGACACAACAAGAGACACAAGAAGAAAAGAATATAATGGGAGACACAACAAAGCAGGGAGCAGAGGTTCCCAGTGCCTCCTAAAGAAGACAACAAGCTGATGCAATGGGCTGACACCACAGGCAGGCATGGAGAGCTGACACAACAAGATGATGCAACAAGAGATGTGGGGAGGAAAAACAGAGGAGAGACACAACAAAGCAGGGAGTGGAGGTGGTTCAAGCGATTAGACACCTCACTCCCACATCAGAGGTCCGGTTCAGCTCCCGGTGCCTCCTAAAGAAAGAAGGAAGATGAACAGACTCAGGAAGAGAAAAACAAGAGGGTAGAGAGAAATAAATAAACAAAATAAATCTTTAAAAAAAGAGAGATGGAAACAACAACAACAAAAAAAAGCTTGTCTCCTATGAAGTCTTCTAAAAAAGGAAATCATGAAAATTTTCCTGATCTGCTAAATGCCATTCAATCACTAAAAGGGATTAAAAAGAAGCATATATGAATTTGAACAGAAAAAAAAAAAAAAAAGAAGAAGCAAGAGCTAAAAATCAAAGATCTAATTAAATAACTGGAGAAACTAGAAAAAGAACAGCAAGCCATTCCCAAAGGAAGCAGAAGGAAAGAAATAATAAAGATTAGAGCAGAAATAAATGAAATTGAGAACAAAAACAAAACAATAGAGAAAATCAACAAAACCAAAAGCTGGTTCTTTGAGAAGAGCAATAAAATTGACAAACCCTTTGCTTAACTAACAAAGGAAAAAAGAGAGAAGATGCAAATAAATAAAATCAGAAATGAAAAGGGGGAGGTTACTACTGACCCCACAGAAAGGAAAAGATTCATGAAAGGATATTATGAGAAACTATATGCCAACAAACTAGACAGCCTAGATGAAGACAATTCCTAGAAACGCACAAATGACCTACATCAACTCGGCAAGAAATACAAGAACTTAACAAACCACATTTGTTACATTTGTTTAAATGTAACAAATCACATTTAAAGAGATTGAATCAGTCATCAAAAATCTCCCAACAAAGAAAAGTCCAGGACTAAATGGCTTCACAGGCGAATGCTAGCAAGCATTTCAAGAAGAATTAACATCATTTCTGTTTAAACTCTTCTAAAAAATTGAAGAGGCGGGAAAATTACCCAACACATTTTATGAAACCAACATCACTCTAATACCAAAGCCAGATAAAGGTAATATAAGAAAAGAAAATTATATTTTCTTTAGTGAAAATATAGATCTCTCTAGTGAACATAGACGCAAAATTTCTCAACAAAATACTTGTGAAGAGAATCCAACAGAATATCAAAAGAATTATATACCATGACCAAGTGGGATTTGTTCTTGGTATGCAAGGGTGGTTCAACATAAGAAAATCAATTAACTGTAATACTGCACATTAACAAATTGAAGGGAAAAAAAAACACATGATCATCTCAATCAATGCAGAAAAGGCATTTGACAAAACCCAGCATCCTTTCTTTTTTTACTTTATTTTTTTATTTTTTATTCCCTCCCCATAAGATGGCTCCCTCATCTGTCTGCTCATTGTCTCTGCTCATTGTGTCCACTAGTTGTGTCCACTCATTGTCTGCTCATTGTGTCTGCTCATCTTCTTTAGGAGGTACCAGGAACCAAGCCCAGGACCTCCCATTTGGGTAGGTGCCCAACCGCTTGAGCCACATCTGCTCCCTGTTTTTTGTATCTGCTTGTTGTGTCTGCTCATTCATCAGCTCATTGCGTGTGCTCGTCTTCTTTAGGAGGCACCAGGAACCGAACCCAGGACCTCTCCTGTGGGAGGCAGGCACCCAACTTCTTGAGCTATATCATCTTCCCCCAGCATTATTTCTTGATAAAAATACTTCGAAAGATAGGAATAGAAGGAAAATTCCACATATGAAAAACCCACAGCCAACATCGTACTCAATGGCAAAAGTTGAAAGCTTTCCTCTAGGATAGGGAACAAAACACAATGCCCACTGTTACCACTGTTATTCAGCATTGTGCTAGAAGTTCTAGCTAGAGCAATTAGACTAGGAAAAAAAAAAATAGGGAAGCTGATGTGGCTCAAGCAATTGAGTGCCTGCTTCCCACATGGGAGGTCCCAGGTTCAGTCCCCAGTGCTTCCTAAAAACAAAAAAACAACAAGCAAACAAATGAAAAAACAGGGGAGCCAATGTGGCTCAGTGGTTGGGCACCAGCTTCCCATATACAAGGTCCCAGGTTCAACCCCCAGCCCCAGTACCTCAAAATAAATAAATAAATAAATAAAAGGCATCCAGGGAAGTGGATGTGGCTCAAGCCGTTGGGCGCCCACCTACAACATGGGAAGTCTCAGGTTCAGTTCCTGGTGCCTCCTAAAGAAGTTGAGCAAGACAGTGAGCTGACGTGAGGTCTGGTGCGGCGGAGTGATGCACGAAGATGATGACGCAACAAGATGACGATGCAACAAGATGATGATGCAACAAGGAAACACAATGAGAGACACAACAATCAGGGAGCAGAGGTGGTTCAAATGATTGGGCACCTCCTTCCCATGCGGGAGGTCCCAGGTTCAGTTCCTGGTGCCTCCTAAAAAAAAGAAGACGAGCAGATAGCAAGAGCAAAAACAACAAGGTGGGGCAGAGAGAAACAAATAAATAAAATAATTTTTTTTAAAAAAAGGCATCCAAATAGGAAAAGAGGAAATAAATCTCTCACTATTTGCAGAGGACATGATCCTTTATTTAGAAAATTCTGAAAACAATTTCAGCAAAGTGGCAGGATACAAGATAAACATGCAAAACTTAGTAATGTTTCTGTACACTAGCATTGGGCAATCTGAGAAGGAAATCGGGGGAAAAAATCAATTTACAATAGCAACAAAAAGTCTCAAATGCCTAGGAATCAATTTAACCAAAGTACGGGATCTATATTCAGAAAACTACAAAACAGTGCTAAAAGAAATCAAAGAAGACCTAAAAACAAATGGAAAGATGTTCTGTGATCATGGATTGAAAAACTAAATATTGTAAAGATGTCAGTCCTTACCAAACTGGTTTATAGATTCATTGTAGTACCAGATAAAATTCCAACAGTCTACTTTACAAATAGAAAAGGCAATTACCAAATTTATTTGGAAGGAAAAGTGCAGCCAAAGACAAAAGTGTTCTAAAAAAGAAGAGCAATGTGGGGGCACGTTCACTGCCTGAGCTTGAAATATACAAAGCTACAGAGGTCAAAACAGCATGGTATTGACATAACAATAGATAAATTGATCAGTGGAATAAAATTGAGAGTCCAGAAATAAACCTTTACCTCTATGGTTAACTGGTTTTTGACAAACCTACTAAGTACACATTACCAGGACAAAACAGTCTCTTCAACAAATGGTGCTGGGAGAACAGGATATCCATAGCCAAAAGAATGAAGGAGGACCCCTATCTCACTCCATATACAAGAATCAACTCAAAATCAATCAAAGACCTAAATATAAAAGCCAGGACCATAAAACTACTAGAAGAAATGTAGGGAAACATCTTCAAGATCTCATGGTAGGTGGTGGTTTTATGGATCTTACACACAAAGCATGAGCAACAGAAGAAAAAGTAGATAAATGGGATCTCCTCAAAATGAAACACTTTTGCACCTCAAAGAACTTTGTCAAAAGGGAGAAAAGGTAGTCAGCTCAATGGGAGAAAATATTTGGAAATCACACCCAATATGGGCTTAATATCCAGGATATATTTAAAAAAAGAAGCTACAACTCAACAATAAAAAGACAAGTGACCCAATTTAAAAATGGGCAAAAGACTTGAATAGACATTTGTCCAAAGAAGAAATACAAGTGGCAAAAAAAAAAAAACACAAGAAAAAAAATGTTCAACATCACTAGCGATTAGGGAAATGCAAATCAAAGCTACAATGAGATACCATTTCATACCTATTAGAAAGTCCTCTCTTAAAAAGACAGAAAACTACAAGTTTTGCAGAGGGTATGGAGAGACAGGAACACGTAATTCACTGTTGGTGGGAATGTAGAATGGTACAACCACTGTGGAGGACTGTTTGGCAGTTCCTAAATAATTTGAATATAGATTTGCCACGTGATCTGGCAATACCACTATTGGGTATATACCCAGAAGAACTGAGAGCAGTGACACGAACAGACATCTGCACACAAATGTTCATAGCAGTGTTATTCACAATTGCCAAAAGATGAAAATAACCCAGGTGTCCATCAACCCATGAATGGATCAACAAATTGTGGAGTATACACACAATGGAATATTATGCAGCTGTAAGAAGAAATGAAGTTGAGAAGCGTATGACAACATGGATAAACCTGGAGGACATGTTCAGTGAAGCAAGCCAGGCACAAAAGGACAAATACTCTATGATTGTGCTATTATGAACTAATTATATTGTGTAAACTCATGGACTTAATAACTAGAATATGGTCACCAGAAAATAGAATGAGGTTAGAAAATGGAAAGCTCAGGGTTAACCTGTGCAGAACTGGTTAAAAAGTTGTTTGTGAATCTTTGGAAATGCACATCACAGTGTTTGTAACTAGCAGTACTATTATATGGGTATGACAATGATTGAAAGGGAATGTCTAAAGTCATGTATATTAATAGAAGGAAAGCTAAAATTTGTAACATGGGACTGTATGGCACAGTAAAACCTCATGTAAAATATGAATATGGGTAATATTGCATATATAAAACTGTTTTTCTTTGAAACTGAACAAATGTATGTTAACGTTACAAGTTAATATCGGGCAAAAAAAACACATTATGCTAAGTGAAAGAAAACAGACATATTGTATGATTACATTTACATAAATTGTAAATATAAATCAATTTATAAAGAGAGAATTAGATTAGTGGTTATGTAGAGCTGGGGAAGGATAGAGGGATTGAAAGGTGACTGCTAAGGGTAAGGAGTTTTTCTTTTTGGAGTAATGAAATTGTTCTAAAATTTTTTTCTGTTGATGAATCCACAACACTGTGATTATAGTAAAAGCCATTGATTGTACACTTTGGATAGATGGTATACCATATGAATATATCTCAATAAAACTGCTTTAAAAAAATAACAGATGAGGGGAAATGCCCAGGCAGTTGAGCACCTGCCTCCCACATGGGAGATCCTGGATTCAGTTCCCAGTGCTTCCTGAAAAAACAAAAACAAAAAACAAGCAAAATAAACAATAAAACCAACTCAAGGAAGCTGATGTGGCTCAGTGGTTGATTGCTGGCTTCCCAATTGTGACGTATGAAGTCCTGGGTTCAATCCACGGTTCCCAGTACCTCAGAAAAAAAAACACAAAAAAACAGAAAAATGGAAAATTCACAAGTAAGTGGAAATGAAACAATATATTCTTTTTTTTTTTTTTTTAAGATTTTTATTTATTTATTTATCCCCCCTTGCTGCTTGTGCTTGCTGTGTCCATTTGCTGTGCGTTTTTCTGTGTCTGCTTGTCTCCCTTTGTTGGGTCGTCCTGCTGCATCAGCTCACCATGCCCTTTGTTGGGTCGTCCTGCTGCGTCAGCTCACCACACCCTTTGTTGGGTCGTCCTGCTACATCAGCTCACCGTGCCACACGGGCTGGCTTGCCTTCACCAGGAGGCCCCGGGAATTGAACCCGGGGCCTCCCATATGGTAAACGAGAGCCCTATCGATTGAGCCACATCCGCTTCCCATGAAACAATGTATTCTTAAACAACCTATGGGTCAAAGAAGATATCAAAAAGGAAATTAGGAAATATCTTGAAGTGAATGAAAATGAAAACACAACATACCAAAACTTATGGGATGCAGCAAAGGCAGTGCTGAGAGGGAAATTTATAGTACTAAATGCTTATATTAAAAAAAGAAGAAAGATCTCAAAGCAAAGACCTTTCCTCAAAACTTGCAGATCTAGAAAAAGAAGAACAAATTAAACCCAAAGTGAACAGAAGAAGACAATAAAAAAAATGAGAGTGAAGTGGATAAATGAGGCAGAGAATAAAAAAGCAAAAGAGAGAAACAACAAAACCAAATGTACTTCTTTAAAAAGATCGGTAAACTTGGCAAACCTTTAGCAAGACTGACAAAGAAAAAGAGCGGACACAAATCACTAAAATCAGAAAGGAGAAAAGGGAGACATCCCTACCAAACCCTTAGGAAAAAAAAGAGGATACTATGAACAACTGTATGCCAGCAAATTAGGTAACCTAGATGAATTGGACACCTTCCTAGAAACACACAAACTACACACACTGACTCAAGAAAAAATAGAAATAGAAGATCTCAACAAACCAATAACTAGTGAGGAGATTGAATCAGTAATCAAAAACTTCCCAACAAAGAAAAGCCCAGGACCAGATGGCTTCACAGGTGAATTTTACCAAACATTCCAAGAAGCATGAATACATATTCTGTTCAAAGTCTTCAAAATTAAGAGGAGGAAACACTCATTCTACGAGATCAACATCACCTCATACCAAAGCCAGAGATACCACAAAGAAAAGAAAACCCCATACCAATATCACTTATGAATATAAATGCAAAAATCCTCAACAAAATACTAGAAAACCAAATCCAATAGCATATTAAAAGAATTATACACCATTGTCAAGAGGGATTTATCCCTGGTGTCAAAGCTGGTTCAACTTAAGAAAATCAATTAAGGTAATTCACCACATTAACAAAATGATGTATGATTGCATTACTGTGAACCAAATATATTGTGTAACATATTGTATGATTTAAAAAAAAATTATATGTATCCAGTACATTTAATTGAGAAATGTATGTTTTTATTCAACTGTGTTTTCTTATTTTTTAATTATTGTTTATATTTTCAATTGTTAAATGTACAAAATAAAGTTTAAAAAAAAATGAAGGGGGAAAAAACACATGATCATCTAATTGATGCATTTGATAAAATACAGCACCCCTTCTTGATAAAAAAAAACAAAAAAACACTTAGAACACTAGGAATAGAAGGAAACTTCCTCAATATGATAAAGGGCATATATGAAAAACCCACAGCTAACATCCAACTTAGTGGTGAAGGACTGAAACTTTCCCTCTAAGATCTGGAACAAGACAAGAATGTTCGCTGTCACCACTGTTATTTAACTTTGTACTGGAGGTTCTTGCTAGAGCAGTTAGGCAAGAAAAAGAAATAAAAGTCATCCATTTCATTACCTTACAGTAATGGACACAGGACATGGTAAATATCATCAAAAAAAAAAAAGTCATCCAAATTGGAAAGGAAGAAGTAAAATGTACCCTATTTGCAGATCACCTGATCCTATATACAGAAAATCCTGAAAAGTCCATAACAAAGCTCCTAGAGCTAATAAATGAATTCAGCAAAGTGGTGGGGTATATGATAAACATCCAAAAATCAGTAGTGTTTCTATACACAAGTAATGAACAATGAGAAGAAGAAATCAAGAGAAAAAATTACATTTACAATAGCAACTAAATGAATCAAATATTTAGGACTGAGTCTAGCCAAGGGTGTAAAGGACTTGTACACAGAAAACTATAAAACATTCCTAAAAGAAATCAAAGAAGACCTAAGTAAATGGAAGAATATACCATGTACATGGATTGGAAGACTAAATATTGTTAAGATGTCAATCCTACCCAAAGCAATTTATAGATTCAATGCATTCCCAATCAAAATTCCAACAACTTTCTTTGCAGAAGTGGAATAGCCAGTCATCAAATTTATATGGAAGGGTAAGGGACCCCGAGTAGCCAAGGTCATCTTGAAAAAGAATGAAGTCGGAGGACTCACACTTCCAATCTTAAAACTTATTTCCACTTGATGGTATTCTCTTGTTCACATATGATGATTCTAGCAATGGAAGAAATTATAACAATGAGGTGGAGCCAGTGGCCACTTGACACTTTTGGGGCAGGGAGGGGACAAGCAGTTGAAATACAGGGGCTTCTTTGGGATTTGGAGGTTGTCCTGAGTACCGTTGTGGCAACGGATGTAGGCCATTTTAAATCAGCACACACCACTCAGAACTGAGTGGGAGAGAGTGTGGTCTACGGTGTGAACTGTGGTCTATGGTTGGTGGCATGGCTCCAGGATGTGTAAGTTCATTGAGGGTGGTGGGCCACACTTGTGGGAGATGTTTGTGTGCGATGTGGTGGGAGGTGTGGGAGGTGGGCAACATGGGAATCCCAGTGGGTTCCATGTAATATTTTAGGTAATCTAAGCACCTCTTAAAATATATGTGTATATATATATATATATATAACATTTTTGTAAGCAAATACACATATATGCATATATATTTATATATCATTTTGCAAATGTTTGTGTGTATTGTGAGAATTTTGATTTTTACCCACAATAAAAAAAAATTAAAAAAAAATAAAAAAACTTATTTCCAAGTTACAGTAATCAAAACAGCATGGCAGTGGCACAAGGACAGACATGTAGACCAATGGAATTGAATTGAAAGCTCAGAAATCAACCCTCACATTTATGGCCTACTGATTTTTGACAAGGGAGCAAAGACCACTCAATTGGGAAAGAAAGAATAGTATCTTCAAATGGTGCTGGGAAAACTGGATCTACATTTGCAAAAAAAAAAAAAAAAAAAGAGTGGGGGAAAGAATCCTACCTCATACCTTATACAAAAATCAGCTGAAAATGGATCAAAGACCTAAATATAAGAGCCAAACTATCAAACTCCTAAAAGAAAACACAGGGAAGCATCTTCAGGACTTTATGTTAGGCAATGGTTTTTTAGACTTTACACCCAAAGCACAAGCAGCAAAAGAAAAAATAGATAAATGAGACCTCCTCAAAATATTTTTTAAAAAATTGTGCCTCAAAGAACTTTATCATGATTGTAAAATGAAAACCTACACAATGGGAGAAAATATTTGGAAACCACATATCTGATAAAGGTTTGCTATCCAGAATACATAAAGAAATTCTTCAACTTAACAATAAAATGACAAACAACCCAATCTAAAAAAACGGACAACAGATTTGAAGAGACATCTCTCCAAAGAGACACACAAATGGCCAGAAAACCCTTGAAAAGATGCTCAACATCATTAGCCCTCAGGGAAATGCAACTGAAAACCACAATGAGATACCATTTCACACTGATAGAATGGCTGCTATTTAAAAAATGGAAAATTTCAAGTGTTGGAAAGGATGGGGAGAAATAGGAACACTCATTCATTGCTAGTGACAATGTAAAATGGTGTAGCTGCTGTGGAAGACGTTTAGCAGTTCCTTAGAAAGTTAAGTATAGAATTAACATATGCTTGGCAATCCGACTTCTAGATACATACCCAAAAGAACTGAAAACAGGGACTAGAACAGATATTTGCACACCAACGTTCATAGCAGCATTATTCACACTTGCCAAGAGATAGAAGCAACCCAAAAGTGCCCATCCACAGATCAATGGACAAAAGGTGGTATATACATACAGTGGAATATTATTCAGCTGTAAAAAAGAATGAAGTTCTGATACATGCAACATGGATGAACCTTGAAAAAATCATGTTGAGTGAAATAAGCCAGACACAAAGGGGTAAATATTGTATGATACCACTGATATGAAATTATTAGAATGAACAAACTCATAGAGTCAAAATCTAGAATAATAGGTTACCAGGGGACAGGGTGGAGGTAGGGAATGGGGAGTTAATCCTTAAATTGTACAAAGTTTCTATTTGGGTTGATCATTGTGATCAACATTGTGAATGTAATTAACAGCAATGAATATATATTTGAATGTGATTAAATGGGGAAATTTTAGGTTGTATATATGTTACTAGAATAAAAATTAAGGAAAAAACCATAGAACTGTACAATGCAGTCAACCCTATTGTAAACAATAGACTATAGTTAATGGTAAAATTATTAAAATATTCTTTCAGGAATTGTAACAGATGTGCCTCACTAATGCCAGGAGTTAATAACAGGATGGCTGGCAGTGGATGTGGCTCCCACTTGGGGGAGGTCCTAGGTTCAGTTCCCGGTGCCTCCTAAAGAAGACAAGCAGATAAAGCAGACAGTGAGTGCGAACAATGAGGGGGAGGGGAATAAATAAATAAATGTTTAAAAAATAATAATAGCATAGCATATGTGAACTCTTATGTGCATGCTTTTCTGTAAATCTATAACTTCTCTAATAAAAAAATTTTAGCCTTGGAATCAAAAGATTTCAAATAAATTTGCATGTAAATACACACCAAAACTTTTTAGAGTAAAAATTAAAGAAGTTATTACTTTTCTTCTTTAATTATTTTATTTAGAAGTAATTTCAACCTATAGGACAGTTGTAAAAATAATACAAACCTCATACAGAGAACTCCAACCTGCCCCCATACCCTTAAATTACCAGAGCCACCAATTTTAACATTTTACCACATTTGCAGTATCATTTTTAATCTCTGTTAGTTGACAATTCAGTCACACCTGACTGGCAAAAGGATTTATCTCCTAGCTTTTGGAGCCCTTAGAGCCCTTCTCCCTCTCCAGATCCATTGCGTCATTTCCAGCTGGTCTGCCATAGAATTGGGGGACATGTCTGCCTTTCTTTCCTAATGAACCAGGAGGCCCTTTCTTTCCTAATGCACCAGGAGGCCCTTTCTTAGGGAGTCGGTGCCCCTTTGGGGAGTCTTTGGAGCTCTAGTTTGAAGAGCAGGTAGACCAACTGACCACGGGCCTGGGGAAATGGGGCAGGATCAGGAAGAATGAAAGAACAACTTGACTTCAGGATGCAAGTGAATTCTCCCACTCCCCTGGCCCCTCCTGGGTGCCATACCCAGATTCTGGCACCTGTCTGCAGGGAGAACCTGGCACCTGCTGCCAAGGTCATGAATGTTAAGAAGGGTGAAGCCGGAAGCCTTTACACCAGGGGTTCTTAACCAGGGGTCCATGAGCTTGAGTTGAAATTTAAAAGAAAATTCTTGTGGGGACGTGTTGATGCGGGTATATTTATTAAATAATACACAGTATAGTATGGACTTAGTAAGGCGTCTCTGGTTTTCACCTGACTGGCAAAGGGGTCCATGGAACAAAAGAGGTTAAGAACCCCTGCTTTACACCCATCTTTTCTAAATTGGTTCAGCCTAGGAAGGTTTACTGAATAAATTGCGATTAAAATAAAGATGAACAACTAAATGCAATGGGTGGTGTGAAAGTGGACCCTGGTTTTGTGCAGGGAGGGGGAAAGATGCTACAAAAGACACCGTTGGGACAGTCGGCAATATTTGAGTACAGTTTGCAGATTACATAACAGTAGTATTGTATCATGGTTAAATCTACTACTGTGGTTGTGTTATAAAAAGTCCTTGCTCTTGGGAAATACACACTGAGGGGCTACCTAGAGTTCAAGGGGCATCAGGTGTGCAACTTGCTTTCCAATGGTGGGGGTGCAGCTTGAATAGGGAGAGAGAACAAATGTTAACACTTGGTGAAATGTTAACACTGGGTTAAGAAGGGGACACGGGAGTCTTCTGTACGATTCTCACTTTTCCATAACGTTGAAATTATTAAAAAAAAAAAAAAAAAAAAAAAAAAAAAAAAAGGCCCAACGTGGTCTGCCGCCCCCTGGTGTCTTCTTGGGGTAGCGCATCCTCCGTGACCCGGCCCTTTAAACTCCCCACCTCCCGCCGGCGGGCTCCCTACGTCCTTGGGTCCGGCCCCCGCGCTGCGCTGGGCCACCCGCCGGGTGAGAGCCTCCCGCCCGGGGTGATCCTGGCTTCTCCGGTTTGATTTCTGTTCATGTCTAGGACCGTCTGTCTCCGTAATACAATGCAGGTGTATTTCTTTTGCAACCAAAGTGGAATCAGAATTTCAGAGCCTCCAACCCTCATCCTTTTTACAAATAGGGAAACCGAGGCCCAGAGAGGAACTAGAACCATAGTCTTCCTGACTTCCCCAAAATCTCCTCCTTGGGTGTGATTCTCAGCTTCTGCTAACATATCACCTCCCCAGAGGGGGGGTCCCTGGCCACCCTATGTGACATAGCCCCTCACTGGTCTCTGTTTCAGCACCCATCCGTGCGGTTGCTTATTTGGGACTCACCTGTCTGCTGGCCACCCCTCTTCCCCTATTGGAATGAGAGCTCATGCGTGCAGGGCCTTGTCCCTGCCCACCCCTCACCCCCCCAGCTTGTCCTGGTTCCATTTCCCCCCCAACTTTACCCCAAGATGACCATCTGAGAGGGAGTGCCCAATCCCCTGCCATCTGTAGTTCGAGTATCTCAAGGACCAAAGGGGCTGGGGGTGGGGGTGGCATCTAATTGCTGAACTGCCCTCTGGGGGCAGCTGGCTGCATAACAGCCAGAAAAAGGAGTGTAGGGGCTGCGCGGTCCAGGGGACAGCCACCACCCTGCGAGGGGCAGGAGAGATGGGGGCTTCCGGACTGGCTCCATTTAGCCATCGCCACAGGGGAAGCCGAGGCTCAGGACTCGAAACCAGGTTGGCAGGCTTCAGGGCTCTTAACCACTGCGTGGCTGGAGGAGCCCCTCGCTCCTTTCTTACCCCTTCCCCTCCTCGGCCCCGCAAGGTCGGTTGTGAGTTGGTCCGGAGGCGCGGAGGGTCTGATGCCACTTGGCCCCTCGGCTCAGGAGGGCGGGAATTGTCCCCACTGCCTCCGGGTCAATGGGTGGGGGCGGAGCTGGAGGAGATGTGGGAACAATGGACTCAGCTCCTCCCTCCCACCGTTCCTGGCCCCGCTTCCGGCCTTTCTTAGTCTAAGAGGGAGGTGCGGGAGGTGTGGGAGGTGCTGGAGCAGCCCCGGGAGAGAAGAGGAAGGTGGGCACTTGGGGCCGGCAACACACGGTGTGCATGGAGGAAAGCATCATGGCCCAGAGCCACCGGGCGGAGCTCCAGTGCCCCCTCCCCTGGGAAGCCTTTTGGGTAGCTGCAGACCTGGACCCCCTCCCGCAACTCTGTCCTCAGCACCCTGTGCCTAAAAGCCTGTCACAGACGGGCACAGGAAGCGGTTTTTAAAAACATTTTTAAAATTGAGGTATAATTTACATTGAGGGAAATGGGAAAATCTTAAATGTGAAGTTTGATGAATTTTCACGTTTATATCCTGTAACCAATTCTCAGAACAAAACCCAGAAGATACCCAGCTCCCTAGAAAGTTCTCTGATGCCCCTTCCCAGTCAACCCCTGCCTCCAATCCCAGCACTTGGCAACCACCAACTTGGTTTTTGTCCCTATCGTTTTGTCTTTTCCAGAATTTTGTACCAAGCCTTTTGAATCTGGCCTTAAGATACATCTGTGTTTTTGTGTGTATCAACAGCCTGCCCCTTTTTATGGCTGCATAGCATTTCATCGGATGGAGGCACCCCATCTATTTATTGACTCCAGTTGAGGGACATTTGGGTTGTTCCTACTTTGGCCTATTATAAATAATGCTGCTATGAACATTAGTTTACAAGTTTTATGTGGACGTACATTTCCATTTCTTTTAGGTAAATACCTGCAAATAGGTTTGCTGTGTTATACGAGTTAAGAAACTACCAAACAGTTTTCCAAAGTGGCTGCACCATTTTGCATTCCCATCCACAGGGTATGAGAGTTCCAGTGGCTCCACATCCTCACTAGCACTTGTGTGCCCTTGTTATGTCAGCCATTCAAGTGGGCACAGAGTTGTCTCAGAAGAGTGTTTGTTGACTAAACCAATGAGCAAAGTCCAGAGCATCCCACCCTCAGAAAGTCCCAATGGATTCCCACCCTTTCCTCACTCTGCTCCCCATTTTTGTGGCCCAGAACCAGTCCATGTGCAGTTCCTGGGGGGACAGACACCTATCCCCACCAGCACCCAAGACTGAGAGGACATGGAACTTCTTATGCGCAGGCCCTTCCCAGACACCAGGCCCAGAGGGGTAGAAGAGCCTGGCACAGAGTCCCCAAGTCAAAAGTGATGGGGCTGGGTTTCAATCTGGGTGCCCCCACTCCACTACCCAGAATAATCCAAAGACACTTGAGGGACTCAGATGCTCTATATGGAAACTGAGGGTGTGGGAGGCAGCAGCCTGTGCACCTGTGCACAGGTAGGCTTGCGGCTGGACCACTAGGTGCCGTCACCTGAATATGCCGGGTGCCTGAAGGCCTGGCTCAGCCTCTGAGGCCCTGTGGCCCTAAGCTTTGGAAGGTGGGAGGAGGGTGCAAGGAGGCGCCTGCCTTCGACAGATCTTTATTGTGCACTTACTATGTGCAGGACGCTGCTCTGGCACAGGGGCACAGCCCCCTGCTCTGGAGAAGCTCATGGTCTAGAGGGGGAGATGGACAACGCTGGTGAACACGTGGTCAGGGAGGGCCTCTCTGAAGGGTGACATTTGAGCAGGCACCTGCTCTAAGAAGGAGGCAGCCTGGGGCCATCTGGGGAAAAGGCATGAGGGAAGAACCAAAGCAAAGACCTGGAGGAGGGAAGGCTTAGTGCCACAAGAACAGCCAAGAGCCAGTGTTGCTGGAGCAGAGAGCAAAGGTGGGAGCCAGAGCAGGGGTTGGAGTGGTCATGGGGGTCTGAGGGAGGGTGTTGAGCAAAGGAGGGAGAAGCTCTGACTTTCATGTTAGTAGGGTCCCTCGGGCTGCTGGAGTGAGGGTGGCAGCAGGGAGACTAGGGAGGAAGCTACTGCAAAGTCCAGGCACCAACCTGGTAACTAGGCCTGGCAGAGCTGGGGTGGGGATCAGGGGTCAGACTCTTACAATGTTTTGGAGGTGGAGCTAGCAGCTTTCCCCACAGGATCAATAGGGGAAGGGCAGAGAAGAGTGGGGGGTGATGGAGGTTGGGGCCTGAGCCCCTGTCTGAGGGAGGTGCCAGCATCTCCTTCCCACCTCACTCACTTACCCAGTGCCTACTGTGTGCAGCCAGCTCCTGTGGTGAGCACCCAGGCCACAGGCAGTGCTGACTCAGACCTCCTTCTCCTCTGGCTCTTTTGCTCTCCTCCTGGTGGCTGAGCCTCACCCCCACTTGGACAAACATCTTGCGGCCATTTCCGCCTCGCCAGCCAGGAGCCCCAGCCCTGCCTGAACAAACACTCGGGACCTGCGCTTCCGGCCTCGGTGCTGGGAAAAGCCAAACCAGGGCCATTGAGGTCAACCATAGAGGGAAGTGGGAAGGAGGAGACACCCAGGCCACTCCATGGGGGGCAGCTTGGCCTGCCCGGGGAGCCTCCTGCTGCTTCTGGAGCCGCCAACAAAGTGTCTTAGGCTTCAGTTTCCCTATGTGTCAAATGGGCCCTATTATACCCACCTCGGAGGCCTGTGGTGGAATGGAAAGCGCTGAGCAGGCACCAAGGAGGCCCCCAACCTAGTGAAGAGGGTGACGCTGTCCACAAGGCCATTCGAGGGCCTAGGAGGAGCCACATGGGATTTCCCCCAAGGAGCTGTAGTCCTGAGAGGGGCCTGATGTCCTTTCCTTCTTGGGGCCTCCCATTCTTCTCCCTTATCTTCAGGCTTCATTTAGAGCCAACAGGCTGGTTTCAAGTTCTCATGGTGGAATTTCAGGCACAGTGTTGGGTAGTGGTAGTCCCCCTTGCATCATACCAATATGTGGATATTGATCTCAGACAGGGGTTGTGTCAGGTCCAAAGCAGTGAACCAGGTTAGCCAGCTTGAGGTAAGGTCAGAAGGCATGGAGGGGCATTGAAGGTGGACACCCTGGGCCATGGAGGTCAGTAACAGTCCTAAGGAGCCTGGCTGGCTTCAGGGGATGTATGCTTAGCTCCCAGGGCCCCCAAATGCCTCGATCCCAAACCTGATCAGAAGCTGGGAAGTTCTTTATGGGAAAGCTTCCTGAGATCATGGAGGCCAAAGTTTCTCGTTAGATTGTAACTCCAGTCCCATTCCTATAACTCCAGAGCCTCCTGGTCTCCTGGTCATGCTGGGGTGGGGGCTTGGCTGGGCCTGGGATGGTCAGGGTGGTGTGGTGTGGAAATTTCTAACAATGTGAAATATGTGGAAATGGTTGACCAAGGAGTGAGCTCTCCGTCCTTCAGAGTGTGAGTAGAGATAGCAGGAAATGCCAGAAGTGACCTCTGCTTGGACCTCACTTTGGTTTCCTCCCTAATTAACTCCTCCAAGAGCCCTGTGAATGGTGGCTGGTGGGGCTCCAGGGTCAGAAAGACCCAGGTTCAAATCCCAGCTCTGGCTAGGGACCAAGGACACGGGGCAAGGCCCCTCTGTTCCAAGTCTGCAAAAGGGACTGATCATAGCATCACCTGCCTTCTCAGACTGAGGATTAAATGAAATGATTAGTGAAAGGCACGGGGCACACAGTCAGCACTCAATCAGTATCAGAGGAGGGCCTCACCCCACCTCTGCAGCCTCCACCACGGAGGTAATTGTCAAGCTGTGCGGTAGGTACACGGAGGTATCTGCCAAATCCATGCATGGGGGTCTGGGGAGGTGTCTACCATTCAGTCCCCCTACTTGAAAGCGTTCACGGATAAAGCCTCCCCAGCTGGGGTTTGATTTTGTTTTTGTTTTTCAGGCAGGATCTGGGAGCAGAGACAATGGAATTAATGTGTGGTTTTTTTTGTGTTTTTTTTTTTTTTCCTTCAGAGCAGTTTTTCCTCATCTGAGAGCAGTGGGATTGGATTCCCACCTCTTCTTCCGGTCTTTGGAGGAGCTGCCAGGAGAGGAAAGGCGTGGGGAGTCAAGGTCTGTGAGGGGAGGTTTCACGAGGTGAGGGAGGCATTCTAAGCCCACAAGTAGTAGGAAAAGCAGTAGGGTGTGCTCTTTCCTGCCTCTGAGTGTTTGCGCATGCTGTTCCCTCCTTCTTGACCTTCTCCCCCCCGAGTTGGCAGCTCATGTGGCTTCTTGAGATCAGGCATCACCCCCTCCAGGAAGCCCTCCCTGGCCACTCCCCACTAAGGCTGAATTGACCCGTTCCTAGGCATGAGACTCTGCGCCCAGCACCCGCTGGCTTTCAATGAACACCAGCTGAATTGCGCATGGAAAGGGGGACCCGTCCCTGCTCCGCGACTCTCACCATGTGGTCAAGGGTCTTTATCTGGGGCAGTTGGGGAGAAAATAGAAGGGAAAGTCAGACGGAGGGCCAGGGGGTCGGGTTGGGAAGCCTAGGCACGGAAAGGGTGTGGATGGAACAGCGCACAAATGCTCGACTCAGACTGCCCGACTAGTTCGCCTCTCTGGGCCGGTTTCTTTCTCTCTAAAATGGGGGTGGGGTGTCACAGCGCCACCTGGCGGAACTAACCTGAACGGACCCGGCGTTTTCTGTGCTTAGCGGGCTCAGCTGGGCCCGGAGCTGGGGTCCGCGCCGAGGTGCTGGAGTCGCTTGGCTGGGAGGGGCCAGGGCACCCAGGCGCAAGCGGAGTCCCCACCCCATAAATCACATCCTACCTCTCAGCTACTGGTGCTAAAAATAGTGCGACACCCCCCCCCCTTCTCCCAGCATCCTCGGGGCGGGGGCCAAGGGTCATGCAAATGGGAAGTGAATTATGGGCTGGGGGGACTCAAACCTGCTGTAAATCACGGCGTGGCTGCAGGCATTTAAGAGCCTTTTCTGAGGCTCCTCATTTAACCTCTCCCCACGGAAACAGCATCGAGGGCGCCCGGGCCCCAGGCTGCCTCTGCCGCTCCCGAGGGTGGGGGGCGGGGGGCATCCTAAGAGGCTTCCAATGCCCAAGCCCCTTCCTTGGGCGCCTTGAGGCCTGTGAGGAGGGAGGGGCTTGAGTGGAGAGAGATGCGGCAGAGGGAGGCCCCTCTGGATAAACACCTACCCCCGCTGCTGGATAATCAACTGGACTCTAACGTTCTCCCAGACATGCGTGTGCTTGGTGCTAAGCCCGAGGTCCGGCAAACAGCAGACATGGCTCAAGTGTACCTGCCTCTACCCCAAGTTCATGCCCCCACGACGTTGAGGAGGAAACTGAGGCACAGAGCAGTACAGGGACATGCCAGAGACTACACAGCTTGGAAGTTGCAGAGCGGGGATTCCACTGATGATGCCTCTCAACGTGGCTCCGTGGACCCCCAGGGACTGAGTCCAGCACTGGAAGTTGTGCTGTGATGTGGCAGAGGGTCTGGGGGTGGCAACCCTGGCAGTCAGGTTTGACCTTTTTTCGGCTGGGTGACCCCACACGGATGAGTCTATTCCTCCCATCTGCAAAAAGGAACAGTGTCCTGTCCTCAGCGCTGTAAGTAGCCACAGGTCCTGGGCTAGGTTGACGCAGTCTGAGTGCCCCCCCCATCGGTGTCCAGGGAGCAGCCGGGACTCACCACCAGCCCATGCCCTGACCCTTGCTGCTGGCACCAGCTGCCCCTTTGACCTCCAACTCCCTATAAAAACCCACCAGAATCCATGACCCCCGCCATGGCTCTCCCCCGATGTTTATTTTTTAAACAGTTAAAGGTAGTTGTCACTTTATTTTAGAAGTAGGACCATGTCAGATAATTCATCTCCCATAATTATTTTTTAGCACAAATAATACACATCCTTTGAGGAAAACTTAGAAGATTCAAACACAAAGAAAGAAAAACTTCAGAAACCCCTTGAAACCTCCCACCCAGAGATCTCAACTGGATAAGGTGTCTGTGGGTTTGCCCTGTCTGGCTGTGCGTCTCTATAACATCGTGACCCAGTAGTGCCCACTCATGGTGGCCGGGTCTCAGGGTAGCCATCTGTAGCTGCACAGCCCGTCCAATCCCAGGTGCTGGGGCTCAGGCCAGGGAGTCCTCCATTCCTTTGGGGCAGGGGTGCACAGCTCTACCTGTGGGCACTGCTAAGGGGAAGTGAGAATGGAGGCAGAGATAGGAGTGACACGGGCCAGTTGAGGAAGTGAAATGCCCACGGGGTCCTCCTGCCTCCTGGCAGGGCCACCCACAGCTAGGCCTGTGCCACCCCTTGCCCAGGACGGGGGTGTCCCCAAAGCAGATGCCCTCCCATCACCCACGCAGAGGGGCAAATGGGTCCTTAGCCCACAGAAACAGCTCCGAGACCCCTGCCCAGGTAGCCCCAGCTTGGGGCGCTTTCCCGGCTACAGCTATACTCTCTGCCTCATGCTCTTGGCCTTGGCCAAGCCTGGCCAGCCAAGCTCTTGAGTACAGATGGGGGAAATTAAGGCCCAAGGTGGGGGCACTCACTTGCCCCTGTTTTCAGCTAGAGACTGAACCAAGACTAGAAACTAAGCCTGGTGGGACCTGGAAGATAGGGGGGCCTAGAGAAGAGGACATGGGTCAGTGTCCCCTTCTCTGAGCCCACTCCAGCCAGGGCCTCAGCCATGCTTCCCAAAGTTTCTGGCCACCATGAAAAGGGTGGCTGCCTCCAGGACAGTTCTGGAATCCCCCAAATCCCCCATTCCCCTTGAAGCTTGGAAGCCAGAGAGACCTCCAGAGTCACACAGACCTGGATTCCCATACTGGAGCTACTCCTTACTGACTTTGTGGCTTTACATGTCCCTGCCCCTCTTGGACCCTCTGTTTCCTCATCTGTAAACTGGAGCTAATGAGATTCCCTGCCCCCTCATGTGGGGAGTAAACGAGCTAGCATGCAGGACCTGGCTCATGGAAGCATCCGCCAGGTTGGAGGGCTTGGGCGAGTGGCCACTCCTGCGTAGGCTGGGCCGGCCTCAGGTGTGGCTAGACAATGGACTGGGATGGCCGCATCTGGGCTGACCTCATCAGCTTCCGCAAGGGCCCCCCAGGGTCGCCTGTTTTGCAGGGGAGAGAGGTCTCCCCTCCTATCCTCTTCCTTCAGGCCTCCTTCCTGCTTCCCTGGGCAGTGGTGAGACCCTTCCGTCAAGGCGGGCATCAATCGCACCAGAGGTGCCGAGTGTTCATCTGGCCTTCTCAGGCCATGACTCACTTCCTGTTTCCAGGAGTTGAAAATAGCTTCCCCTGATGCGGGGACAACGGCCCCAAGCCGGGCCTTCCTTGGCTCCATCCCCAGCTAACTGCTCTAAACCTGTCCTCCAGCATGTCCCAGTCCAGGTCTGTGCACCACCAATAGTGACCCACATCTTTGTTTCATCTCAGCACCCAAATGCCCAGACAGCCACAGAACACCTGCTTGGAGGGTCTGGCCGTGGGGCACAGCAGTGAGCAGGACAGACAAGAACTCCATGCTTGGGGCATCTACAGGCACTGACCAGTCACCCAAATAAAGTGCATCAAGCACAGGGCAGCCAGGAAAGGATTTCCCCCATGCAAGACCACTGAGCTGAGCCTGGGGGATGAGGATGGGCAAAAGGGGGGAGGAGGGCGTAGCAGGCAGAGGGAAGAACAGGTGCAAAGGCCCAGTGGCAGGACAAGCAGGAGTGTCTGAGTGGCCACAGGAAGACCAGTGTGTGTGCAGTGCAGGCCAGACCACACGGAGGCTTGGGGACAAGGACAAAGAGACGAGGCTTTATCCCAAGAGCTTTGGCGGGACTTTAAGTTGGAGAAAAACCACATTAACAGATTTGTCATTTGAAAATATCTCTGTAGCTCTGAGTGGTTCAGGGAGAGGAAGGGAGGAAGACAGCAGGGGGAGGGGTCCAGGTGTGCAGGAAATGGGGCTCAGACTAATGCAGTAGTCTTCAGCTGGAGGAGACGCAGGCGGAGAGGGGGTGTGAGGGGTTGTTTAGGAGGTGACATTTGGATGGGGAAGGGGAAGGGATGCAGCTGGATGGGCAGTGGACTGGAGGCACCAGGGGAGATGGCTTCAGTTCAGGACAGTGGAGTTTGAGCTCTTGGCTCAGCAGCTGACACCCCTCCCCCCAACACCTTAAGAGGCAGGAGGACACACACTCAGGGGCACATAGGAGAGAAGAAATAGCTCCATGGGAGATGTGGCCCAGGAAGGACATTGACTCACCTTGGCTGACAATGAAGCCCTGAGTACTTGCACCTCGATGACCCTTCTCCTCCCCCACCGCCCTCCCCTCTCTCCTCCCCACAGCTGCCACCCAGGTCCAGCCACCAGCCTCGCCTAAACGGAGGACACAGTATCCCTCTTCTGGGCCTCCCTGCCTCCACCTTCTTGTCCCACAACATCTCCTCCAGAGCAGGCAGAGGGTCATCCCTCCTCTGTGGTCTACGAGGCTCTGCACAATCTGACCCCATCACCCTCAGATGTCTTCCCCTGTGCCCTCCCCCTGCTCCAGCCACATGGGCCCCCTGGCTGTTCGCCAAACACACCTGGCATACAGTAGGTGCTCAATAAATGCTTGCTGGAGAATGAGGGAATGAAGGGGCAGGCCAAGCTGGTGTAAGGGCAGAGTTTACAGAAGCTGGTCCCCACTGCTCCACCAAAGCCAGCTCTCAGCATGGAAGCTGCTCCTACTCAGGGTCCCTCCTCCCCACCAGCCCCTGCCAGAGACCACTCACTTCATCTCTGTGGGGCCAAGCGAGGAGGGCGGCAGTGGTTATGCATCACAGCCAGGGCCCAGCAGTCTGGGGAGTCGTGCGAAGCTGTGCCACTCACTCTCTCTGTGACTTTGGGATAAGCCAATTAACTTCTTCCTGCCTCGGTTTCCCCACTTGAAAAATGGCTGCACAGGGCACTATGGAAGTCTTGGGAGGAAGGGCAGGGCAGAACTGAGTCTTGGAGAAGGGCTAACCAGGGTGAGAAGGCAAAAGGAAGGGAAATTCAGGGTCGTGGTGGGACTTAATCTATGCACTGATCAGGGAACTTGGGCAGAAAAGAGCCTTTGGGACTCAGAGGGAAGCTGCCCCATGTCTGAGAGGAAGTGCAGGCAAAGGAAGGTTGGCTCATCCTGAGACACCAGGCTGTGGTCAGCAGATGCTATTCTTGCGTAAGATGAGGAATGGTGTCACCCAAAAGTCCCTAAAGACAGAGTCCAAGTTCCTCAACAGGGAAATCTAGGCTCATAGGCGGGGCTGCCCCAATTTAGGGACAAGAACACCCAAGGCCAGAGGCTGGACCACCCAAGAGCAGAGGTTGAAGCATCCAGGGCCAAAGGCTGGACCATCCAAGGCCAGAGGTCAGAGGCTGAACCATTCAAGGTCAGGGGCGGGCCCATCTAAGTTCAGAGGCTGGACTATCCAAATTCAGGGATTTGACTTAACAAGATCCGAGGCTGAGCTACCCATGGTCAGGCTGAGCCCTGCAAAATAGAGATCTGGCTATTAAAGTTTGACCAGAGGGAAGCGGCTGTGGCTCAATCAGTAGGGCTCCCGTTTACCATATGGGAGGCCCCGGGTTCGATTCCCAGGGCCTCCTGGTGAAGGCAAGCCCGCCCGCATGGCGTGGTTAGCTGACCCAGTGAGCACAAGCAGTAAGGGGAGGATAAATGAATAAATAAATAAAATCTTTAAAAAAAAAAAAAAAAGTTTGACCAGAAAAATCATGGGCCAACGGCCCCAGCAAAGGAAGTCTTGATGGCCCCCAAGGACCCAAATCCCCAGCCCTTGCGTGGGGTGCACCTGGTCACATGACTCCAATGTGCACCCCACGCACATCTACACCCAGTGACACCCCTCCTCACATGCACAGCCCTCACACGTGTGCACACACCTCACACACGCCCGCGTGCACACATACACCCTGAGGTACACCCCAAGACAGGCCCTGAACAGAGGCCGGAGGCCTGGGAGTGTGCTGTGGGGAAGCTGGTGGCCAGGGCGGGCCACAGGGTCCCCTCATGCCTCTCTCTTGGGAGCTGGGGGCTGAGCCATCAGGCTCTGGCCTGACCTCCTTGGCTCCCCTGACCCTCAGAGCCCCCAGCTGGGAGTGGTGCAAACTGGGTGGGTGATCTGTGTGGCAGGCTGCAGAGGGGCCCCTGTGACCAAGATCTTGATGGCAGGGGAGGTCTGACTGACGGTTGAGACCCCTCAACTTATCCCCAAAAACACGCTCTGGATTCCCCACCAACCTCCTCTCTGACTCAGAAAGAGGCACCCCTAGGTTGGTAAAGCCGAAGACCCAGGAGTGCCCCACCCCATGCCCCCCACTCCTCTCCCCCACATCCGAATACTCCTCCCACATCCTCAGCCCCCAACATACAAGCCCCACATCCAGGGAGTGCCCCTCCTAGAGCCCCCAAGCCCTCCTCCACATCTGCCCCCACCCTGTCCAGGCCTCCATCATCGCTTGCCTAGGTGTCTGCAGTAGCCTCCTCCCTGGTCTCCCTGTGGTCCGTTGTGATCCTACTAGTCTCCCTCTTAAAATCTTCTCGGGCTTCCCCGTACTCTCAGCACAAAGAACAGAAGCCTCCCCTTGGCCTACGGGGCCCTGTGTGGTCTGGCCCTGCCCACCCCTCCATCCTGAGCAGAGCCCCACTCCTGCATTCTCTGTTCCTCCCGCGGCCTCCTTTCTGTTCCTCCTGTGGCGCAAGGCTGCTGCTCACCTCCAGCCTTCACCCTTGTTCCTCTGCCAGGAAAGCTTTCTCTTCACCTTCTTAGTGCCTCACACCCTGCAGATCTCAGCATGAGGGCCTCTTCCTCAGGGAAGCCCTCACTGACCCCCAACATGGGCTTAAGTCCCCCTCTGGGAAACTGTTCGCCTGTATCCCCCTTTGTGGTTGGGTCATTGTTTGAATTACTTGATTAACATCTATCTCCCTGTGAGGCTGGGCTGAGAACAGGACTAAGCCTGTTGGTTCACTGTAATGTCCCCAGCACCTGGCACATAGTAGGTGCTCAGTCAATGGTGTGGAATGATGGAAGGGAGGGAGGAAGGACTCAGCACCAGCGTGTGGAGGTGGGGCAGGGGTGGTAAGACCCTCAGAACTCCCCCAGCAGTTCAGGAGCATCACAGCATGGAGGGGCCGCAACAGGTGTGTGAGAGGGTCACCTCGAGGGCCAGGGGTCTCCCGGGCTGAGGCAGGCAGGCCAGGATGGCCTGATGTGGCCTGGTCTTGCAAAGGTGGACGGTCAGAGTGGACACATGGACAAAATGAGGGTCAGGGACGGCAGAGGCAGCTTTGGCAGAGACTGCCTGGCACTGTCCAGGGAGAGCGCCTCGAGCAGCCAACATGCCATGCTGACTGCCTGGCAGATGTGTCCTGGGGAGGTGATGCAGCCATTCACCCACCTTTATTTGTGGTGATGTGTCCCAGATATGATCAGACATAGTCCATCCCATGGGGCTAGACAGATACCCTCAAACTGTGTGGTGACCGATTTGATGGAGGAGGCTTAATGCTGCCTCAGGGCTCAAGGAAGTCTTCCTGGAAGAAGGGGCATTTCATCCAGGCTTGGGGGGGGGTGCTAGGAGTTCACTAGGAAAGGCTTTCCAGAGGAGGTGACATTTGGGGTAGGTCTTGAGGGATGCTTACAGGTTCACCAAGAAAACAAAGCATCTTTTCTGGACACTGGGTTCTCTTGAGGGATTCGTGTAGGAAATCGGCTTGTCTAAGACCAAGCTACACCTGGGGCCGGCTTGTCCATGCCAGCCTCTCCCAATACCTGTGTGGCCTGAAGGCGAGAGAGTGCCTCAATTGCCCTGTCCTAGAACTGTGAGGATTGACCCAGTCAACGTGTTGAGCACTTGAAGTGGGATCTCAGTGTTACAGATGGTCACATTTGAGGCCATGCTTAGTGGAGGAATTCCCATTTTAAGGCCTCCTGCTTGCATACCTCCAATGATGGAGCACTCACTACCTTGCAGGATAGCCCTTTCCCTTATCAGTGCTTTCAGAGGATGAGTGGCATCTTGCCTGCCCCGACTGGATTGGCCATAATAAGGGGTGAGATTTGGGGACCAGCTGGAAGGGAGAGAGGCCTGGTGGGAAAACAGGCTCACCTGGATTTCAGCCCATACCTGCCTGGTCCACCAGCAGCCCTGATGCTGCCTGGGATGGCTTTAGCCCCACCAAGGTCTCCCAGGGGACCTGGGAGCATTGGAGGTGGGAAAAAGTTCTTGGAAGTTTACCTGGGCATAAAGAGGCCCAATAAACCTGACAGGGTTCGGAACATCTTAAGAGGGCTGTACAGGTCTGAAGTGGGATGTCCATGCCAGGCTGGTGTTGGCCCGCTGGTGTTGAAACCTGGGATGGTGGGCAGGGGCCTGTGGAGAACAAGGACCCTGGAACCCAGGCTCCAGCACACACCAGCTGGTGACCTCGGGCAAGTCATGTCGCCTCCTTGTGCCTCGGTTTCCCCACCTGTAAATGGGTATGATAATGGTACCTTCTTTGTAGGGTTGCTGTAAGGTTTAAGTAAACTAGTGTATGTGTGGTGCTTAGAACCGGATCTACCCCATGGAAGCGTTGTCATTGTCATTGCTGTTGTTACCTGCAGTGAGGCAAAAAGACTGAGGTGCTGGAGGAACACCTACCACGGGCCAGACTCCAGAGACCCAGTGCAGGGAAGGGGCAGGCCTTTCTGAGCCTGAACTGGGGGGAACCAATAGGGACAGCCACACCTCCCCTATCAAAGGTCTTAATAATAAATGCCACTGATTGAGCATTTGCCATGGGCCAGGTACTGGCTAACTCTTCCTCAGGGATTATCTCACTTTATCCTCACAGCCTGGAGAGGTAGAGATTCTCATACCCATCTCACAGGTGTGGAAACTGGGGCCAGGAGGGGTGTGAAGGGACACACTGTGGGTCACACAGATAGGAAGCAGAAAGGCTGGGATTTGAACCCAGGTCCCAGGGCCACAGGGTGACCTGACTCCACAGCGTTGGCTGGGGCCCTGCCTTTCCCTCACTGGGACCCACCCCCGGAGAAGACGGAGCAGCCAGACCTGGGAGGAAATCACAGCTCTGCCCCCTGTGGCTGGGTGGCCCTGGCCAAGTCACTTCCCCTCTCTGAGCCTCAGTCTCCCCCTCTGTAAATGGGTCTTACAGCCCCCCTGCCTTATGAAGATGAGCTGAAGCTCTGTGAAAGCCCAAGGCAACATGGGCACCTAAAAAATATTGTAGAGCTCAAGGCGCCACCTCTTCTGAGAAGCCTGCCTTGTCTGTCCCCATTGCCTGGTCATCTGATTATGCCCCTATGTAACCCCTCCCCCCAGCCCTGTTGTCCTGGGGTGGCCCCTGCTGTGTCCCCAGGGCATAGAGTAGGTGCTCAGCATCCACTGGGGATGGGTGTGACTAGACAGACCTGGCTTTGAATCCAGGACCATTGCCTGGCCTTACTCTCTGAGCCTCAGTTGGCCCATCTGTCAAATGGGTATGCACCATTGATGATTTTTATGAGGATCAGATGGGAAAGATCTAGCACACAGTAGGTGCTCAACCAACATGACTTTCTACCCTGCCTCAGCTCTACTCAGTCCCTGCCAACTTGTAGCTCCAGTCGTCTGGGATGCATTCCGCCAGCCACCGGCCTGCTCGGGTGGCTGCCGCCTGCTGATGGCAGTGGCTGGGGAATGTGGGTGGGGGCCCCTGAGGCAGCCCTGCCCCTCCACTGCTGCTGCGGGACAGAGGGCTCAGTGTGGAGCTGCCCCAAGTCCTTTCAGGGACCCAGACCCATGACGGGGCGTCTGAGAATGCCGCCTATTATCCCACTCACAGAGCACAAAGGGGCCACGCTGGGGCGCGGCGGGCCAGGCGCCCGGGGTAGGCACACAGGGGCTGCGGGTTCCCGCCCCGGCCAGCCGTGGCTCTGACCACAGAGGGCAAGGCCAGGGCCCGAGCTGGAGAGGGAGTCTCTCACGCACAGGAATGAGAACCATTTCCTCCAGCCCCACAGGGAGACAAAGACAGAGAGAAACGACAGAGGGGACTCACCCCCAACCCCCCTCGCCCCAGGCCTGAGTCCTGAAACCAGACCTTGAAGGCTGCTGTTCCCCCTGCCCTGGGGGTGGCAGCCAGTGAGACAGGAGAGGGAACACTCCAGAAGCCCTGGACCAGGGATGGGGTGAGGAGCTAGAATTCTGAAGGGGGCAACCCCCCCATCCCTGAGTTTCCCACAGCGTCTGCAGTGGGGGACCCTGGTGGAGAAACACTGATGGAGAGCTCATGCCAGCAGCACCAATTGCTGTAATTTTTTTTTTTTTTTAAAGATTTTATTTATTTATTCATCCATCCTCCCCTTGCTGCCTGTGCTCGCCGGGTCAGCCAACCACGCCGCACGGGCGGGCCCGCCCCCACCAGGAGGCCCCGGAACCGAACCCGGGGCCTCCCACATGGCAAACGGGAGCCCCACTGATTGAGCCACAGCCGCTTCCCCAATTGCTGTAATTTAAACCCATTAGCATGATGGGTGCTATGTTTCTTGTCAATGCCCACCCCTCCTGGGCTGCATGAGTGGGAGGTGGCAGCAGTGATAGGTGGTCAAGTGCAGAAGAGGCAAGAAAGGTGGCAGGATTCTCTTTGGTTTACCTGTTTGCTGTGTGACCTTGGGTCGGCCTCTAGGCCTCTCTGAGCCTCAATGTTCCTACATATGGAAAGAGGGGAAGGAATAATCCCATGGGCCTTGCAGATCCTGTTGGAGGGTTAATAAACGAGGGGATATCATGCTTCAAAGCCCCTAAAAGGCCTGACAGTGGCAGCAGCTCTGAGAACAAATACTTGGGCTCTGGGAAGGGTAAGGTTATGTTCAAGTTGGCTATGGTGTCCAGCTGTTTGGTCCAATGCTGGCTGGGTGTTGCTGTGAAGGTGTTCTGTAGACATTGTTAACATCAACACTCAGTCGCCTTTTAGTAAAGGAGATCACCCTTGATATTGTGGGTGGACCTCAGCCAATCATTTGAAAGCCTAAAGAGCAAAGAACTGAGATTTTCGAAGGACGAAGAAATTCTGCTTCAAGATGATATCATCTCCTCCTCTTTGAGTTTCCAACCTGCCGGCCTTCCCTAGAGATTCTGGTTGTAAGATTGCAATGTCAACTCTTACTAGAATTTCCTGCCTGCCGTCCTGCCCTATGGATTTCAGACTTGCCAGCCCCACAATCACATCAGCCAATTCCTTAAAATCAATCAATCAATCAATCAGTTTTTCTAGCCATCCATCCACCATCCATCCACATACACATATACCCTATTGGTTCTGTTTCACTGGAGAACCCTGATTGGTACAGGGGACACACGAGCAATTTGAGGAGCCCCACATTGCTGCCCCTCAAGGATCCTCAGGAACCCCGTGTTTTGGAGCTGGAAAGGCAGTGGATAGCGTGACATGCTGGGCACTTTTGTGGGATTAGTTTTTTTTTTTCCCCCCTTAAGATTTATTTATTTATTTATTTCCCCCACACCCCTCATTGTTTTGCGCTCACTGTCTGCTCTCTGTGTGCTCTTCTGTGTCTGCTTGTCTTCACTTTAGGCGGCACTGGGGACTGATCCTGGGACCTTCCAAAATGGGAGAGAGGCGCTCAATCTCTTGCGCCACCTCAGCTCTCTGGTCTGCTGCGTCTCTTATTGTCTCTCCCCTGTGTCTCTTGTCTCTTCTATTTCTTTCTGTTGCATCATCTTGCTGTGCCACCTCTTTGTGCGGGCCAGCACCCCACACGGGCCAGCTTGCCTTTCACCAGGAGGCCCCGGGAATTGAACACTGGACCTCCTATATGGTAGATGGGAGCCCAATCACTCGAGCCATATCCGCTTCCCTCTTTTTAGTTATTTTTAATTTACTTATTTTTATTATAGTAACATATGTATATAACATAAAATTTGCTATTTTAACTATTTTTAAATGTACAATTCAGTGTCACTAACTACATCCACAATGCTGTATAACCATCACTATTATTTCCAGAGCTTTCCCACCACCCCAAACAGAAACTCTGTACCCATTAAGCAATAACTCCGCATTCCCCACCCCACCACTGATAACCTCTAATCTACTTTTTGTCTCTATGAATTCCTATCAGTGAGATCATACAGTATTTGTCCTTTTGTGTCTGGCTTATTTCACTCAACAGGATGTCTTCAAGATTCATCCATATTGTAGCATGGATCAGAACATCATTTCCTTTTAGGGCTGAATAACCAAGGTGCTTTTCACAGCAGCCCAGCAAGGCGGATTATGCCCCCCTTTTCCAGAGAGGAAAACTAAGGCTCAAAGACAGGTGACGCCCCCCCCCCCCACCCCCCCATCCCCGGTCACATAGGTGGTGGTTGGGGTTGGAGCCAGACCTGGAACTCAGATCTCTAAACTCCAAGGCAGAGGGGCAGAGGGACACAGCGGCTAAGAGCAGAGTTGGGACGTGGGTGAGCTGTACGGCTGAAGGCAAGGGGCAGCACCACGTGGAGCCTCAGTATCCCCATCTATGGAATGGGGCTGGTAAAGCCTCTGAGGGTTGCTCCCAGGAGGAAATGAGATGGGGCTCTGGAGGCCCCTGATAAGCCACAGCTGATGGTTCTGACCACTGTCTAGGCCCACGGCTGAGGGTGCTGAACTGTCCCAGAGGATTGTTTCTAGCATCTTCCTGTCACCAAGGCAGAGCTTGGAGGGGTCAGCGTGTCAGAGCACTTCCTGCAGGGAAAGCATCCTCCGAGGCTGGGGCCAGTGGCCGAGAGGGCAGGCGCCCCCTCTCCCAGCGCAGTCCCGGCCTCACTGTTATTTTTTCCAATTGAAGAAGAAAAACATTTCCTCCTCGCAGCTCTGCCCTGGGCGGCCAGAGAGCTGAGGGCAGGGTGGGGGAGCTCCAGCCGAGGTGGTGGGGCAGGGTATGGCCGCCTTCACTGGGTCAGCCTAGACACTGACCACTGCGCCCAGGCAAAGACCTGCCCCTCCTTCAATCATCGTGTCCTCATCCACAAAGGCGTCAGAGAAGGTCGTTTCCCAAATTTCAATCGTTCTTGTACCACCTGACTGTTGTCCTACTTCATATTTGTCTTTAACTCACTTTTTAAAAAACTTTAATAAGTGCATTTATCAAGGAAACTTTACATCATTGCCGTACATGGAAAACCAGTACCACTGCCAAAAAACCAGAAAGTAACTGCAAATATAAAGAAAACAAGGGGATGTAAGTAAATTCTAGAATGTTGATGTCAATAGCACTGAGCGTGAGGCCATCTCTCTATTAAAAATGGACAATAACAAATTTTAAAGAGGCATTAAAGACATATTGGGCCCAAACTGAGATCTTGTCCTTGATGTAATCAGAAGCCCTGGACTAAACATGAAAAGGCCAGAATCACTATTTGATTCAGGGTTAGCAGGTGCTGGGTTGGTTAATCTGGGTTAGTTAATTCAGTTAGTTAACGCTGGGTTCTACCAAACCTCTAACCCCCTGGGAACCATTCATCTCTCCTTCCTTCTCTTTAAAATCCCTTCTGGGAGGATGCCCCATCATATTTTAGTAAGACCAGCGAAGACATGAATTCATTCATTTGTTCATTCGTTCATTCATTCATCTGGCCAATAGTTATCAGCACCTCCTCTGCATAGCCAGAGCTACAGGGAGGCTGCCACCCATGACCCATCCTGGCCTGGAGAGTGGAGGGGAGAAAGCCCAGGATCTAGAGAATCCTCACCTTGCTAGCTCCCCTCAGTTTCCCCATCTGTGAAATGGGTTTGATGACCCCAGCCCTGTGAGCTGGCTGTGAGGATGGCATGAGACTATGTAGGAAAGTGATGGATGAAGGACTCAGCTCTTAGTGGACAGAGACTGTGCCAGCTGCCATGGGGCTCAGGGCAGCAAGTGGGGTCCTGGTCTTCTGATCTGCCTACCACCAAGATGGACTGCGGGGGCCATTCCTCACTACAAGGGGAGAGAAAGTGGAGTTTGCCAAGTGCCAGTGATGTGCATGGAACCACGCTCTCTGATTACTTCTATTCTCCAAGTCTCACAACCTCCTGAGGGTAGGTTTGCTATTATGATTGTCCTCATTTTACAGATAAGGAAACAGACACTCCGAGAGAGTAAGCGCTTTACCCAAGGCCACACAGCGCTCCCTGCCTTGGGCTTACTTGAGGACACTCAGCCCCTGGCCGTGCCTTCTGAATTCTAACCTGTCCCCCCACACCCACAGCCCTGGGCAGCTCCTGAGTGCCGGCT
>JAKSZT010054338.1:1655926-1677341 GCA_026826555.1 Tolypeutes matacus | reverse complement strand
GCACTCGCAGCGCAGCGCAGCCCGCGCACGCCGGGATGGCTCGTCGCGCCGCGGGCGGCGCAACCCTTAGCGCCCGGGCCGCCGCGGCCAGCCCCCTGCCGCCGCGCCCGCCATGCCGGTCCCCGCCGCGCCCGCGGGCTCCGCCGCTGCGCCCGCTGCTCCTGCTTCTGCTCCTGGGGGCGGCGCGGGCCGGCGCCCTGGAGATCCAGCGCCGGTTCCCCTCGCCCACGCCCACCAACAACTTCGCCCTGGACGGCGCGGCGGGGACGGTGTACCTGGCGGCCGTCAACCGCCTCTACCAGTTGTCGGGGGCCAACCTGAGCCTGGAGGCCGAGGCGTCCGTGGGCCCCGTGGCCGATAGCCCGCTGTGCCACGCCCCGCAACTGCCGCAGGCCTCGTGCGAGCACCCGCGACGCCTCACCGACAACTACAACAAGATCCTGCAGCTGGACCCCGGCCAGGGCCTGGTGGTCGTTTGCGGGTCCATTTACCAGGGCTTCTGCCAGCTGCGACGCCGGGGCAACATCTCGGCCGTGGCCGTGCGCTTCCCGCCCGCCGCGCCGCCCGCCGAGCCGGTCACGGTGTTCCCCAGCATGCTGAACGTGGCAGCCAACCACCCCAACGCGTCCACCGTGGGGCTCGTCCTGCCGCCCGCCGCCGGCGCGGGGGGCAGCCGCCTGCTCGTGGGCGCCACGTACACGGGCTACGGCAGCGCCTTCTTCCCGCGCAACCGCAGCCTGGAGGACCACCGCTTCGAGAATACGCCGGAGATCGCCATCCGCTCCCTGGACGCGCGCGGCGACCTGGCCAAGCTGTTCACTTTCGACCTCAACCCCTCCGACGACAACATCCTCAAGATCAAGCAGGGCGCCAAGGAGCAGCACAAGCTGGGCTTCGTGCGCGCCTTCCTGCACCCGCCGGGCGCACGGTCCTACGCGTACCTGGCGCTCAACAGCGAGGCGCGCGCGGGCGACAAGGAGAGCCAGGCCCGGAGCCTGCTGGCGCGCATCTGCCTACCCCGCGGTGCCGGCGGCGACGCCAAGAAGCTCACCGAGTCCTACATCCAGCTGGGCTTGCAGTGCGCGGGCGGCGCGGGTCGCGGCGAACTCTACAGCCGCCTGGTGTCCGTCTTTCCCGCGCGCGAACTGCTCTTCGCCGTCTTCGAGCGGCCTCCGGGGACCCCCGCGGCCCGCGCGGCCCCTGCAGCGCTTTGCGCCTTCCGCTTTGCCGACGTGCGGGCGGCCATCCGCGCCGCGCGCACCGCCTGCTTCGTGGAACCCGCGCCGGACGTGGTGGCGGTGCTCGACAGCGTGGTGCAGGGCACCGGGCCTGCCTGCGAGCGCAAGCGCAACATCCAGGTACGCCCAGGCGGCGGGGGCGCGAGGGAACTGGCGGCGGGGGCCGAGGAGGAGCGGGCGGGTAGCCGGGCGTGGGTGTGCGCCCAGCAGGCCACAGGTGTGAGCGTGCCGGGGCCCAGGTGTGAAGCGTGTGCGGAACCTTAATGTGTGACGGGAGCCACAGATGTCCACCGAGAGGGACCACAGGCGCGCGTGTGGTCCAGGTGTGTGCGGGCTTATAGGTGCGCGGGCCTAGGTGTGCCAAGGAGGGGTCTTAAGATGAGTGGATGGGGGCCATAGGTGAACATACAGCTCAGGTGTCCGTGGACGTCACAAGTGGGTGCTGAAAGTGCAGCAAGTATGCGCTGGACCAAAGGTGTGTGTTGGCTGTGTGAGCCACCTGTGGAGCATCAGTGAGCATTGGGAGTGGGTGTGGCAAGTGCGCAAAGATCCACACAGGTGTGCACCAGGGCCCTGCAGATGGGGCGGGGGGACAAGGTGGGAGCCACTGGGTGTGTGCAGACTTGTGTGTCAGTTATCTGGGGCCTGCCAGAGTGCAGGGCAGGCGAGTGTGTGGAGCAGGGTGGGCCTGGTGTGCAGTGGCACCTGAGGGCCAGAGGCTGCAGGTGTTTGGGAACCAGCAGGTACTCTGGGGAGGTCATGTGGTTGGCAAACAGGTGTATAGCTGAGGTCAGTTTTTATTCACTCATTCCACACATATTTGCTGAGCACCCAGTATGTACCAGGCATGGGGGATGTGGGGGTAACCAGTAATAACCAATAGTAGTCTCACCCCCTTTTTACAGATGAAGAAACAGGGGCACAGAGAGGTTAAGTAACTTGTTCAAGATCACACAGCCAAGAAGTAGCAGAAGTGGAAGATTTGAACCCAACTGTCTGCCTCAGGGTCTATGCTCCTTAAGGAGTTTGGAGTGTGTGTGTTGGGGGAGTCCCAGGTGGCTGAGGTGGGCAGGTGGGGGAGCCAGGAGAGTGGAGGGAGATGAGCAAGTATATCTGTAGGGTGTGGGAGAGGGCTGTGGGACTCAGGGAAAGAGGAGGGGCAGGTGTGGGGGGCACACAAGTTGGGGAGTGGGGCCCAAGTGTCTGAGGCTGAGGCTGGATTGGGCAGTGGATGGGGGACCACGTTGGGGATATCAGTGTGAGTGTGGGGAGCATGACACAGGGGTGCAGGAGAGAATTTTGTGCATCTGTTACAGACTAGTTCAGCCAGGCTGTTGCCCTCAAGGACGCCTGCCTAGGAAGGGACCACTTCTCCCACCCGCTGGAGGCAGGCCGTCTTGATCTCCATTTTTGCCGTAGAGGAAGGAGGCTCAGAAATGCCACCTTGACCTCATCCTCTGTGCCTTTTCCACCCTGTCCATCCAGGTCTGAGTCTGGGACACCCGTTTCCACCCCAGGCCTCCCCACTCTTCTAGGAAGCCCCAGCCCTTCTCTGTGATTGTGGCAGGAATCGCAGGAGATTAATTATACCCCTGTGGGCGTCCCCAACACTGGGGCTTTGAGCAAACACAGATTCCTTCTCCTGCTCTCAGGCTCCTCCAGCTGCCCACCACCCAGTGGCTGCCCTGAAAATAAAGGTCACGGTGGGGGAGCTGGGCACACTGTCTCAGGGACAGATCCGCCAGCTGTGGGCACCAGGGTCAGGGCTGGCCGTTCCGGCGCTCCATGCTTTTCATGTGCCTCCCCGCCCCTCGTGGGACCCCCACCCATCCTGGCCCCAGAACCACATCCTTCCCTCTGGAGAGCAGGCTCTGGGGACTTGGGGGCTGGAGGAGGTGAGTGGGGGGGATGGTCAGCCTCACTCTCCGGAGGGAAGGTCCTGTTGGGGCCAGGGCCGAGGTCCTGAGCCTTTGGTGTGAGTTGATCCATGAGATTCCTTGGCCAGCCACACTCTCCCCTTCCCTTTCTGGCAGGAACCGTCCTGGTTCCCACGGTCCCATGTTCCCAACCACGCCTAGTGCTGTGATTCACCCTCCTAAGGGGGCGGGGCCTCTTCAGGGACATGGCCCCAGGGATGGAGAGGCTAGGCAGAGGCTAGGCAGGTGCTCTCTGAGGGCCCCTGTGTCTGCTGTACTCCTCCCCCCCTTTACCATGGCCGGCTGTGGGCCCTGGCCAGTGCTCCCTGGTAGGATCCCCCAGATGTGGTACAGCTGGACCTGGTGATGGTTAGCCTTGCTCAGGGCTGTTGTCACCTCCCCAGTTACAGACTAAGAACTTGGACTTTGCACCAGGATGCCTGGGTTCAAATCTTGATTTTCTGTCCTTTCCCAGCTGTGCGACCTTAGGCAAGTAACTTAACCTCTCTGAGCCCCATCCATTAAGTGGTGGAATCACAAAAGCAATCCTTATCTCAAGGGCTATTTTAAGGACAAAATGAATGACTTAATGTAAAGCACCTAGTACGTCCCACATAGTAAGCACCAGATTGATGTTAGTTCTTGTTGTCATTATTACTCTCCTAGTGGACATTACCACAAGTCTAGGTTTGGCCCTCGAGAGCAGTGACCTAATTTGGCTTGGTCTGGGGGCAATAAAGATGCCACCTCTGAACCTCAGATGGGGATCTTAGTCAACATTTACTAAGCCCCTACTCTGTGCCCAGCCCTCGTCTATGTCCCCAGGACCAGTGGTGAGTATGACTCGCCTCATTTCTGCCTTCGTGGGGACAGTGTGGGTGAGCAAGGGACAAACAACGTAGGGTGACTGGTGCCCAGAGAGGGGTGTCAGGGCTTCCCAGGGGAAACTGAGGGAGAAAGACCAGCAGGAGTCTGCAGGGAGGCTGGCAGGAGAAGAGGAAAGGCGTCCAGGGAAGGGAACAGCCTGTGCAAAGGCCTGGAGGTAGGCCAGAGGGGGGGGCCAGCCAGAGGCACATAGGAGAAGGCCAATGTGGCTGGGGGAGCAGGGAAGAAGGGAGAAGGAGTGCAGGTGTTAGTGGGGCATGTTGGAGTCTGGACTTTGTCCTGGGGGCATGGGGAGCCATGGAGGGTTTTAGCCAGAAGAGGGACATGGTCTGAGTGAGCACCTCAGTTTCCTCCACTGCAGAATGGGAATGATAATAATAGTACGTCCCTTGTAGAATTGGTTTGGGGATTCAGTGAGCTAATGAGTGCCTTGCACTCATGTTTGTGACTCTTAGGATTATTTTGTTTGTCCCTTGGTGGCTGATAAGAAGGCGAGTTGCGAGGCAGGCAGGGTAGTCTAGTCGGGAGGCTGGGTTCACCTTCCAGGCAAGAGATGCTCTCATTCATTTGTAAGTATTTCTTGAGCCCTTACTGCGTGCCAGGCCCCGTGGTGGGTGCTGGGGCGCAGCTGTGGGGACTGCGGGCTGGGCCTTGTCCTCTTGGGAATTTGCAGGCCTGGTCTGAGACATGGAGGGAAGCAGATGCGTTTGGGAGAGGTCCGGGTGCTGGGATGGCAGCTCCAGGGGTGGTGACTGGCATGAGGGAGGGGGAGGAAACTGCCTGGAGTCCTGGCCAGCATTGGGGTGGGGGATGGGCAAGGCTGTGTCTCCGGGAAGAGGATGAGTTTTGTTGTGGGTTTACGAGGGGCCTAGAATTCCACCCCAGTCCTGTCTGGCCTGACTCCTCCGGCATCAGGGTGGTCTGGGTGGTGGTGGATATGGGGCAGAGGGTCCCGACTTTGTTTGCCAGGGATAACTGACCTTCAGACGAGGTGGCCCAGGCAGTCTTCTGGAAACCCAGCCTCCCGCCCCTGCCTTTGGGGTCTCTAAATGGCCCCTGGGGCCTGCCAGGAACCCCACCTGCTGCCCACAGCTCCAGAACATCAGTCGAGGTGGCTTCTCTGGACTTGGCTGGATTTGTCCACTGCTGTGAAGACAGTGAAATCATAGCCTCTGCCACCCCTTTCCATCTGGGAATCCGACAAGAGAAGGTGTGAGGTCAGGCAGAGACGCCTGGCTCCCTTGAGGCCTTGGAGGCCCCAGGGGTCCCCAACTTTATCCTTGATTGTTTGGGGGCATATTTGAGGCCTGTTGAAATAGTTTGTGAGGGAAACTGAGTGAGACAGTCTCCTTTGAATGTAGCTTGGATCCCTTTCTTCTAATCACAGCCTGTTTGAGGTGAAAGGGAATTGGGAAGGTGTCACATGTTATCATGGGGGAAACTGAGGCACAGGCACAGGGGCAAGTTGAGTCTCACTCCCTTCCCCGAATCTTTCCCTTCAACTTTTGAATGGCCATAATGTTTGTATTAATAAAAGGAAAGCCGACAGGCAAATGCCAATGCTGCCTTTTCAAGGTGTCTTTTTATAGTAAAGGTGGAAAAAAAAAAAAACCTCTCAGGCAGTTTTAAACTGGCATGTGGTGGGTGGGAGAGCACAGTCAAGAAGGCGTTTTCTGAACCAATTTAAGGGGCTGAAATGCCTGGTGGGGGTGGAGGGAGAGTGAGCTTCCAAGATGAGCTTTACATTTTGGCTTGGCGGAAGTAAGGATTTGGTATTGAGCGCCCCGTGGCTGGGGGTGCAAACAGAGTCACTTGGCAGGGCTGTAGGAGAGATTTGGGCAGGTTGGCCAAGATGATTTTCTAACCTGGAGAGACAGATAAGGCGCGGTTGGACCAGGAAGCGGTTCACACCCCTCCCAGCCTGAGAGACGGCAGTCTCCAGTTCCTAGGTATAGGGGGTCCCATTCTCCTGCCCCCAAGCTGTGTGACCTGGGGTGAGTCACTTACCCTCTCTGGGCCCTATGCTTTCTCATTGAAAAATGGGGCCAGTGCTTCCTTCTGAGGATGTGGGCGGATTAACATCTCACACGCACTGCCCAGGAAATGGCAGGGGGAGACAGTATTACCAGAAGGGAGAAAATACCCCAGGGAAAATTGTGCTAAGTGTGTGGAACAGCCAGCCAGGCAGGGGCGCTTAGAAGAGGGCAGGTCAGGCAAGGCCCTGCAGAGTGAGCAGGGGGTGGCGAGGCAGAGGGGAGAGGCGAGGGTGTGTCTGGGGCTGGCACCACCGGAGCAAAGCTGGAGGCTGAGATGCAAGAATGAGCCTTAGAGGGCTACCCTGGAGGGCTGCTGGGGCTGGGGGAGCTTGGGGAAGAGCCCACAGCAGTGCTGGGCCATGGGGATGTACCCAGGGTAAGTGCTCTCTGAGCGGCCTAAAATAATTACCCAGCACTCAGTGCCTGCTTTGTGCCTGCCTTTCAACAAGCATTGACGTGTTTAACCCCACAGCCACCCTGTGAAGTACTGTTATCCCCAGTTCACAGATAAGGAAACTGAGGTCTAGAGAGGTGAAGAGACTGGCCCAAGATCACACAGCTGTAAGCAGGGAGTCGGGCTTTGCAGACTGGCTGGATGGCTCCAGAGCTGACGCCCTCAGCCCCATGCCAAGGGATGGTGCTGATTGTACACTCCCCGGGCCTTCACAGCCACATTCTGCAATCCCCTCCTGGGGCTGGGCCACGGAGATTTAGATGGGGCTCCTTGTACATGTCCCCCTGCTTGGGACGGCACCTCTGTGCAGGGCCCAGAGGGAAGCACAGAGAGGCCTGCAGGGTGGCCGGGGCCGGGGCTGCTCCAGAGGGGCCCGAGGAATTTGGGGGAGACAGGGAAGCACCTCAGTTGCAGTCATCTCTGAAAGTTTTCACCCCTGGAGGGAGCGAACCCCTGGCCCTGTGGGTGAGCATATGGGGGATGTGGGTTGAGTGGATGATTGACAGATCCCTTTCAGCACTGACCTTGGGGGTCCCGGGGACTGCTTCCTGGTGAGCCTTGCTGTGGCTCTTGGCAGGGTATCGGGGCACTTGGGGGCTCTCATCCCTGTTCCCCAGGCCTGTAGCTCTCCAGCGTCACCCGCCAGAGCCCAGCACCTCCTCAGCTACATCTCATGTCTCTCCAGGCTCCTCATGGAGTATGGGAGCACAGGAAGGGCTTTGGCTTTGTGTCATGCAAGCGCCCCACAAAGACTTGAATCAGACCTGCCCGCATCCTCCAGGAGCCCCTAGAACAGCCAGGGAAATCATGACAGTACACGTGCTATACTCGGTGCCATACACTGACCCTTCCCATCTGAAGAAATCCAGGAAGGCCTCTTGGAAGAAGGGACATTTGAGTAAGACTTTGATAAATGGGACAAGTTTTGTGGAGATGGGAGGTAGGCTTTCCAGGCAAAGGAAACGCCAGGGGCAAAGGCCCAGTGATGTGATTTAAAAAGAAAAAAGAAAAAGGTCCAGAGATAGGTGGCAGGCAGGGACAAAGCTGCAGAGAGTGCTGGAGCTAGAATTTACCGGGCCTTGAGTACAGGCCAAGGATTTGGACACTGTCCTGTGAGCAGTGGGAAGGCAGCGAAGGCTTTTGGGGAGGAGAGTGGCATAGTCAGATCTGGCTCTAGAAGGGTCTCTGTGGCTGCTGGTGCCCCATGAGTGCTGCCAGGTGCTGGCAGGAGCGGGAGGTGGAGGCTCTTGCCTGGAACCCCCGCTGTGGCTAGACCAGGTGATTCTGGAGGGCCTCTCCAGCTCTGGCTACAATGGTGTGGGGATTGCCATGGAAACCAGCCGGTCCCTGCGTGGGGACAGGCCCAGAAAGTCTCCTGGCACAAGCCACGTGCATTTGGATCCCGGCTACCCCCAGAGTGCAGACGTTTCCTTCTTTCCAAAGCCCGGGTTTGGGCCAGGGCCGAACCAAACAGGCTGCCCAGACATGCGTCCAGTGGACAGGCCCCTGCACCACCCACTCTCAGGTCGTGCCTCCGGGATCTGCCCAAGCCAGGGAGGCCCTCCCCACCCGGAGCCATCATCCTTTAGCCTGAAACATGATAAATCAAGCGCTGGAGTGGGGAGGAAGCTCGCAGCTCCATTAGGAGGCCTGGCGAGGCCCCAATGGGGCGTTAATCACATAGCACTTTGTGCTCTGATCTGTAAATAATGGGGGGGCAGTAGGCAGAGGCCTTGAAGTGGAAGCCAGGCCCAGGATAGGAGCTAAAGAGGGGTTGGTGGTCCCTGCCCCCCCATACCCTTCACGGGCCTCTGCCCACCCTCCGCGTCTGTGGCTCTGCTGATTGAGCCCCCCGTAAGTGGCCTTCTCTGTCATGGGCCTCAGTTTCCCCAGCTCACAGCCTAGGGCCGTTTGAGCTCCAAGTGACTAAATTCCCAACAGCTTTGGGTAGCACCTGGCAGAGCAGTGGGTGGCGAGGTTGTAGATAAGGGTGAGGACTCTGGAGCTAGCCTGCCTGGGTCTGAGTCCCAGATCTGGCTCTTCTGGCTCTGTGACCCTGGGCAAGTCACTTGACCTCTCTGTGTCTTGGATTCCTTTGCTGTAAAGTCGCATCAACTCATTAGGCTGTGGTGAGAGTTAAATGAGGTAATACAGGCAAGAGGACCCGGTGGTGCTGGCAATAGGACTGTTACTATAAAGCTGTCCTTCCCAACCTGGGGTGGATCTCTGAGCTGAGACATGGACAGCTAGAGAGGAGGATCTGCTGTGGTCACATCCATGTCCCCAGCACATGGGACCTGGCCCAGAAATGTTTGCTGAGGGTCTCGAGCCAGCCCTGCCCTCCCAGCTGCACCTACCGGCAGCTGTGTAGATGACTCTGCCACCAACTGAGCAGAGTTCCTGGGCTAGCAGGCATCGAGGCCAGCACCCCTGGGGACAACGACGAGGGTGTGAGCGCCAATCTCCAAAGCCCCCAGGAAGGGGGGGCGGCAGAACCTTCCCGGAAGAGGCTGCTGCAGCTCTTAGCTTCTCCTGGGCTGGAATCCTGTTCAGAGAAGGAAGCCGGGACCGAAACTGTTTCAGGGTAGGAGAGGCTGGAGACCAGCCTTCTGCCACCCCGCCCCCGTTTAGAGCTGGCGGGAGGGAGAGAATGACTTTTCACTCGGGCCAGAGCAGCCAGCGTCGCTGACCGCCCATCCCACACCGTGCTCCCCTGGGACCGGGAGAGGAGGGCTGGAAGTGGGGCCAGGCTGGGCCGGAATGAGAAACAGCTTCGAGAAGGGGGAGCTGGGCGCCTGGGGGTGGGGGGGTGGAGAGGCACATCCAGCTAACAAAACAATGGTGCCTGAATCAGCAGCTGTGGCCGGGGCTCCCAGGCAGGGCCTGAGCAGAGCGGGCTCCCAGCACCCCTGTCCTGGCCTCACGTTTGCCTGCAGGAAGCATAGCAGTGGCTGCCCCTGCTCTCGGGCGTCCTGAGCCTCTGCCCTGCAGCCCACATAGCTCACTGGGAGCATTTGTTCAGTGCCTGCAGTGCTGACCGTGGAGAGCTTTTGTGAGCTGGGTGCTTTGCAGCATCCCTATTTAGTGGGTGCCGTTAGGGTCCCTGCTTTACAGGTGAGGAGGCTGAGACTCAGAGGAGAAGGCGTGCCCCATGGTGAGTTGAAAGCCATGGGACTTGGCAAGGCAGGAGCCTCAGTTTCCTTATCTGTAAGATGAACATGTGACAAGAATGTGTGCGTCCCTGGGTGGCCGTGAGGGCACCCTGTGTGCAGTGCCTGCACAAAATAGACCCCCCACTCCGGCCGGGCCTGTGACCCGGGTTGGGGCTGTGCCTTCCGCCGTGCCCGGCAGGGGAGTGGGCCGGTGTCCCTGCCCAGCTTTGTGGTTTCACTTAACGCGACCCAGATGGCTGGTTCACACGGCCCTTCTAGATCCTTCCAGCTTGCTTGGATGAGCTCAGCACCCTGGGGCGGCAGTGACCCACCTCCTCCAGAAAGGGGGTCGGAGAGGTCTGGGGAAACCGAGGCAGACCTTCCTCAAGCTCTGGAAGGCTCTGCCTACCTGCTGTGTCCGTTGCCATTTGCCTGTTGCTCCTGCCTGGTCCAGACACCCAGGGGCCAGGAGAATTGCCACGTGCCACACTGAGTCCTGGGGAAGACTCTGCTCTTCCCTGTGCCTCAGTTTCCCCAAAGTGCTTCTCCAGCCTGCTTTTCCTCACCAACTTAGGGCCCCCCTCCCCAACTGTTGTTCTCTGGCCCAACTGGCCGCCCTCTTCCGCCCCCCGGCCCCTCCAGGAAGCAAGCATCTTGGTCACTCCCTGGGAATGCTGGTATTTCCTCTCTTGGCGGTAGCAGGCAGCTTCCTCCCTGGCATGGGGGCTGTCAACAGAGGCCCCCAGAACTGAGTCCATCCTTTCCTCTCCCATAGCTGGCATGTAGTAGGCCCATGGCTCTTTCCATGCCTGTTTATCTGCAGCAGAGGTGCCAGCTCAGGAGCCCTGCTGTTCCGGGAGGTTCCACAGGCTAAAGGGGGAGGAAGGCACATAGGTGTGGGATCACTTCCTGATGGGTCTGTGTGCCACAGTGCAGCCTGGGGAAGTACTTCCCCCATGAGCAAGGGGAGTGGGGTGGAGGGGCGACTGGCTTTGGGGAGGAGGGTTTAGTGCCCTTTTTTTCTAGACGTGGCTTTTGAGGCCTCCCACAGTCTGCTCCTGTCAGGCGCCCATTGTGTACCCTGCCTGGTCTCTTTTTGCTCCCCCTCTTCTTGTTTCTAGGGCCTTCAGAGCTCCTAGCCTGCTGGAGACAGGGCCTGTGTGTCACTCAGGTCTTCACCCCAGGACTGGGATACACATTGATCAGGGCTAGACTGAGCAAGGCCTTGAGGTTCCAGGAGCAAAGTTTGGATTTATGTTGAGGGCACTGGGGAGCCATTGAAGGTTGTTGAGTTGTGGAAGGGACACGATCTGCTTTGCAGATTTTTTTTTTTTTTAAGTTTTGAAGAGATTGATAAGAAACCTGCTAAGATAGTACAGAGTTCCTGTATACTGTTTTCACCATTGCTAACATCTTACTTTACCAAGCACATTTGTCAGAACTCAGAAACCAACACTGGTGCAGTATTGTTAACTCCAGACTCAATTCCACACATGCCCTTTTCCTGTTCCAGGTTCCATACCAGGATCCCACATTGCATTTAGTGCCCTGAAGTTTTAAGGCCCTCTTTGGCTGCTGGGAAGGGCGAATCTGAGAGGGCTCAGCTTGGGAGGTGTTGGGGGGTCCAGGCAGAGCCGACTGGGTGTTTAATGGCTGCCCCACAGCAAAACCTGACTTTCCCAGGGTCACTGCTCAATAACACTCAAAAGCTTCAAGCAGGAAGGTGCCCTCGCTTCCCAAGCACAAAGCCCCAACAGCCGACGTAGTCATACCTGGCACGGAACCACCTAGTCTTGAATCCTGCCTCGGTGCCCACTGTTAACGCCGCATCCTCCTCCAAGAGCCACCTGTGGTGGGACTGAGGTTTAGTGGGGTCTGTGGGTAGGAGACGAGGCCTCAGAAGCTGGCTTGCTAAGCTCTCCGTCCAAGTGGCTTCCTGGGGAGAGAAAGTCAACACAATTATAGGCAGTAGTGAAATCAATATGTCAGAATTTTAATGGGCGCATGGGCAGAGCTGAGCTGCAGCCCCCGGAGGCAGCCAGCTGGAGTGGGGAGGGGCATCCTGCCACAGCAACCTGCCCTCAAAAAAGAGCTGAGACCAGTGGCTGTTGTTCATCCCATCTTAGACAGGGATAAACTGAGGTTCTTAGAGGAGCCAAAACTAGCAGCCAGGTGTTGCCTGGGCTGAACACCTGCCTCTCTGATGTTGCCACTCACACAGTAGGCCCTTGGTTGACCCATGATCTGCCCCCTCAGTTTCCCAGCACCAGTAAGAACATTTTACTCTCAATATCTACTTGGAAAGGAAGCAGCTGAATGTAGTCCTTCACACTTTAGTCAAAATTAGTTTCCTTACTTTCATAACCACTCATCCCAGAGCATAGTCTCTGCCCTGGAGAAGCTTAGGCATATACTACAGTGATAAATCTGGAAGTGGCCACCAGCCCAGCACTTTCACAGAGGAGGGGAGGTTTTGAACCACATCTTGAAAGATGATAGAAACTTGCGGCCTGGGCATGCCTGGCAGAGGGGACAGCGTAGGTTAAGACAAGGAGGAGGGAAGTGCCAGGGGAAGCATAGAGTAGCTTGACTGACTCAGAGGTAAGGGAAGGGTATTGGCTGCTGAGGGAACAACATTTACAAAGTTTCGGGAGCCCCCGGGAGGGGAAACCGTGGCCACTTTTGAGGAACTATTGAGACTGGTGTGGTCAGAGCAGAGGGAGGGGCACAGGAAAGCAGTGACACTTGAGGCCTGAACAATTGGTGGGGGCCAGATCACCAAGGGCCCTGAATGCCAGGCTGGAGGGCTGGGGCATTACCCTGAGGACGGTGAGGGGCCAGGGGAGGTTGTGCATCAGGGAGGGACGAGCCAGCTTTGGGCTTCAGAAGGGCCGTCCTTGTGAAGGAAGAGGCAAAACAAGAGGCCAGAGGGGGCTGCTGGGATAGGCCAGCCCTCCCCTGCTCTCAGGGGTATTTGTGTTTTGAAAGATCTACACTAAAGAAGGCTTGAAGGAAGGGTGGGATAAGGTCAGGGTGGTATTTTGGGTTTATGGAGCTAACTGCCCCTGGAGACCAAGTTCGGCCAAGGCCACGCTCAGGACGGCTGCCCTGTCCACAACCCACTGTCCCCCCTTTCTAGTCTACAGTCCCCTCCCCCAACCCGGGAGGCATTTCCCGCCTGCCTGGGCAGACACTTGTCCAGCTTCTGTTTTTGAACCAGTTTGTGATTCCACCCTCCCCACCCCACCCCCGGCCATTTGGGGAATCAGCTTCTCCCTCAGAGCACAGATCATTCAAAGCAGCCAATGGCTTACTTCTCCTTTAATTTTTTCTTTTTTTATTTTTTTTATTTTTTTTATTTTTAGGATAAGAAAAAAAAAGTTGGGGGAAAGACTTTTAGAAAATTCCTTTGGTGCAGAATTAATGGCTTGTGAATGTCAGGGAGGCGGGTGAGAGCCGATTCCCAGTGTGCCCCTCTTCCCCTCCACTGCTCTGGCCCACAAATCACCCCAAGCTGGGTGTGTGCTCTGGCTTTTCCCAGGACCCCCCATCCTGGTTGGCTGGGACTACCCCCCCCATTGCAGGGCCCAGGGCCGAAAGCCCCACAGGTGTCACCTGGGGCCTCCTTTGGTTTCCCCCCCTACTTCCTTCCTACCCTTCAGGGTCCAACAGTCCCAGAGCTCTGGGAGGGAAATCATGACCCTGGGGAGAGGCTGTACAACCTTAATTTTAAAGCAAGTTGTTTTTGGGGAGCGGTTGTGGCTCAATGGTTGAGCACCTGCTTCCCACATACGAGGTCCCGGGTTCAATCCCCGGTACCTCTGAAAAAATAAATAGCTAAAACATAGTTGTTTTTTATTTTTATTTTTATTTTTATTTTTATTTTTAAAGATTTTATTTATTTATTCATCTATCCCCCCCCTGCTGCTTGTGCTCGCCGGGCCAGCCAACCACACCGTGCCGGCATGTCCACCTTCACCAGGAGGCCCCGGGAACCGAACCCAGGGCCTCCCATATGGTAAACGGGAACCCCACTGATTGAGCCACAGCCGCTTCCCATAGTTGTTTTTTAATGACGCAAGGAATCCCTATTCAGTGAAGAAAAGTTATACAATCCCTGGGAAAAGCATCTCCGTTCCCTTCACAGTGAGGCTCCGGGGCCTGAGCACTTACTCTCCTGCCCTCTCTGGGGGGGCCCGCCTCACCCCTTCTCTGCAGCTGCAGGATGGCTGAGCCCCCACGGGGAGGGGGACTGTGTATGGGAGGGGCAGCTGGGGAGAGGGCTCAGCACCCACTTCCTAGGGCTGTGCCCCCATGTGGACACACAGGCTGAAGTCAGACAGGTGAGGTCTGAAACTGAAGGGTGAGAAGGAACCAGTTATATAATGATCTGGGAAAAGGACATCCAGGCAGAGGGAATAGCCAGAGCAAAGGCTCTGAGGCAGGACCCAGCTTGTAGTGTTTGAGAAACAGAAGTGAGCCAGTGTGGCTGGAGTGGAGTGGGAGAGGATGGAGTCAGAAGGTCAGGATGCCCTGGAGAATTTAGGGTTTATTCTGAGCATCGTGGAAGCTGTTGGAGGGTTTTAATGCTTTGCATTTTAAAAGGGCTCACTTGCCCACTATGTTTGGGAAGGGTGGAAATGTTGGGGGCAAGAGTGGACACAGATTGAGGGAGGGCCTGGGAGCTGTCTAAGTGAGAGGATGGCTGCCTGAAGGTGGTCAGAGGCAGTTGAGTTAGAAAATTTCTGAGACAGGCATGATTTGCTCCCAATTCCACTTTGTAATATTGGCAGCAGTCATACCTGGAACAAGTATAGGGGCAGCGAGCACTTACCCAGCACCCCTGTGGATGGTGCACTGCGTGAGCACCTTTGGATAGATTCCCGCATCCCAGCCCCTGGGAGGGGACGCCCCGGAGATGTACCCATTTTATACCTGAGTAAACCGAGGCTCAGAGAAGGGAAGGATTTGCCCGGGTCGCCCACCGCTGTAGACCACTGACTCGAGGACTTTGGTCTAGGATACCCCCTGGGCTTGGGGCTCAGCTCCCCCGAGGTTCACCCTGGGAGACGGGCCCCAGCCTGGAAGCCCATTAGATCTCCACCCAAGGACAGATGACACTCTATTGTTTTCTTTTGACAGCTGGCTCATCTTTTGAGCAAAAACCGTGTGGGCTCACCTTCACTGGCCACAAAGGCAGGGTGAGAAGCCAAAAAAAAAAAAAAAAAAAATCCTCTAAAGGCCACGCCCAAAAGCTGGGTCCCACAGCGTTCTGGTGACCTCCCTGTGTTCCTACTCAGAGCCTCTCACACCCAGATCCTGGCGTCCACAGGGGCGAGCCGGGGGCTCCAGAGTCTTTGCTGGGTTCAGTCCCAGCTGCCTGACTTTGCAACTGGATGAGCCTCAGTTTCCCCATCTGCGGGATGGCATCAGAGGGCAGCCAGGAGGATTCAGGGAGCTGCTGCAGGGGCCTCTGGCACAGTGTGAGCTCCCAGTAAACGGCGCCTGTCATTACACTTACTATTAGGACTATTACTTTGTTGTTTATGCACAGATTTTTTTACCAAAATGGCCCATGACATCCTGTGACTTTTCTACGCAGATTTGCAGCGTCACTAAGGGGTAGGGGTGGCTCTCCTGGACGATGTGCCAGAATGTACATTTTCAATGCTGTTGGGCCCTGAGGTCACTTCGCCTTCCGCTCTTATAAGCCATCCCTACGTCTGCCTCCTTGTGGATTTGCACAACTATTTTCTCGAAGGTGCTCCCTGGAGGCCTCTTTCAACTATTATATGTCTATATATTTTTTGTGTGAATCACATAAGGAACTTCTGAAAGGCCCAGCAAGACCCAGGAAAAGGCAGGTGAAAGCAAGAGCAAGTCCAGGGACCTGCCGGGGGCTGAGGTGGCCACGTAGCCCCGAGGCCGGAGCCAGCCAGCGCCTGTGAAGTGGGCGCAGCTTCAGGGACCCGGGCAGCATGGACTGGGTGTGGACAGCAGCCCTGGGCACTCGGACGCCCCCATCCCCCATCCCGCCTCTCTCGCCACTGGCTGGGTGGCCCTGGGCAAGCCCCTGCCTCCTGTCAGACTCAGTGTACACATCTATAATGTGGGCAGATGGGGGGATGTGTGGTGGGGGAATGAAGAAACCAGAGGCTCAATCCAGAGTCTGGCCAGCTGCTGGGGCGTGGGTGGGTGGGTGGGGGGGTTTGTCAGAAAAAGTTAGGAACCCTGTGGCGGCTGTGGAGACACAGAGCTGGCCAGGCCTATAGAAGAGCACAGCTGAGGAGCGGGGAGAGTTCTGTGGGCATTAGCGGGAAGTTGAGGCAGGTGGTACAGATTCCTCTGCCCTTGCTTTGCTCAGTGAGGAGGGGCAGTGCCAAGGGCAGTGAGGGGATGCAGACCTCACCCTGGCGTGACCTACCTAAAAACGCAAACCTGGCCCGGTCCCCACACCAGCCTTCCCTGCCTCCCTCACGGCTGCTCCTGTCGGTTCTCCGCACCCTTAAATATCATCTCCTTGACCGAAATCGAGTCAAGGTCAGGGGTTGGGCAGGGGGGAGGGGAGCTCGCATTTGGGCCTTGGCCCAGAGCTGGGGATATAAGGTAGGAACAAGGATTTTAAAAGCTCCGACACAGAGGCCTGAGTTACCAGCTGGCAGGGCCCAAAGAAGGTTCTGGAGCCGAGGTCTGACGTGCCGATTCCCTTGCAGCTGCAGCCGGAGCAGCTGGACTGTGGTGCCGCCCACCTGCAGCACCCGCTGTCCGTCCTGCAGCCCCTGAAGGCCGCGCCCATGTTCCGTGCCCCGGGCCTCACCTCTGTGGCTGTGGCCAGCGTCAACAACTACACGGTGGTCTTCCTGGGGACGGTCAATGGGCGCCTCCTCAAGGTAGGGACTGAGGGGTGGGGGGAAGGGCGAGCGTGGGGTGGGGGTCCAGCCTAGGTCAGTCTCTACACGCAGCCTCTCCCAGGCCCTGTAGTCTCCTCTGTTTTCTCCTGTTTGCCTAGCACTTTACAGTTTACAAAGCATTTTTCACGTTTTTTTTTTTTTTTTTCCCCCGTGATAGCTCATAACAATAGTGGAGAAGAAGGAAACCAAGGTTAGGAGAAGGCCCTTCTTGTCGGGTCTGCAGGGCTGGGGCTTTAAAGCCAGATGGCTCTGAGTTGCAGTCTCTGGGCGCTGCCACTGGCCGGCTGTGTGACTTTGGGCAATGCACTCTTTCTCTCTCTGGGCCTCAATTTCCCCATCCATTAAGGGCCGTGAGCCCTGCCCCTCAATACTGTTGTGGGGCTTTGATGGGGCACGGCCACAGCCTGACAAGTGGAGGTCCTCATGCCCATCCCCTCCCCAAGCCCACGCAGCCACCCTCGGAAGATACCCGCCCTGTGACTGGTTGCCAGGAGGCTATGCTAGCTTACCCTCCAGATTCCCGGAGCTGGGAAGGGATGCATGGAATCCAGTTTCCCCACCTTAGGGCAGGATGGACTCGGCAGGGCCTGGCCAGACCCTCAGGTGAGGCCCCAGACCTGCCTCCCCCTGTCCTACAGCCCCCTCCCAGCCCCTCTTCTGCCCTCCCCCTCGGGAGAGGCATCTGCCTGGCACAGCTCCATGGTGTACCAGGTCCTGGCCTAATCCACTTGCATTCCATCATCCAGTTCCCTCCAGCTGCCCGGGTAGACGCCCCCAACCGGGTGGGTGAGGGTGGGAGCCCCAGCTACTGGCCCTGGGGGTGGGTTGGTGGGGCATGTATGGGGGGGTCCACCTCAGCCTCTGAATCCCCTGTTGAGGGTCTTTGCAGAGTGGAGGCAGCGGCGGGTGGGGACTTGTGGTTTGTGGTCAGATCCTTGAATTCAGATTCTGGTTCTGTCACTCCTGGTCGTGTGACCTGACCTGAGTGTGGTCATCTCTCCCTTCTGGGCCTCAGTTTCCCTGAATATCATGGGGAAAATGAGCTGGACTACCTAGGGCTGTGGTCAGAGTGCCGGTGGAGAATAAGGACCTGGAGTCCACCTCGGGGTCTCAGAGTCTCCCCACCGCCCAGGAAGCTGCAATTATTAGGCACCCACTGTCTACCCAGTGCCTCAAAGGGCACGGGCTTCATCTCATTTAATTCCCCCATCTCTGGAGGGAGATGCATTTCCCAGATAAGAAGACTGAGGCTCCAAGAGGGGAAATGACTGCTCTGAAGTCACGCAGCCAGGGTGGGGGTTAAATTCCGGTCTAGCTGATCTAGACCCAGGATTTCTTCAACCGCCACCCTGTGCTGGGTGGTGCCCGCCTCCTGCCAACTCTCCCTGACCCAGGCCTTAAACCACAGCACCCAGCCCTGGGTCCAGTAGGCGCTCAATAAAGGGTTGAAGGAGTGGCCATGAATTGAATGTCTGCCGGATGCCTGCGGGTGGGGTGGGGGCAGCGGACTGAGCCCAGGCTGCCTAGGACAGGCCATAGGTCACTCTACCCAGAGGCCACCTGGGATGGGGTTGGCTCAGAGGCTTAAATAAGGGGGTGGGGGCATGGAGAGAGTATTCCATATGCAGGAGGGAGCCACAGAAGGTTTTAGAGCCCTGAGGGGAGGGCCCGGGTAGCGGGAGGCCCTGGGAGGGAGGGTCTAGCAGCTGGCCTGGGAGGAGTCTAGGCAGGGCCTTGACAAGGTGGCGTGTTAGGGACAGCTGACATTGGCAGGTGGGGCCAGCCAAGAAAGAGCAAGGTCTGAGGAGGCTCTGATCGGCATGGTCAGTCCTTAGGAGGATGTGCGGAGGGGCCCTTGGAGCCAGAGAAGCCTCCAGGGCCCAGCTGGCCCTGGTCTTTCTCCTTCCTGGACCTTGGCCAGGGCCGGAGACAATCCCCCACCCCAACCCCACCCCCCAGCCCCAGCCTTGGGCTCTGGGGTCAGACAAGTGAACCTGGGCTTGAATCCCAACCCTGAGGCTTCTTCCCGGCATGGCTCTTGCCAAGTTCCTCGGCCTTGCTGGGGCCTCGGCGTCGTCATCTGTGCATTGATTGGCCGGAGAGGGCAGGAATGAGAAGAGTGATTCTCATTCTGATCTCCCCTGGCCTGGTCCCATCGGCACTTTACCTCTGTCTTCTCATTTAACCCTCACCCGAGTCCAATAGCTCAGGAAACTGAGGCTCAGAGAGGGGGAGTGACTCGTTTAAAGTCACACAGCTTGCGTCAAGGCCAGGATTTTCATCCAAGTCCCTGCTCTTAGCTGTGACGCTGAACAGCCTCCCAGAGGATGTTTTGCAAACTGTAAAGTCTGTACTTGTTTACGGAGGGAGGAAGGGGAATGTGCTAGTAGAAGAGCGGGGGAGGGGGGTTCCTGGTGGGGGCACCGTGGAGGCAAAACTGTCAGGGCCTTTGTGAGACCCGCCAGCCCCGTCTTGTGTGCAGGGATTGCCCACCAGTCCTGGAGGGGCCTGATGGAGGAGTGGGAGGCAGAGACTCCAGGCCTGGGTCCCCTGCTGTGGGCCCCCTGATGGCCGCCCTCCCTGCTTCCTGCACCCAGATCAACCTGAACGAGAGCCTGCAGGTGGTGAGCAGGCGGGCGGTGACCGTGGCCTATGGGGAGCCCGTGCATCATGTCATGCAGTTTGACCCGGCCGACCCCGGTTACCTCTACCTGATGACATCCCACCAGGTGAGCCGGCGGGCCCAGCCCATGGGCCCCCGCGTGGGCCAAGCTTTCTTTTGTGTCCCCTACCCTGTAAAATCCTATTTTAAAAAATGGACTGATTAACTTTTTGTTTGAATTTTACCATGTTAACAGCGACAACATAAAATCCGCCAATTTAATCATTTTTAAGTGTATGGTTCAGTGGCCTTACTTACGGTCTCGACGTCGAGCTACCATCACCGCCATCCCTTACCACAACTTTTCTATCTTAATGGCTTAATGCACCCATTAAGCACTGACTCCCCATTCCCCGCCCTGGCCCCTGGTAACCTCTAGTCTACCTTCCCTCTCTCTGAATTAGCAGAGTCTAGATATTCTATGTAGGTGAAATCGTACGCCATGTGTCCCTCTGTGTCTGGCTTACTTCACTGAGGATGACCTTTTCAAGGCTCGCCCATGTCGTCCCATGCATCAGAGCTTCATTCCTTTTTATGGCTGAATGAGACTCCACTGTACGGATGGGCCACATTTGGTTGGTCCGTTCATCCTTCAATGTGCACTTGGGCGGCTTCTGCCTTTTGGCTAATAAGTATCTGTTTGAGTCCCCGCTTTCAGTTCTTTGGGGCTTTACCTAGGAATGGGGTTGCCAGGCCAAGTCCTCTTGTTTGCCTTGCCTTTGCACATGCTGTTCCCCTGCCAGGAGCACCCTCCTTGCCTATCCCCGCTTTGCCCGCTATCTCTAACGTGCCCTTCGCCTCCCAGCTCTGACACCTCCTCTTCAGGGAAGCTTCCCCCCAAGACAACAGTGCCCGTGTTTCCCCTGTCAGAGACTTGAGCCTCATTTTCCCCAAGGGAGCCCACTGAGCCGGACCCTCGCCTTTGCCCCCAGATGGCCAGGGTGAAGGTCGCGGCGTGTGACATCTACTCAACCTGTGAGGACTGCGTAGGCGCCGCTGACGCCTACTGTGGCTGGTGTGCCCTGGAGACACGGTGAGGCCCCCGTGGCAGGGCCTGGGCCCGGGGCGGGGGCGGCTGCGGGCTGGGGGAGGCCACAGGTCCCTGACCGCCACGCGCCCCTGCCAGGTGTACCCTGCAGCAGGACTGCGCCAACTCCAGCCAGCAGCACTTCTGGACCAGCGCCAGTGAGGGCACTGGCCGCTGCCCCGCCATGACCATCCTGCCTGCCGAGATTGACGTGCGCCAGGAGTACCCGGTGAGGCGAGGAGAGCCAGGATCCCCTGGGGGGGACACAGGCACCCCCCGTCAGGTCTACCCCAAACCCAACACCACCCCCATATAGGGATGGGAATGCAAGCCCAGAGAGGAGACTCCTGCTCACAGGGCCCCAGGTACCAAGACGTAATAATGACAATAATAATAATAATAATAATAATAATAATAATGGGTCGTCATGGAGCATGTGCTGAGTGCCAAGTGCACATTACATGCATGACATTCAGCTCTGGTGGGCCTCGCGACAACTCTCTAAAGTAGTACACCCCCCATTGTACAGATGAAAAACTGAGGCACAGAGAGGTAAAGTGATTTGCCCAAGGTCACACAGCATGGGCGTGACAGAACCAGGATTTGAACCCAAGGGCCGGGCTCCAGAGTCCCAGGAGGAAGGGTATGAGCTGGAGGGTGGCAGGAGAGTGAGCCCTGCTTCCTGCCTTTTCCTGGAGGGTGGGGAGCAGGCACTACCTGAAGTCTGGGCCACCCTTTCATGTTCACAGAAGCTGAATCCGCAGCATGGGGGCGAGTGGCTTCTCTCGCCCACCTTGCCCTCCCTTGGAGGGTGGCCATAGCCCCCTCCCTATCCCAGCAGGCAGGGGAGGGGAGGGGGCTTGCAGGCCCTGGCACGGGACAGGGTCCCTCCCAGCCCTGCCTGCAGTGACTCCTCTGAGGCTCTGTGCCTCGTCTCTCAACTGGAGGAGGACAGTTCTGACTGCAAAGGCCCTCGGTACCTGGGGTGGCTCCATTGCCCCTCCCATAATTACACATCACCATGTCCTTCACACGCCTCATCCCGTCAGGCAGACTAGGTACGATTCATTGTGTGTGCTTCGACCTTCCTTCCTTCCCTTCCTTCCCTTCCTTCCCTTCCTTCCCTTCCTTCCC
>JAKSZT010054338.1:1600471-1655916 GCA_026826555.1 Tolypeutes matacus | reverse complement strand
CCTTCCTTCCCTTCCTTCCCTTCCTTCCCTTCCTTCCCTTCCTTCCCTTCCTTCCCTTTCTTTCCTTCCTTCCTATTCCTCTGAGCATCTAGACTGTGGGGACACATCAGTGAACAATACAAAGCCCCGACCCTTGAGAAGCTGAAATGCTTATGGGGAGGGAATAAGCAAGATCAAATGTCAAGATGCCAATGAGTACAGTGGAGGAGAAAGCAGATCGGAGAGGGGGTGGGAGTGGTGGGGCATTGACATTTTAAATGGGGGAGAGGGGGTCTTACAGCGAAGGGGACATTTGAGCTAGGATATAAAGTTGGGGAGCCAAGGTGACTGGGGAAGAATGTTCCTGGCAGAGGGAGCCGCCTGTGCAAAGGCCCTGAGGTGGGAGTGAGTTCAAAATGTTTGGGGGTGGGGAGAGTATTAGGGGATGGGGTCAGAGAGGTCAAGGGAACCAGATCATGTAGAGCCTCCTTGGCCACTATCGGTGATGAGTGTCATTTTGCAGATGAAGAAACTGAGGCCCAGAGTGTCCCATGTGGGTTGATGCCCTGGGGAGTCCTGGCCACCCTGCCCGAGCCTTACCCAGGGGACACTCGGGCAGGGCAGACCCCGGGTTGGCTCTCGGCTCCCGGGCAGGGTGGGGCAGTGAGGCAGTGGCCCGGGCTTCCCAGAGCTGAGGGTCCCTCGCCCCCAGGGAATGATCCTGCAGGTGTCGGGCAGCCTGCCCAGCCTCAGCGGCATGGAGATGGCCTGCGACTACGGGCACGGCGTCCACACAGTGGCCCGGGTTCCAGGTCCAGCCTTCGGCCACCAGATCGCCTACTGCAACCTCCTCCCAAGGGACAGGTTCCCGCCCTTCCCACCCCACCAAGGTAAGCACCTCCCCCATCTGGGGCCCTCGGATGCCCAGCCCTTAAATGGGTATCAGGGCAGACCCTGAGGTGTGGAGATGAGTGGGGGTCCCGATGTCACAGCCTCCTTTGTCAGTGGAGACCCCCCTATGCCCTTCTCTCCCTGGCTGCCCTGGTGCCTTCCAGACCACGTCATCGTCGAGATGTCTGTAAGGGTCAATGGACGGAACATTGTCAGGGCCAATTTCACCATCTACGACTGCAGCCGCATTGGACAAGTGTACCCCCACACCGCGTGAGTTGCTTGGCTCCGGGTGGCAGGAGGACCTGGGTCCCCAGCAAAGGGACTCTTCTCGGAAGAAAAATCATAGCATCCCAGAGGCAGGTGGGCCCCTCAGTCCTTCACTAATCATAGGGGGCAGAGAGAAATGCACCTAACTTATCACCTAATGGCCCCACTTCTCTCTTTTCCCTTTGCATACCTCTTGCAACGGGGAGCTCACTATCTTGCAAGGTGCCTGCTTCCTCCCAGGCGGCTCTAATGAAGAGACAGACCTCTTTTCCCTGGGCTGGGGTCTGCCTCCTAGCTCTCCGTATGGGCCCCAGATCCTGTGGGCAGGGGCAAGGTGAGGGTAAGGAGTCCAGAGTCTGAGGGCCACACCCCCTTGTCTTCCAGCTGCACCAGCTGCCTGTCGGCTCAGTGGCCCTGTTTTTGGTGCACCCAGCAGCATGCCTGTGTCTCCAACCAGTCACGGTGTGAGGCCTCCCCAAATCCCACGGTAAGCCACGCCTGGGGGACGCCCCCTGCCTCTACTGTGTCATTACCTTTTTTTTTTCATTGACTATGTTGAGAACATTCTCACATCATTAAATATTCTTCCTTGGCATTGTATTTAACAGCTGTGCAGAGCTCGTCGCACAACACAGTGGATTTAGCAGATCCCCTGTTGTTGGACATGCCGGTCATTTCCTGTTCCACTTCAGCATTTTAAACATTCCTGCACCAGACAACTTTATAGCCAGGCCATTGTGCACATCCTGGATCATTCCCTGAAGACCAATTCTTAGAAATCTTCCTAAATTCTTAGAAAGCACAGCCTGACTCTGTTTTACACCTGTAGCTCAACTGCACGAGGAGGGCCTGGTTTTGCACATCTGTGCCAATACAGCATTATTTAAAAATTACCTTCAATATTTTCAACAAGCCTAGGGGTCAGGGCAATCGTCCCTGAGGTCTAGTGAGGTGATTTACCTAGTGGTGATTTACCACCCAGGCAGGAGATGCCAGACTCTGGCCTTGAGCCCAAGGCCCTCAGGTCTAGTTCCCCAAATCAGCAACTGGGCTGAAAGGTCCCTGCCTCAGTTTCCCCGTGTGGCAGGGCACCAGGTTTGTTGGGGCGGGTGGTGCCATGTTTCTTCCGTACAGGGAGGGCGGGCTGGCTGCTTCCCGCTCGTGTCGGTCCCTCGGGCTCCGTTGGCTGGCCTTGTGCTGGCCAGGGGCCAAGCCTGCCCTGGCGCTCGGGGACGGCTGGATTCAATCAGTTAAATTGGTGGGAGCGGAGGAGGTGCAGCGCAGGAGGACAACTGGGAAAGCTACACCCCTTGTCATTGGCTGGTTTCTGGGATGTGTTCGCTTGCTGGGTGGCCTCTTACCTTCGCCCAAGTTGCCTCTAAGGTCACCCCAACCTTGTGCCAGGCTGGATGACTGAACCTGGCGGGGAGAGGGGTGCAGGCTTTTGATGTCACAGCTAGTCCCCTCTCCGGCCTGGCTACTGGGTCCTCTGCCTTGTATCAGGTCCATGAGGGGCTGGGGTTAGGGACCAAGTGCCCACCTGCAGCTCATCTTTCTGGGAAAGGGACGCACCTGCCCATTTTCCAGATGGCACAGCTGAGGTGACCAGCATGCCCCCAAGAGCCTGGTTCCCAGCAGGAGGACGTCACTGGGACCCCACCCCAGGTGTGCATCCCAGGAAGCAACCCCAGTCCCCAGAGACCCACCAGCCTCTTGTCGCTGGGCTCAGAAAATCTTGCTGGGATCCTTGAAGCCTCATCCGCCCACGACGGACGCTAATGAGCAGCCTGTGCCAGCGGGTGGGAGCGCAGCTTGCCAAGCAGGGGCCTCCACAGCCTGAGCCTGGTCTCCGTGGTCTCAGCAGACTTGCTTTGCAGAAGAGGGGTCTGGCAGAAGAGTGAAGCAAATGGGCGGATTTTAGGCACTGAGAGGGAGAGGCCAGGTGAGGCCCTCGGGCCACTGGACGTCAGGATTGCCACAGTCTGGGCCCCACCGGGACCCGTGCTCTTTTCTGGGGACTACATCTCAACTGCATCTCCTCCTTCCAGCCCCTAGCCCAGGTCTGTGTATACAGCAGGCACTCAATGTTGTTGTGAAACGTGCATGCCTCTTTGTGCTCTAATCCAGGGAAGTGGGGGCAAGGAGGCCCCGACCTCAACCTAGTTCAGCATTTATTGAGTGCCTGCTGTATGCCTGAGTCTGTACTTGGCACTGGGGAAGACCCTAATTAGACATAGTCCTGCCCTCCCCATCAGGAGCCAGGAGCCCGGAGCCCTAGGTGTGACTTAGGACTGTGTGACCCTGGGCAGACTGCTGAACCTCTCTGTGCCTCTGTTTCCCCATCTGTAAAATGGGGCCTGCCCCAAAGGGCTGTGGTAGGGATCTGGAATTTACACCCACGAGGCACCAACCCCATGCCTGGCACATAGTAGGTCTTCAGTAGAATGCCACTGTGACTATGATAGGAAGTGGGCTGGGCATATGCCTCACGGGCTGATGGTCACACTCTGCCTGTGTGGGTCAGGGAGGGCTTCTCTGGGGAAGGACCTTGTACTGGGGGTTCTGACAGATGCATAGGAGCTCACCAGCTGGGAGGTGTTTTCATGGCAGCACCTCGGAGCTGCCTTCTCCCCAGGCCTTTTCAGACCTCTGGCGCCCAGGTCTGCAACTCTGTGGGCCCAAACTGGGGCGGGGGGTGGGAGAGAGGTCACAAAGAGGGGTCTGTCTTAGAGGATTACCGTCACCCAGCCAGAGGAGACACAGCTCCTTCCCTGGTCTGCAAGAGCCTCTGAACCAGAGCTTAATTCGGCATGTAATTAAGTGCCAGCTAGCCGTGGAGGCGCCAAGCCTCTCTGGCTGGGTGGGAAGGTCAGTGGGCAGCAGGGTCTGCCCCTCCTGGCAGGACCTCTTGGGACCTGGCGGGAGAAGTCAGCGTCAGGGCAAGACTGGGAAGGGTGTCCTGGGAAGGGAGGTGCTGAGTCTCCTGTCACTTTCTCATCCCTGGTGCACCCCAGGGAAAGTGGGGTGGGGGCACTGCCCCACCTGAGTGGAAGAGGCTGAGAGGAGGGCCCCTGCTCTGTGGGGGAGGGTGGCCATGTTCTCCACGCTCAGGCCTCCCCAGGCAGGTGGGGGGCATTAGGCCTTAGAAGGCTGGGAGGGTCTGAGCAGTCGGGATGGGGAGGTTGGGCCCTCAGAGGGAGAGCCTGGGATGGACACCTCCACAGAAGCCGCCTTCTTTAGGACCCAGGGAAAGAGTGGTTTAGTGAGAATTTGGGGGCAGTTTAGGGAGGGCTGTGGGGGTGCAGAGAGGTGGGGAGGGGCTGGGTCAGGTGGATTCAGGGTGCTTAGGCTGGTCACCCCTCGATCTTGGGAGAGACCTTGGGAGGCTGGCGAGGATGTTCCCATCTGGACTAGGAGGGCGCTCCTAGCTCTCCCCGCTCAGACGGGGCAACAGCCCTCTGTGAACCCGCGAACATCCTGGCTTCGCTGTGGCTCCTGGCGCGGCTCCCTCGGCATTTGTTCCCCACTCCCTTTCTCCCGCCTTCTCAGCTCCTCCCGAGGACAGTCGGTTGGTCGTGGTTTCTTGAGCCCCCAGGCCATGCTGTTGTCCTGTTTGGGTTGGGATGGCTTGGGGAGGCCCAGTCCTTTGGTTCCAAGTGGAAAAACCCCAGCTCAATGGTTTTGACTAAACAGAATTGACCTGCTCCTGTGAGTGAAAAGCCTAGGGGTGGGGTGAGATCACCTTCAGGTGCAGCTGGATCCAGGGATTCCTGCAATCCCTCTGGGTGGGCTCCGTACTCCAGGAGGCAGGATGGTTGCAGCAGTTCCAGGCTGGCTTCTGACACCCTCCCCCTCCCCCGCCAGCCCCAGGAAACGAGAAGAGCTCTCTGTCTCATCAGTCCCATGGTTGAGTCTTACGGGTTGAACTTGGGTCATATATATTTTCTGAACCAATTGCTGAGGCCAGGGCGGGCAGGGGGCACCCACTCACCCCAAACCACAGGCCTGTGGGGAAGGGTTCCCCAAAGGCTGAGCTTTGGAGTCAGGTGTATGTGTGTATCGGGGTGGGAGCTGCTGGAGGCTGGGAGCAGCTGCAGACCCTGGGGTGGGGTCCCTGAGGGAGGGCGGAGGCATGCTAAGATGCTCAGCTTCTACTCTATCTGTGAAATGGGTGCAGCCCTCCTTTGCCACATAGTTAGAAGTGGTCAAGGAGAAGCGGGGCCCTCAGACATGGTCCCGTGTCCTTTCTTCTGAGGGACTCCTTGGGGACTCGGGAGATAATGGAGGACCCCTGCCCCGCCTCACCCCCAGGCCCTCCTGTCAGCCACCTACCTGCGGGTGGGGGTGAAGCTGGAAGGACAGACGCAGACCCTGAGCCAGCTGCAGAGCAGGCCTGGCAGCAGCCGTGAAACCTACTGGGAAACACATGGGGTCCGTTCCTGAAACTCCCTGGAGTTCACACATGGGAAGGTGCAGGATGGCAGCCCAGGGTCCTTGGGGGACCTGGGGCTGGGCTCAGCCGGCAGCCTGGCCTTGGAAAGCCCCATTGTGCAGGCGAGAACACTGAGGCCCAGAGAGGGCCAGCACCTCGTGCGCGCTCACTGGGCCAACTGGAGGCCAGCGCTCCCTCCCAGCCCCTGGTGCGTCGGCACAGGAGGCCTCCCGGGCCTGGCCGTGTTGCTTCTTCAGCCAAGGCGCCCTTGGTCTGCACCAAACATTGTGCCACGGAAACTTGCCTTTTTGGCCTCGTGGATGGCAAAGGGTCTGTAGGACCAGAGCCCACCTAGGGCAGAACGCTTTGCTCCTCTGTGCCACAGTTTCCTCTTCTGTAAAATGGGTGTAACAATGTTGCCTGCCTGGTAGGGTTGTCAGGAGGAGGATTTGGCATGTTAGTACAGTGTACCGTGTCCTGAACCATGGCAGGCGCGTCGGGAGGGCTGCGTGAGCTGCGTGAGCTGGATGCTGTCAGCGTCGTTGGTCACTGTGATAGTGATTGGCACCCCCTTGAGGTCTGGTTTTATGCTGGGGTCCCTGAGGGGCATTCAGTCCCTGTCCTGCCCTCCAGGACCTCCCCTTCTGATCAGGAATAAGGAGAGAAGACTCTGGGAAGGCCCCCTCATTTCTACCCCCAGAGGCCTTTGGTCCCGGCTGGGTGACCTCAGGGTGGACACACGTGGCTCGTTCGATGTTTCCTGGCCTCTCACCCAAATCCTTCCCCAGCTGGACTTGGGCAGGAGGAGGACTGACGGGAAGCTCCCTGGGTGGGAGGGTCGCTGGCCCCCGTCCTGGGTGTGTCCTCTCAGGGTCCCAGGAGGTAGGACTTTCAGAGTGAGAGGAGGCAGGAAATGGCTCACCGGGCCCCCGAATGTGGAGGGTCCAGGGCAGGGTGGGGGCTGCAGACGTCCCAGCTCAGAGAGGCCACTAAGGTGGACACAGTGGACACAGCCCCTCCCCCTGGGCCTCGGATTCCTCTACTGTGGGGCAGGACCCAGAATCAGCTGGAAATGGGTCCAGTTCAAAGCCCAGCTCTGCCCTCAGGCCGTGTGACCCGGGTTAGATCACTGCGCCTTGCTGAACCTCAGTTGCCTCCCTCTCTCCGTCCATTCCTTCATTTATTAAAAAATATAAACGGGAACCGCCATCTGTGTAGCTGTGGTTCCGCTGGGCCTCTGCATCCCACCTCCAGTGTGGAGACGATGACAGCCGAGAGGGGTGCTACCCAGAGCACAGGCCCCTTCCCTGGAGCTTTTGGAGCTGCGACTCCCACCTGGGCGTGGGGAGGGCGTGTCCACCCAGGAGCCTGGTGGCCCCATGGCCCCCTTGAATGCCTGGGCCTTCCCAGCCCTCCTGGCCCCATGGGCTGCTCAGAAGCCCGTGGTTTCATTTCATCCGAATTGCTTAACATGCATCAGTCAGAAACCAGAGTCCTGGAGCCAGGGGGGTCTCAGACAGTGGGTACAGTACCTCATTTTTCAGGTGGGAAAGGTGAGGTCCCGAGTCAGAGGGTGGGGTGGGACAGGGGCCGTGTCAGAGCAGTGATGGGGTTGCAGACCCTGCCCCTCCACTGGACGGGTTATTTCATCTCTGCAAGCCTCAGTTTCCCCATGGTGCCCGGAAAACCTCCTGCTCGTGGGGTTGCCGTGTGGCTCACATGAGAGGGTTTGTGAGAAGCCTGGGCCCCGCCCTTGGCGCTGGCTGCTGCTACGATCGTATCGCTCCTGTTTTCTCACCACACAGGCTGACAGGCGCCTTCTTGCTGGCGTGAGCTCCCCAGGGAGGCAGCGCTGCACGAAACAGGCTGGGGTGGGCAGCGAACCCCCGTCTCTCTCTGAAGTGCCCTGGTTAAGCCTCACCTCCTCTGGTTTTGCCCACAGAGCCCTCACGACTGCCCCCAGATCCGGCCCTCGCCCTTGGCCCCCGCGCCCACGGGGGGCTCCCAGAATATCCTGGTGCCATTGGCCAACGCTGCCTTCTTCCAAGTAAGTGGGGGGCCAAGCCAGACAGACGTGGGACTGGCCGCTGACTCGACCTGCATTGTAACATGCTCCACAGGCGGCTCCGGGGAGCCCTGAGGTCTGGGACCCGCGGGCTGTGGAGTCAGACAGATGGGAGTTCAGAGCCTAGCTCTGCCCTCACTGGCTGTGTGGCCTTGGGTAGATCACTGCACCTCTCTGGTGGGTCCTAGGATGAGAGACCCTGCCCTATGCCCACTTCCCATGCTTTGGCACCTGCAGTGTCTGCCTGGGCTTTGTCTCTTTTCCTGGGATACCAGGTTCTATGTGAGAAAGCCCCGCTCTGGCCGGGAAGGGCTGGGTGAGAGGGAAGCAGGCGCAGCCTGGAGAGGACCGGGGCTGGCGGAGGCTCTTGGAGGGTGAGGGCCAGGCTGGTGGGGTCAGCAGGCAGTCAGTGCCCTCTGAGGGAAACCCCAGCCAGGACCCACTATGTCGGCCATGCCAAGGATTAAAATATTGAGGCGCTCCTGAGACTTCCCCAGATTCTGAAGCAGTCACCCCTAGTAGAGCGAGGACCTCCGTCTCCTGGCCCCAGCTCTGTGGCCCAAGGGGGCACATTCTGAGCAGCTGTTGTCTGGGTTGTACCCTAACCTGCCCCCATGGCCCTGGACACCCCCACTTACCCCTGGCTGGGCCTCATCTCCCCAGGCTGTGACTGCCATGTCTTCCCCAAAGAATAACCAGAGAGAATCCCATTGCCGCCCACTGCCCACTGTCCAGGTCGGGAAAATGCATAGAAAGGGGAAGTGGAAGACTCCAGGTCACACAGCATCGGGCTGACTCAAACCCGAGCCCTGGACTCCCCATCCAGTGCTCTTCCTTGAAACAAGCTTCCCCCACCCCCCACCCATCTGGGCTGGGGGAGGGGAAGCAGCCTCTCTAGGTCCCTCCTGGGTGGGAAGTGTTGACGAGTCCTGGATGCCTGCCAGCCACCCCCCTCCCCAGCTCCTGGGGACTCGCCATCTGTCGCTTCTACAGAGTTGCTGAGGCCCGCGCCGAGCTGCCACACGTGGGGGCCACGTGCGGGGCATCTGGGATGTTTCAGGAAGCTGAGCGCAGCCGCCTTCCCAGGCTGGTATGGGGGTTGGAGCTGCTTTGGGCCCCGCTCTGCAGTGGTTGAGGCCCAGGCCTCCCAGGAATGGCCCAGGGGCCGGGGCAGGCAGGACGGGCTGCTCTGCACCCCTGGGCTCTAGGAGCCTTGGATGTGCCCAGAGTCTTTGGACTGGAGTCTCTGCTCTCGCTGGGCTGCCATTGCCCCGGCTGCTTGCACAGGCCAGGTCCAGGGGCTGGAGGTAGCGGCAGGCAGAGCCCCCTGGCTTGGCTACCTGTTTGCTGAGCTTGCACCCTGGGGAGCCCCAGGTCAGGCTGGACCTAGGTGGGTGAGGAATTGAGCTCAGGGACTCTGTGGACAGACCCCACCTCCCAGCTCAGCACAGTAGGGACAAAACAAGCTTTCAGCCCTGTCAGCAACCAGCTTCCTGTGTTGGCTTTGGAGCTGGGACCCTCAGGGTTAGGGCAAGGCTGGGGGACTGATCTGCCTTCTCCTCATGATGTCACATCAGCCAACAACGGGGACATAAACAGGAAGTCCTGCCACGCGGCTGGCTGGGGGACTCAGCCTGACCCACCCGAGACCTGTTTGTTCATTCAGCAAATATTTATTGATGCCGCTCCTGAGAGGCCTGTGCTGGGCCAAGAGCAAGATGAGATTGGGGAATCAGGCCCTGTTTATTCATTTATTGAGCACCTCCTGCATACTTATAAAAGCCAGCACATATTAAACACCTACTTAGTGCAACCCACTAAAAAGACACCCCAGTCACCTTGCAAGGTAGGGAAGTTCTTACCCATTGTTCAGGTAAGAAATGCTAGGCTCAGAGAGGAAGAGCAACTTGCACAAGTCCACACAGCAAAGAAGTAATAGAGCTGGGATTTGAACCCAGGCCTGGGAGGTGTAGAACCTGGCTTCCTCTATCTTCTGCTGCCATGGTAAGGGGGCCAGAGGGAATGAGTGTAAACAGAGCCTGGACAGGGGGCAAGGGTGGTGCTTGACACATTGGGGGTGGGATGGGGTGGGCTTTAGGAGCTTGGCAGAGAGCCCCCCGCACACCCAAGATAGCCATTGCTAACCGAAAGAATGAAGCCCCTGGATTGAGGGGAGGGCCTGGGGAGGCTGTGGAACATGGAGCACAAGCTGGATTTTGAAGGCTGGGTTGAGTTTGCTGGGTAGTAAAAAGGGGGAGAAGCCTTTGGTACCTCTGGGGCACCAGCCTTGGGGACCAGAGGTGGGGCAAGTTAAGGTTCCAAAGTAGGTGGAGGTTCATTGGGATGAAGCTCAACTGTAGGTGACGCGAAGGAGTTGGGACTTTATGAACTGAGTAGAAGGCCCCTGGTTCTGCCATGGGGGACACTGGAGAGGCTTTCAGTGACCCGAGAGCCTGACAAGGCCACAGTTCTGGGCGTACCTGCTCTCCTTGCCTTCCTCCGACATGGGACATGGAGGCCAGGCAGGGCGTTCTAGCAGAGGGTACCACCCACGCAAAGGGCGGATGACAGGGCCAAGCCCACCTGGCAGGGCGGCAGTCTGCGATATCCTTGGGGGTTGGAGGGCACTGGTTGCTGGTCCGGCCCTCCCCACTCCTCCCTTATTTCCCACAGGATGCAGCCCTCGAGTGTAGCTTTGGGACAGAGGAAATCTTTGAGGCGGTATGGGTGAATGACTCAGCGATACGCTGCAACCAAGTAGTGGTGAGTTCTGTGACTCCCGCGGGGGTGGGCAGGGAGAGGCCTGCGCCAGTCCAGATGCTGCATCCCCTCCTCCGCATTTCACCTCCCTCTCCCCACAGCCTTTTGCGCCCCCCCACAACACCCCTGCCCCCAAGAGAGACCCAGGCCCCTCCCAGCCCCCTCATGCTCTTTTCCATCATTTTGCAGCTGCACACGGCCCAGAACAGCCAGGCGTTCCCACTCAGACTTCAGCTCAAGGGGCGGCCAGCCCGATTCCTGGACAGCCCTGACCCCATGACAGGTGGGTGCCTCCACCCACCCCACTTGGCACCTCACCGCCAGCCCTAGCCACGGCCATGGGGGACTCAGCCATGGGTGGGGGTGGCTCAGCCTCAGGGTCTCCTAGTGCCCACCACAGTCACAGATGGCCCCCCTTGCTGTTCCCCAGCACCCACCCAGACCCTCCCAGCCCAGCCCTGCCACTCTGCCCGGTCACTCATTCAGCAGTAACTGTGCCAGGTTCTATGCTGGCCACCCGGGAAACAACTCTGAAGAAGACAGACCCAAAAAACCCCATGCCCACAGGACATTTTTTCACTGCGCCAGGGGGCTCTGTGAGGATTTGATGAGGAGGTGCAGACAAAGCTTTGAGCACAGGGCCTGCGGCAGAGCCCGCACCCGGAAACAGCGGTGGTGCTTATTACTGTATAATTTATTGTGATAACATAATTGCCTTTATATTCAAGTTTATCAACGCCCGGAGGGGCTGTCTGTTCTCGGGGAGCCTTAGAGCTCGCTAGTGGGCACAGAGCCCCTGATTCCCAGGGACGGCCCCCCACACCCACATGGCTGCCCTTCCAGCCAGGAAGGCCTGGAGGAGCCTGAAGGTCACAGAGAAAGCCCTGGAACTCGCCCCCCCCATCAGAACCCACATGGCACAGGGGTCCCCCAGCCCCACTGGGGAGCAAACAGACCTGCCCATCCTTGCAGCCACTCAGGCCTGAATCCAGCTCACTGCCCACTGGTTCCGTGACCCTGGGCAATTCACTGCCCTTCTCACAGCCTCTGCCTCCAGGCCGTCTCTGTAGAATGGGGTAGAATCTGTGGAATGGGGGTAATCAAGAGCTCCCTCCTGATAGGACTGCAGTGGGGCTGAATGGTATAGTGAGGCTGTGGCTGCCCCCGGTGCTGCCCCAGGGGTTGCAGAACCCTGCTAAGAACCTTTGGCCTGGAGGAGGGTGGAGCCGGTCCTCGCCTCTGGGAGCGACCGCCTGTGAGGGGGCGCAGCCTTCCCGAGCCAGGGACAGCCGGTGACAGGGTCGCGCCCACAGGGTGAGGCTGACCCACCCTGCCCCGTGTCTTCCCAGTCGTGGTCTATAACTGCGCCATGGGCAGCCCCGACTGTTCCCAGTGTCTGGGCCGCGAGGACCTGGGCCACCTCTGTGTGTGGAGCGACGGCTGCCGCCTGCGGGGACCCGGGCAGCCCCTGCCAGGCTCCTGCCCCGCTCCAGAGATCCGCGCGGTAAGCACGGGAAGCGCACCTGCACGTGCGCGCGCGCCACTCCCTGTGCCCGCACAAGCACTGTGATCCGCACCCCCGCCAGCTTGCAGGGGGGCCCCGCGGGGACCCAACCTCCCCAGCTTGCAGACGCGCAGCCCACGTGCTTGTCCGCGCTCCAGCGCGCGCCTGCGATTTTATCTGTTGAGCGCCGGGTGCGTGCCAGGCCCTGCGGTGGGTGTTGGAGCCGCAGCAGTGAACTCAACAAAGTGCTCAGCCGGCAAGGAGCTGACGTCTTAGTAAGGGAGGAGGACGATGAACAAATAAGAAAATAGAGAGGTGGTGATAATTGCTGTGGAGAGAAATAACAGGGCAGGGGCATTGGGGGGGTTGGGGGCACTGAGTGTCACTTGCTTTTATAGCAAAGTCAGGGAAACCGTGCTGTCATGGTGACAAGTGAGGCCCCCAATAACCCAAGCCTCAATTTGAATGGAAAAAAAAAAATCTCGGAAGGATTCTGATTGGCTGTCAGCTCCGGCTGGGATGCTGGGTTATGTCAGAGGTGGCCACTGGAGCTGCCCTCGGTGACCCCCAGGTGGCAACCCTAAGTGGCCTTGACTCTGTCTATATGTACTTGTGTCCCACCCATGTGGGCTCAGTAACCACACATTCTGGTGTGCAGCCCCCCGTACACCCCCGTTGCCCTGCCGAGGGCCTTTGGGTGGTCTCAGCCCTCTGGCAGCCTCCACATCCTTCTCTAAACAGGGGGTCTGCCCTGCCCTGCCTGCCCCAGGCTGCATGCAAGGGTGGGAGGGCAGCTTGCTGGGGAACCCAGCCTTAGAAGCCCGTTTGCCCCTCTCTCCGGTCACCTGGCAGATTGAGCCCCTGAGCGGGCCCCTGGACGGTGGGACCCTGCTGACCATCCGGGGCAGAAACTTGGGCCGGCGGCTCAGCGACGTGACCCATGGTGTTTGGATTGGCAGCGTGGCCTGTGAGCCACTGGCCAGCAGATACACAGTGTCAGAGGAGTGAGTAGCCAGCAGTGGCCCAGACCCTTCTGTGTGGCCTTCCATTCCGCACCCTACCCAGCAGTGCCACCTGCAGAACTCTACTTTCCCCTTCCCTCTTTCCAGCCTATCTTGCTCTTCCCCCAAAATTGCTTACAGTCTCCATGACTTTGCTCCAGCCATTCCCACCTTGCATTTATGCTCTTTTTTGAATGGGAGTCTCCTCCTTATCATTCAAGTCCCAGTTCCACTGCCCACTCCTCTGGTAAGCCCTCCCAAGTTTCCCTAGACCAGTCCTACTGAAACTTACACAGAAGCCTTGCTCTGATGAAAAAAAAATTTTTTTTGCATGTAGGAAAGAAAGTTTGGGTGCTGCTAGTGTGGTGTAAATATCTGGGTTTGCAGCTGTTGGGCCTGGCCCCCAGAGGCTTCAGGAAATGTTGTGAGCAAGGAAAGCTCTGGATTTCCTTTCGGGAGGCCCTAAGTCAGGCTTGTAGATAAGGCCCTCCATCTACCAGCCCAGCCATTGTTCTCCTGATCAGAAAGACCATCTTGTTCCATACCGTTATCTTATAGGTTGCACAAATGTGGGAAAGTAGTGGGGGTGGGGGGCTGTCCTGGGGAAGAGACTGGTACCAGGGGGTGGATTTGGGGGCTCAGGATGGCTTTTTACCAGCAGATATGGAATTGCTTCAATATTTTGACAACTGGTAATGCCGTCCGGGTGTGTCCCAGCTGAACGCCAGCCCTCTCTGTGGGTGGGAGGAGCTGGCTGCCGACAGAAACTAGGTGCTCACACACCAGCAGGCTGGGGAACGGAGTTCCCTGGAGTACGGGGAGGTGTGTCTGAAGGGAGAAACCAGGGCGGTCCCTGCTTGGCCCCCGAGGCCCACTGGCTGCTCCCCCCCTCCCCAGGATTGTGTGTGCCACAGGGCCAGCTCCAGGGACATTCTCAGATGTGGTGACGGTGAATGCTTCCAAGGAGGGCAGGTCGCGGGAACGCTTCTCCTATGTGGTAAGGGAGGCCGCAGCCTGCCGTCCAGCCCACTCTGCCAGGCCCACCCCTGGCAGCTGGCCCCACCACCTGCCTTCCTCCCCCACAGCTGCCCCTGGCCCACTCCCTGGAGCCTGCCATGGGCCCCAAGGCAGGAGGCACCAGGGTTACCATCCATGGGAGTGACCTTGATGTTGGCTCTGAGCTCCAAGTCCTGGTTAATGACACCGAGCCCTGCACGGAGCTTGTGTAAGTCCCTGGGGCTCACAGAAACCTGTGGGGTGGAGGGCAGCCGGGTGTCACCCTTGTACCAAGTATCAACCGATCCTCATCGGCTCTGTTCCCTCAAGCAAGTTCCTTCCCCTCTCTGGGCCTCAGTTTCCTCATGTGGCAAGTTGTGAGAAGAATTTTGTGCTTGGTATACAGTAGGTGCTCCATAAGCGACAGCTGTGATGACAATGGTGGTGACTGCACACTCTGCGATCCTCTGGCTGGACCAGGGTGTGGCCAGTGGCAGGGGTGTGGTCCAGAACCATTTGGTGGAATCTTTCTCTCTTTATTTGCACCTACTGTGTACCAGGCCCCATTGATAGGCACTGCTGGGTACACCCACATAAACCTAGCATGGTCTCAGCCCTCAAGGGAAGGACAGGCACAGCCACAGGAAAGAGGGTGGGGTTGGGAGAAAAGCCAGGGGCTCGGGAAGGCTTTTTGGAGGAGGTCAAACGGGACAGGACTTGGAGAGGAGCAGCAGAGGTGCTCGGGATGGGGAGGTCAGCCTGGGCAGAGGTGTGGCAGCAGGAATAAGGAAACGGTGGGGAGCCAAGGGATTTCTGCCTGCGGGGGGGGGGTGGGGCGGGGGTCAGAGACGGGCTTGGGACCAGTTGAGGTGGGTCTCGAACGCCAAGGTGGCCGAGGACACGGGTCTTTGCCCCTGGGGCCTGGGGGCGTGGAGCAGGGGGCAGGCGGCAGGACCTGGTGACGCCCCGCCCTCCGCAGGCGCACGGACACCAGCATCTCCTGCACGGTGCCCGCGGGGGCCCTGCCCGCCCTGGTGCCCGTGTGCGTGCGCTTTGAGCGCCGGGGCTGCGTGCGCGGCAACCTCACCTTCCGGTACATGCGGAACCCCGTCATCACGGCCATCAGCCCCCGCCGCAGCCCGGTCAGGTGAGCCCCCGAGCCCGTGATCCCCCGGGCGGACCTGACCCTGGGGCAACGGCTGGGGCTGATGGGGCTTGCTGTCCCCCATAGTGGCGGCAGGACCATCACGGTGGCAGGCGAGCGTTTCCACATGGTGCAGAACGTCTCCATGGCCGTGCACTACATCGGCCGGGAGCCCACGGTGAGGGGGCCGGAGGGGGGACCCTGACCAGGCTGCGCCCAACTGTGTCTCTCCCCATCTCTGCCTGCCACTGTCTCCCCATCTCTCCTTGTCTGTCTCTGTTTCTCTCCCATCTCTCTGTTATCTCTATTTCTCTGTCTCTCCCTGTCTCTGTCTTATGATCTCTCTCCCTCTTTCTCCTTAAATCTCAGTCTCTTCCCATTCTCCATGTCTGTCTGTCCATCCCTCCACCCCCCACCAGCTCTGCAAGGTTCTCAACTCCACTCTCATCACCTGCCCGTCCCCTGGGGCCCTGAGCAATGCATCTGCGCCCGTGGACTTCTTCATCAATGGGCGGATCTACACAGACGAGGTGGCTGTGGCCGAGGAGCTGCTGGACCCTGAGGAGGCCCAGCGGGGCAGCAGGTTCCGCCTGGACTACCTCCCTGACCCCCAGTTTTCCACGGCCAAGAGGGAGAAGTGGATCAAGCACCACCCCGGGGAGCCCCTCACCCTAGTCATCCATGTGAGCACCGACAAGTGCTGGGTGGGTGGGAGCAAGCAAGGCCTGGCCATGCCCATGGGCTTTGGCAAGTATCTCCCCCACAAGCATTCTTTCTTCCCTCTGCCCACAGAAGGAGCAGGACAGCCTGGGGCTCAAGAGCCACGAGTACCGGGTCAAGATAGGCCAGGTAGCCTGCGACATCCAGATCGTCTCAGATAAGGTCATCCACTGCTCCGTCAATGAGTCCCTGGGCACAGCCGAGGGGCAGCTGCCCATCACAGTGAGTGAATGGGGCCCTGGAGGCAGAGGTGGATCTGGCCCCTAGCATCGGCCCATCTTTTCCAGTCCCATGCCCCTTGCCCTATACTGCAGAGTTCACTGAGAGTTTTCATGCTCGGTAGCTTAGGCAAGCGAAGCAAAGCAGAGCTCTGCATCTCCATTTGCCAGATGAGTAACTGAGCCTCAAGAATGCAGTGACTTGCTCAAGGCCAGTGATCAGCCCCGTTTGGGCCTGATGGGGCAAGACTTTCAGAAGCAAAAGAAGTTGCCCCAATCCCACTTGGTACCCTCCCCCACCCCCATCCCCTGAGACTTGACTGCCACTAAGTCAAGTCATGGTAGGAAGAGGAGCAGGAGCTGGAGGAGAGGAGAGAGGATCTGGAGAGAGGAAACTTTTCTGCACTGTACCTGCTTGCATACCTCCTGGAAGGGGACCTCACTCTCTCACAGGCAGCCTGAACTACCCCAGGATAGCTCTAACTGGAATGTTCCTTTTTGCCCCCACCCCAGCTCCTATTCTACCCTCTGAATCCTCAGACCCTACCTGCTCCCCTGGTCCCAAGCAGATACTTGGGGACAGCTGCTGGGCCTCGAGAGCTGCCTGCCTCTGGCTCCTCCCAGGCTGTCATGATAATCACAGCCCCTGTACTGAGTCTTGCCTCTTTGCCGGGGCTTGGTACTAAGGCCTGACAAGCATCCTCTCATTTAACCCTCAGAGCATTCCCCAGGAGGTAGGTATGGTTATCTCTATTATAGTTGTGGCATCTGAGGCCCAGAGAGGTTAGGTGGCTTGCCCAAGTCCACACAGTTAACGAGGAGAGGAACCAAGGTGTAAGTGCCTCAAGGCTACAGACCCCTCCTCTTTCCTCTGTGCAGATCCAGGTAGGGAACTTCAACCAGACCATTGCCACGCTGCAACTGGGGGGCAGTGAGACTGCCATCATCGTGTCCATCGTCATCTGCAGTGTCCTGCTGCTGCTTTCCGTGGTTGGTAAGGAGCCCTCCTCCCTGTGACACTTGGGAGAGTAGACGCTGTCCCACCTGGTCCCTGGCCCCTCTAAGGATTGTCAGCTAGGAGGAGAGAAGGCATAACGGGCCAGGGTGACATCTTGAACAAAAGCTTGGAGGTGGGGACAAGTTAAATTTGCCAGAGGTAGCAGAGAGGCGTGCCCTGGCTACTGCACAGATGTGTGGAAGTTGATGGGGGATATACCAGGCCAGGGCTATGGATCCTGAGTGCCAGGCAGAGGAATTTGGAACTTTGTTCTCCAGTCAATAGGGAGCCAGTGAAGGTACCAGAGAGAAGCTGTTTATGGATTCACCTGCTGGTTTGGTGGGTTACAGCACTGTTAAGACACCATTTAAAATACGGTTATAAAAGCAATAGCACAGCGGAGAAATTGCAAGTGTTGTACATTGCCGATGGGATTGTGAAATAGTGCAACCACTGTTTGGCGGTTCCTCAAAATGTTAAACACGAGAGTTATATGATCCAGCAATTCCTCTCTTAGGTGTAGATCCAAAAGAACTGACAACACATGTCCATATAAAAACTTGTACATGAATTTTTATGAGCAGGATTATGAATAACAGTCAAAAGTGGAAAATGTGGTCTAGCCATGCAGTGGAATATTATTCAGCTATAAAAAGGAATGAAGTTCTGATACATGCTACAACATGGGTGAACCTGGAAAACATTATGCTAAGCGAGAGAAGTCAGTCACAAAAGGGCCAATATTGTACAATTCCACTTATGTGAAATATCTAGAATAAACTAATTCATAGAGACAGCAAGTAGATGAGTGGTTACCAGGGGCTGCTAATGGGTCTGGAGTTGCGTTCTGGCATGATAAAAATATTCTAAAATTAGATGGTGGTGATGATTGCGCAATTCTGTGAATGCACTAAAAACCACTGAATTGTACACTTTAAATGGATGAATTACATGGTATCTGAATTATATCGCATCAATCTGTTTTTTAAAAATATATTCAATGTAGAAAATGTTAGGGAAGAACCAAGAAAAATGCTGAAAGGAAAAAAAAAAATTCCCATTATCAACACTCTATATTTTGGTATATTTTCTTCCAGTCTCTTTTTGAAGCAAACAAATACGAAAATATATACACACACACATATACATATGTACATATATACATACATACATATATATATATACACTCACACATATATATCTATCTCAGAGGGATTAGAATATGCTGCTCTGTAATCAGCTTTTAAGTTTCTTAATTCACAAGTACCATCTGGCCATTTTAAAAAGATTGGAAAATGAGAAAAAGCAGAAAGTCTGACTTTTCCTGGTCGTTCCGTAAGCCCTTGCCCAGCTTCCCCTCTGGGGGTTTTCAGCCCTCAGCAGGAGGCAAGGACTTGAGGGCTAGGGTGCCCCATCCATGTCCCATACCTAGCTGTCGTGGCTGCTGAGCCGGGGGCTCCCCTGCCCGGGGGAGGTGGAGCCCAAGTCCCGGCCTGGGCCCTGCACACAGCAGGTGCCCATCAGTGCTTTCCAAAGGGCTCTCCCAGCCTCAGCGTCCTTCCCACTGCCCGCAGCCCTGTTTGTCTTCTGCACCAAGAGCCGTCGCGCTGAGCGCTACTGGCAGAAGACGCTGCTGCAGATGGAGGAGATGGAATCTCAGATCCGCGAGGAAATCCGCAAAGGTAGCGACCAGCTCCGCGGGCCTCAGCTTTCCCCTCTGGGGAACGGGTTCACGGGCGGCTCATGGTTGCCTCCTCCCCCGCCAGGCTTTGCCGAGCTGCAGACGGACATGACAGATCTGACCAAGGAGCTGAACCGCAGCCAGGGCATCCCCTTCCTGGAGTATAAGCACTTTGTGACCCGCACCTTCTTCCCCAAGGTCGGCCTGCACCCACACCAGCCACCTCAGAAGCTCCGTCACCTCTCTGGGCCGTGGCAGCCCAGAGGGTGCTTTCGGGGAGATGGGGAGACTTGGCGAATGCAGCACAGGTCCCCTTGAGCAGTGCAAAACCTGCACGTCTGCCTATGGTGGCCCTGGCCCCCTGCCCCGACCAGCCAAGGGAGGAGGTCCCGGTTTCGCTCCCACTCCCCATGTGCCATGCCAGGCTCTCTTGCCTCTCCAGACCCCTTCCCAGCCAGGCTTGCCTGGGTCCCCTCTTGTCTACTGGACTTTGCCCCATCCTTTCCATGCCTCCCACAATTCCACGTGCCATTCCAGGGGCTGCTGCCCTATCCCCACCCTTTCTGGCCTGTTTGGGGACAGTTATGCTGGTGGCCTGCGTGCCGTTCTCTTCCCATGTCGACGCTGTTCCCCGCACGGCAGCCAAAGCAAGCCCGTGCCTGTCCACCTCGCTTTTCACAGGCCCCTCCAGTGGCTCTTCCTAGCCTCGGGATGAAGCTCAGACTCCCACGCGTGGCTCTCCGTGGTGTGGTCCCTGACGGCCTCTCTGCCTCGGCTTCCCCCATTCCACCCGGAGCTGCTTTGGCTTCCTCTTAAGCCTTGGGCCCTCGTGCCTTGCCACACCGTGACTCATGCTGCTTCCTCTGCCTCGTGACCCCCTCTGGGATGCCCTCTGGGACAGCCCTGCTCCCTTCCCTGGACTCCCACAGCCCTCTGCATTTGGCCCGTCTCCCTTATCACTTTTCATCTTTGTGTCACTTTTTTGTCAATTTCCTCCCAGCCACTGACCAAGGCGCCCAGCAGAGGCCCCCTGGGCCAGCCTGGGCCAGTGTCTCTTTGTGTTTGTTGAACGACTCTTGCACGCCAGGGTCAGAGGTGTCTCCAGCCTCACCGAGGTGCTGGGGGTTGTCTCTTCTCTACAGTGCTCCTCCCTTTATGAAGAGCGTTATGTGCTGCCCTCCCAGACCCTCAACTCCCAGGGAAGCTCCCCAGTGCAGGAGACCCACCCACTGCTCGGAGAGTGGAAGGTGAGTGCCCCTCCACCCCCCTACATACTGGGGCACTTCAGGGCAACCCTGCCCCTCTCTGGACCCCATTCTCCAACTTATCTGATCCATTGACCTCAACCATGGGGAGCTAGGAGATACCCACTAGCAAACCCCCCATCCCAGGAGATACCATAAGTGCTGACCCCCAGGCCAGGTTGGAGGAGAGAGAATTGCCCCCACACCCTGGGATGCTAGGCTATCTCCAGGCACCCTTGTACCTTTCTGAACCACACTTGTCAATTCAACTGAGCCATTGTTTCCAGTTACAGGGAGTTGGGAGGCACCTGCCATTGGAGGGTAGTGAGCTTCCTGACCCAGGAGGCATTCAAGCAGTCACTCAGGGCATCACTAGTGCCATCCCCTAGGCTACCCCACCCCAACTCCTGCAGATCCCTGAGAGTTGCCGGCCCAACATGGAAGAGGGGATCAGCCTGTTCTCTTCACTGCTCAACAACAAGCACTTCCTCATCGTCTTTGTTCACGCTCTGGAGCAGCAGAAGGACTTCGCAGTGCGTGACCGGTCAGTCTGCAGGAGACTCCAGGGGAGGGGGCAGGGGCCCGTCCCTGGCTGCACAGCTGGGCCTTGGGGTTTGCTTGTTAGACTCCCAGCATCAGGCACTGGATCCTGGGACTCTGGGGCTCTTGAGACACCCACATCTCTCCCCTTCTCCGGACCTGGGTGCCCAAGGCGTGGGCTTATGGGTACGGCTGTCGCTGTAGGGGTTAGAGAAGGCGGCCTTTTCTCCAACCCCGCTCACCCCACCAGCTGGGTGCTGCCCACACCCTCCCACGGCCGCCCTTGCGCTGGAGCCCAGCGGCCAGGGCTGGAGTCCCCAGGTTGCAGGGCCACGGGGCAGCAGGTCCTGCGGGGCACTGGCGCTGAGGCCACTGGCGTCACCGCAGGTGCAGCCTGGCATCCCTGCTGACCATTGCGCTCCACGGCAAGCTGGAGTACTACACGGGTATCATGAAGGAGCTGCTGGTAGACCTTATTGACGCCTCGGCCGCCAAGAACCCCAAGCTCATGCTGCGGCGCACCGAGTCCGTGGTTGAGAAGATGCTCACCAACTGGATGTCCATCTGCATGTACAGCTGTCTGCGGGTGAGGCTCTGCGGCCGGGTGGGGGAGGCAGGCCTGGACACAGGAGATGACAACAGCAGCCGCTGCCACCGTCTCCCAGGCGGCCGACTGATCTGATTTCATTTTATCCTCATACCAACGTTGCCTGCCAGGAGGGGTTATCGTGCCCTTTGTGTAGATGTGCAAAGAGGGGTTCAGAGAGGGCCTGCGCTGCCAGGGAAAAGGGATTGGGCCTCCAGCTGTCCTTCTCACCTTGGGCTCAGGGCCTTGGCTCATAGGACCCATTCTACAGATGGGAAAGCTGAGGCTCAGAGGCTGCATTGGGGCCTTGTTCCTGGAGGTGGTTTATTCTCCAGTGTGGCTTTGGGCCATGCTCTGGGTTTAGGAGATCAGTCAGACCCGGGCCTGCCATTGAGCCACTAATTCCAGCCTTAGGGAAGGCAGATGAGGAAAGAGAGAAGTAAAATCGTAGTGATAAACACCATGTGGTGGGGCTCGACCCAGTGAGGCCCCGGACCCGGCTGAGGTCTCGAGGTGGCTTCCTGGAGCTAAGACCTCAGGGGTTAATGGAAATGATCCGGGTGGGGAGGCCTCGCCAGAGAGTGTCCACAGTACAGGCTGAGAGGAAGGAACGTTCCTGAACATAATGGAAGGAAGTCCAGTGAGGCCGAAGGGTGGAACGTGAGTTTTTCTGATGAGCGATGAGGAAGGGGCCATGGGGCCAGGTGGTCAGAGCCTCCTGCATTCTGCCCTAAGTACCCCTTAAAGTTTTGCCTGGTGCTGTCCCTGGGACTGCCCTGCGGTGACAGAGGCCTGGCTGGAGCCCTGAACCCGGGCCTCGGGTCCTGGGTTTGAGTCCCGGCTTTGACACAAACCAGCTGTGTGGTGCTGGGCAGCTCATTGCCCTCTCCGGGCTTGGCTTCCTTCTCTGTCACATGAGGCCTCTGCCTCTGGGCCTGGGGCTTGGGGGGCTCCAGGTGGCCTGGCCTCCTGGAGGAAACAAGGGTGGGGGTGGGGAGCTAGCTCCCCCGGTCTCCCCTCTGTGTGGCCTCAGCCAAGCCTCCTTCTCTGAGCCTCTGTTTCCTCCTCCAAAACATGGAGCATCTGTAGCTCCCACCACCCAGACCAGGAGGACTGGGTTGGGAACAAGGGCTGGTGTGTGCTGCCTTCATAATTCTTACCCAATCTGCCTGATACTATCTTGTACTTAAGTTAACGCACCTTTTTTTTTTTTTTAACTTTATTTTGTACATTTAATAATTGAAAATATAAACAATTAAAAACTAAAAAGTAAACACAGATGAAGAAATATATACATTTCTCAATTAAATTTACTGGATACATATAAATTTTTTTTTGATCAAACAATATGTTACACAATATATTTGGTTCATAGTAACCCATTCATACAATATTTGTCCTTTTGTGTCTGGCTTGCTTCACTCAACATAATATCCTCCAGGTTCATCCATGTTGCCATATGCTTTACAACTTCATTTCTTCTTACAGCTGCATAATATTCCATCGTGTGAATAGACCACAGTTTGTTTATCTATTCATCTGTTGATGGACACCTAGGTTGTTTCCAACTTTCGGCAATGGTGAATAATGTTGCTATGAACATCCGTGTGCAGATGTCTGTTCGTGTCACTACTCTCAGTTCTTCGGGGTATATACCCAGGAGTGGTATTGCAGGGTCACATGGCAAAGTCTATATTCAACTTCCTTAGGAACTGCCAAACAGTCCTCCATAGTGGTTGTACCATTTTGCATTCCCACCAACAGTGAAGAAGTGTTCCTATCTCTCCACATCCTCTCCAACACTTGTAGTTCTCTGTCTTTTTAATAGTGGCCATTCTGATAGGTGTGAAATGATATCTCATTGTAGTTTTGATTTGCATTTCCCTAATCATGAGTGATGTTGAGCATTTCTTCATGTGTTTTTTTGCCATTTGTATTTCTCCTTCGGAGAAATGTCTATTCAAGTCTTTGGCCCATTTTTTAATTGGGTCATTTGTCTTTTTATTGTTGAGTTGTAACATCTCTTTATATATCCTGGATATTAAACCCTTATCAGAGGGAAGCGGCTGTGGCTCAATCAGTAGGGCTCCCGTTTACCATATGGGAGGCCCCGGGTTCGGTTCCTGGGGCCTCCTGGTGAAGGCAAGCCCGCCCGCACGGCGTGGTTAGCTGACCCAGCGAGCACAAGCAGTAAGGGGAGGATAAATGAATAAATAAATAAAATCTTTAAAAAACAAAAACAAACAAAAAAAAAACCCTTATCAGATATGTGATTTCCAAAAATTTTTTTCCATTAAGTTGGCTGCCTTTTCACCCTTCTGACAAAGCCCTGTGAGGTGCAAAAGTGTTGAATTTTGAGGAGGTCCCATTTATCTGCTTTTTCTTTTGTTGCACGTGCTTTGGGTGTAAGGTCCCACAAACCACCACCTACTACAAGGTCTTTTTTTTTTTTTTTTAAAGATTTTATTTATTTATTCATTTATCACCCCCTTGCTGCTTGTGCTCGCTGGGTCAGTTAACCACGCCGCGCGGGCGGGCTTGCCTTCACCAGGAGGCCCCGGGAACCGAACCCAGGGCCTCCCATATGGTAAACGGGAGCCCAACCGATTGAGCCACAGCCGCTTCGTACTACAAGGTCTTGAAGATGTTTCCCTACATTTTCTTCTAGTAGTTTTATGGTGCTGGCTTTTATATTTAGATCTTTGATCCATTTTGAGTTGATTCTTGTATAGGGGGTGAGATAGGGGTCCTCTTTCATTCTTTTGGTTATAGATATCCAGTTCTCCCAACACCATTTGTTGAAGAGACTATTTTTTTCCCATCAGCGTGGGCTTGGTAGGTTTGTCAAAAACCAGTTGACTGTATGGGTGAGGGTTTATTTCTGAGTTCTCAATTCTATTCCACTAATCGATGTGTCTATCTTTATGCCAGTACCATGTTGTTTTGACCACTGTAGCTTTGTAATATGTTTCAAGGTCAGGCAGTGAAATTCCTCCCACATTGCTCTTCTTTTTTAGAATACTTTTGGCTATTTGGGAGCACTTACCCTTCCAGATGAATTTGGTAATTGCCTTCTCTAATTCTGTAAAGTAAGCTGTTGGGATTTTGATTGGTATTGCATTGAATCTGTAGATCAGTTTGGGTAAGATTGACATCTTCACGATATTCATTCTTCCAATCCATGAACACAGAATGTCTTTGCATTTGTTTGGGTCTTTTAAAATTTCTTGTAACATTGTTTTGTAGTTTTCTGCATATAGGTCCTGTACCTCTTTGGTTAAATTAACTCCTAGGTATTTGAGTCTTTTTGTTGCTATTGAAAATGGAATTTTCCTCCTGATTTCCTCCTCAGATTGTTCAGTACTAGTGTACAAAAACATTACTGGTTTTTGCGTGTTGATCTCGTATCCTGCCACTTTGCTGAACTCATTTATTAATTTAAGTAGCTTTGTTGTGGATACTTCAGGATTTTCTAAATACAGGATCATGTCATCCGCAAACAGTGAGAATTTTACTTCCTCTTTTCCTATTTGGACGCCTTTAATTTTTTTTTCTTGTCTAATTGCCCTACCCAGAGCTTCTAGTACAATGTTGAATAACAATGGCAGTGCACCATTTTTTACCTACGTAGCCACGATAGACAGAACACCTGGGTCGATTGCTGTAACCCAAGCTGTGGATCCCAGCTGAGTCCCTCTCCAACCACCTGCTCTTTATGAAACCACGATTGGCCAGAGCGGGAGTATTTGAGATCCGCGGTCTGGCCCGAGCTACTCAGTCTATGTTTGGGTTATTTGAGGCCACGTCTGGATTCTGGTTTCCCCTATGCTCACCCAGGGAGGCACTGAGTTAGCAGAAAGTGCCACAGATTTAGGAGCCAGCCAATCCTGGCTTCGAGTCTAGCTGTCCCCTTCCTAGCTGGGTGACCCTGGGCAGGCTGCTTGCCCTCTCTGAGCCTTGGAAGTCTCATCTATTTGATGAGGGTAACATCCTTCGTATTTAGAAGGGTAGTTGGGGTGACTGCACCTGCTCACAGCTGGTATTTAATAAGCAGTAGCTCAGAAGCCATGGTAAGGGGGCTGGCAGCTAGGGAGATGCTGGTCAGAAGATGGTGAGGGCACAGAGTAGCCAAAGGCTTGGTGGGTGGGACCTGGAGATGAGGGTGCTGGGCAGTCCAGGCTTGCGCCCCTGATAGCCTGCTGCCCGCCCCAGGAGACGGTTGGGGAGCCCTTCTTCCTGCTTCTGTGCGCCATCAAGCAGCAGATCAGCAAGGGCTCCATCGATGCCATCACGGGCAAGGCCCGCTACACGCTCAACGAGGAGTGGCTGCTGCGGGAGAACATCGAGGCCAAGCCCCGGGTGAGCCGTGGCGGGTGGGTGGGGCCTGCGGTTCCCGGGTGGACCTGGGTGCCGGCATGGACCCTGCCCTCTGCTGCGCCCGGGCCTCCGTGCGCAGGGACACCGGCGGCTTGCTGATCCTCCTGCCCTCTCTTGCGCAGAACCTGAACGTGTCCTTCCAGGGCTGCGGCATGGACTCCCTGAGCGTGCGGGCCATGGACACAGACACACTGACGCAGGTGAAGGAGAAGATCCTGGAGGCCTTCTGCAAGAACGTGCCCTACTCCCAGTGGCCACGCGCAGAAGACGTCGACCTCGGTGGGCAGGGGCGGGCGCGTCTCGTATGGCCGCTTCCGTGGGGGCCGGTGCCTGCCTTGGTCAAAGCACTCTTTTCGCTCAGCATGTGTGCATGACTATTGGCACTGGGGATCCAGAGATGACTCAGATGAGGACCTCCCAATCTGGCGGGGAGACAAGTCCTGGACAGTGTGAGCAAGCTGCGGTCAACAGCAAAAAGTGTTCAGGAAAGGCTTTCCAAAGGAGGGGACATCAGAGTGGGTTTTGGAGGATGCACAGGAGTTTTTGTTAGGCTAGGCAGCTGAGACCATTCGTTCCTGTGATCACAAGCACTTTCTGAGCAGTTACCATGTTGTTCTCAGCCTGGAGCCTTGGTGTTGAACAGGCAGGCATGGTGGTTGTCCTTACCCAACAGGGAACTTCAGGTAGCTCACCGGAGGCAGGAAGGGGTGTGAGATGAGGCTGGGCAGGTGCTTGATTCCCAGAGCCTTGAAGGGCAGGGTCATACACTTGGGCTTTTTCCCGAGGACAGCGGGGAGCCACGGAAGGCGTGTGACCCTGCTCACGTGGTACTTTTTCTTATGTCATGGGTAATAATGATATCACAGTCCTGAGGATGGTGACATTTCCAGAGCTCCTGCTTTGACGCCTTCACTCTGTGCTCTTAACACACACTCCCCCACCTCTTTCTCCTTCTCCCCATTTTGCAGATGGGGAAATAGAGGTTTAGAGAGAGGTGTGGCTTTGCTCCAGGCCCCACAGAGAGAGCAAAGCTTTGTGGTCCGGGCCGAGCCTGCCAGCGGCCTTGACACCCCATCCCCACTCCTTGTCCCCCAGAGTGGTTTGCCTCGAGTACACAGAGCTACATCCTGCGGGACCTGGACGACACCTCAGTGGTAGAAGATGGCCGCAAGAAGCTCAACACCCTGGCTCACTACAAGGTGGGGCCCCCTGTCCACCAGCCCCCACCGCTCCCACCCACCCCTACTTTGACCTCTGACCTCGGCCTCCCCCATCCCACCAGATCCCCGAAGGTGCCTCCCTGGCCATGAGCCTCACGGACAAGAAGGACAACACGCTGGGCCGAGGTAGTGCTAGGGGACGTGGGAGGGGGTCTGGGCTGGCCTGGAGGGAATCTCTGCCCTGAGCTTGGCCCCTGCTGAGCAGCCCGAGGGGGGACACTGAGGCAGCAAGAGGCCAGAGCTGGGCTACAGCTGGGGCTCCCTTGGTGGGGAGCCGGGCCAGCCCCTCTGACCCAGTGTTGCTTGGGCAGGGCCTGCTGCCAAGCCTTCTCAGGCCAATCTGCGCGTCACCAGGGAGAGGCCCCTGCCTTGTGGGATGTGGTTTGAGAGGGTCTGGGTAGCTGCCAGGCCAGATGGGGAGGCTGGAGTGCTGATGTGGGGCTCCATCCCTGTCTGAAGCCACCATGCCCTCCGCCCCCCCCCCCATTCACATAGACACCCCAGGCCTAGCTGCCAGCCTGGGTTCCACTGGGCCTTGAGGCCCTCTCCCAAGGTTGGGAACAGGATCTGGAGTCCCTCCAGCAGCCTCTGGAGCCTGGGCTTGGGGGGGAGCTCTAGGCTGGGGGCGGGGTCTGAGGAAAGGGGATGGGGGTGAGGGCCCATGCCCCTGCCTGGCTCTGTCAGCCTCTCCCTCTCTCTCTCCCTGATTACATCTCCCTCTCCCCTGCTCTGTCCTGTTTATTTATTGTGTGTGTTTTTCCTCACAGTGAAAGATTTGGACACAGAGAAGTATTTCCATTTGGTGAGTGCCCAGCTTCCATCCCCTTGCTGGGTGTGGCCTGGGCCTCTGGGAAAAGTGCTCCCAGACCCTGGGAAAGGCTGGTGGTGGGGGGGTGGGGGTGAATCCAGTGCTGGCAGGGAGCCACACCCCTGGGCAAGGGGCAAGACCTTCAGGGGATGGCTGAGGACAGCACCTGGCACAAGCACTGACCCCTGCTCCCAGGTGCTGCCCACGGACGAGCTGTCAGAGCCCAAGAAGTCCCACCGGCAGAGCCATCGCAAGAAGGTTCTTCCGGAGATCTACCTGACCCGCCTGCTGTCTACCAAGGTGGGCCCGGCCTCAGTCTCCCCACTGCACCCTAGCTCAGGGAGGCTGGCACCTCATCAGGCACAATCTGTGTACATGGTTGGGGATGGGGGAAAGGCGGGCTCTTCCCATTACCCCCATGGGGATAGACGGGCACCCAGGTCAAGAAGTGGAGCATTGAGCATCCTGCCTGAGTTGGGATTTACTCACAGTGATGAGAGGTGCCTGGTGCCAACTTCCATTTTAGTCCATGTAGCAGAGAGGGCACAGTGATACCCCAGGGTCCCACAGCACATAAGGCAAAGGCAGCCCCCCAGAACCCACACCCCAGCTCTGTGCCCTGGCATCTCGCTTAGTCCTTCCAATAACCCTGTGAGGTGGGTTTCATTAATCCATTTCTCAGTTGAGGAAACAGAGGCCCAGAGAGGTTAGGTGACCAGCCTGACACCACACAGCCTCACCATCCACCAGCCCACCATTAGGTGGGCTGACAGTGGCCACCTGTTCTCCCGCAGGGCACACTGCAGAAGTTTCTGGATGACCTGTTCAAGGCCATTCTGAGTATCCGTGAGGACAAGCCCCCGCTGGCCGTCAAGTACTTCTTTGACTTCCTGGAGGAGCAGGCCGAGAAGAGGGGCATCTCGGACCCTGACACGCTGCACATCTGGAAGACCAATAGGTGGTGGGCGGAGCGGGGAGGGCTGTACAGATGTCACTGTCGTGGGGTTAAGAGCCAGCTTCTCAGACCACCTGCCTGTGTTCAATCCTTACTCTGCCCCTTCCCTGCTGTGTGACCTTGGGTGAATGACTTAACCTCTCTGTGCCCCATTTTCCCCAGCTGTAAAACCAGGGCAGTAAAAGTAATCCACCTTAATTGTGAGGATTAACTAGAAGAGCACCTGCCACCCAGCGAGCTCTGTATAAGTGCGGCCCCACCATTATTTTCCCCCAAACCTCCCAGGGCGGGCACGGTCAGCTCCAATTCAGAGGAGGACACTGAGGCTGGTGGAGAAGAACCGCCTGCCTGAGATCACGCAGCCCTTGTGGTGGCAGAACCAGGCTCTAAGCCACATGATCTGACCCCTACACCCAGTTCTCAGCCTTCCTGGGATGTACCTCTTAGCTTTTGGGGGTCAAGAGGCCTCACCAAGAAGTTGTTGAAAGGCTTCTCCTGACCCTCAGAGAAAATGCCCACAGGCCCGGAAGGTTCTGTGCACTTGCAGGGGCTTCTCAGAGCTCTGGGCTCACCAACCCTCTCTGGCCTCCTGAGGACAAGGCCACAGAGCCAGGCCCACCCTCCCTCAGCCCGAAGACCAGCCAGTGCTGGATTTCCTGCCGTGCGAGGGTTGGGGGAGGAGCTGTGGGCTGCTCGGGCGGGAAGGGGGGCTTCTAATGGGAACCAGGATTTGGCTTGAGGTTCCTGTGAGAGGCAGAGAGGCTGTGGGGGTGGGGGCAGGCAATGAGGCGGACTCAGGCCCCCACACCCCAGCAAAGCCTCACAGCTCCTGCCTCAGCAGGCCCCGTTCTTGCTCAGGAAACCTGGCTCCTGGCCCTCAGCCGCCCCCATGGCCAGGGATGTCCATCAACCCCCTTTGCCTTAAGCTCCCAGAGGTTTCGTTGTGTGAAGAGGCTCCACTGGCCCTCGAGGGCCAAAGCCTGCTCTGTCCCAGGCTTGGCTGCCTTCCTCCCACCTGCCACCCTCAGAGACCACCATGCCCTCTCCTACCCCACCCGAGGGGGAGGCTCACCTGCCTTGTCACCCACCTTCCACAGCCTTCCTCTCCGCTTCTGGGTGAACATCCTGAAGAACCCCCAGTTCGTCTTTGACATCGACAAGACGGACCATATAGACGCCTGCCTCTCAGTCATCGCGCAGGCCTTCATCGACGCCTGCTCCATCTCTGACTTGCAGCTGGGCAAGGTCAGCTGCCCCCAGGGGCAGGCAGGGCCAGGGGGGAAGGGGGGTCGTCCGGACAGACGACATCTAGAAACAGGCACCTACTGCCACCAAAGACCACGCTCTCCTGCCTCGGGCGTGTGCGCCCGCTGCAGACATTTAGGCAGTAGAGCAGCACATCCTGACCATCCAGAACTCTGTGAGAGGAACCTTCAGTAGCAGGGTGGGCCGAGAGGGGAAGCAGGTGACCGACACACAGACTCTGGCCCCGAGAGGTATCTGTCTGAGGCGAGAGCGTCCAGCTGGCCTTAGACAGTGGAGAGGAGGGAGGGGCGTTCCCGGCAGGAGTATCCTGGGCCCAGGCAGGAGCCCCGAGGGAGCCCTGGTTGCCGAGAGCATTCGGTGAGATGGAGCAGGCAAGCTGGCGCTAGAGGACTGGGGGTGCACGGCCTGTGGATTTCAGGCCCACGAGGGCTCAAAAGCACGATGCTTGCCCCCCTCCCTGTCTCAGAGGGCCAGAGGCCTGTGACAGACAAAGAAAGGGGAGCATCCCTGGCACATTTCGCTTTCCGGCACTGGAACCACGTGGTGGGAAAGACTCCACTGACCTAGCAATCAGGCTTCCAGAAATCTTAGCCACCAAGTCCCATAACCCTAAGCCTCTGGGATGCCAACACAGCAGGCTGCCTGAGGCTGAGAACTGGCACAGAGCCCACGCACTCTTACCTCGAGAGCAGCCCTATCTTCAGGTCACCAGCCGGGTCGCCCTGCAAAAAGCAGGGCCAGGGACAGATGCAAAGGACGGCAGAGGGAGGGAGGTCTGGTCTGCAGCTGGCAGAGTGAGTAGGGACGTGCAGGGACGGGGCCTCGGGAGCCCCATGATTAGGCAGGCAGGAGAGACCAGGGCTCATCTGGGAACAGAAAAAACCTGCCCAGTCATCAGATAATTCCTTCCCTCCTCTCTGCCCAGGATTCACCGACCAACAAGCTCCTCTACGCCAAGGAGATTCCTGAGTACCGGAAAATCGTGCAGCGCTACTACAAGCAGATCCACGACATGACTCCGCTCAGCGAGCAAGAGATGAATGCGCACCTGGCCGAGGAGTCGCGGGTGCGGGCGGTGGGCTCCCCAGCAGACCCCCTCACCCACTTCTCGGACCACTGCCCCAGCCAGCCACAGAGCCAGGGGCACAGAGGGCGTTTCCCAGAGACCAGTGGGTGGGGGCAGGAGAGTACTTCTTGGAGTGGAGAGATTTGAATTCGGGGTCCATGCCGTCATTGTCATCCCAGGCCCGCGGGGTCTGTTCCATGAGAAGTTGGGGGTTGGGGTTATCTTGTAACGGCCTCCTGGTCATGGCTGAGGCTGAGTCCTCTGTTGACCCCTCCTGCCTTCTCTTTCCTCTTAGAAATACCAGAACGAGTTCAACACCAACGTGGCCATGTCGGCGATTTACAAATACGCCAAGAGGTATCGCCCACAGGTGAGAGCCCTCTAGGGTGAGGCTTCTGGCCTTTTGAGCCTCAGTTTCCCCCCATACAGCTGTGCCTGCCTCCGTCTGCAGTTCTGGGGCTGGTCTCGAGTGGTGGGAGCTCATTTGGGCTTTGGGTTCTCCACCCAGGACCTAAGGGGTAATGGGCCCAGGACCTGAGCCTGTGGAGTTAGTTGAATATGAGACCCAGCTGGTCCTTCTGCTCCCCCAGATCATGACTGCGCTGGAGGCAAACCCCACGGCTCGGAGGACGCAGCTGCAGCACAAGTTTGAGCAGGTGGTGGCTTTGATGGAGGACAACATCTATGAGTGCTACAGCGAGGCCTGAGGCCGCATGGGGAGAGAACCCATGGGAGCCATTCGCCCTCGGCTTATTCCCAGTGCCTCTGACTCAGGTTAGGAAACGACTGAGACGTCTGGGGGGCGACGAGAAGCTTTCCTGAGCCAGGCAGAGGAGTCTCCTGCCCCTTTCGGCACTTCCACCCCCTCCCACCTGCCCCCAGTCCCACATCTGGGGGCAGAAGCTTCGAATGCCACAACCAGTCTCTGGTCAGGGCCCCCTCCATCAAGTGCACCTGGACCTGCCCACGTGTGCCTCAGTGGCCAGACGTGAGGGACCCCCCAACCCCGGGAGGAGCAGCCTGGCATGAATGGGGGGGCCAGGCCCCCAACTAGAAACACTACCTCATCCAAATGGGCCCTGGGGGAGGCCTCCGTGAACCAGCCCTCACTTACTCTCTGCTCCAGCCACCAAAATGTCACCTCCATGTCCCCTCACCCGGAGGCAATCCTGGCACCGGAAAGTTTCAAGTGGCATCAAATTCTGGCTTCTCAGGCAGCCGTGGGTGGAGCGGACAAGGCCCACTGCCCAGAGGGAGGCTTCGGGGGCTTTCCCAAGAGCTGGGGCTGGAGGAGGGGAGGGGGCCAAGGGAGGAGGGGACGGGTGCCAGGGAATTCCTGGACTTGAGGGAGGGGGTGGTAGGGACAAGGCTGTAGCTGGGCTACTTGATCTTGCTGGAAGTGTTTCTAAAGAGCACCACTTTTTGTTTTTTTTAAAAAAAGCTTTTATATATTAAAAAAACTTATTACGCGCCAACTGTGAATAGCTGCCGCTTGTGCGGAGGCCCCTAGGGAGGGGTCCCGAGGGGCTCCCAATGCAACACTGGAAATGACGCTTCCAGAGAACAGGGCAGGCGGCAGAGACCACTCCCACCCCACCCCCGACTCCCTGAAAAAAAGTTGGCCGTGCTGTTCCTGCCAGAAGCGCCCCCTGTGGCTGGCTCGGAGCCCGTGAGGGCTGGGCGGAGGGTGGCGGGGGGGTGGCCAGGACTCTGGAAACTTCTTTATAATAAAAGCCTGATGGGAAAACCTGCTGTGGGTTCCAGCTTTTATCCTGAGATGGCAGTGGGGCGGGGAGCAGAGGGGGCGGCTGGGGGAGACACAGCCTCTCCCGCATCGGTGCTTGTAGCAGAAAGGACAGCGGTGACCCCGGGCTGACTCCTGGCTCAGTCACATTCCCCCGGGAGGTTGGGGCACTCGGCTCCTGAGACGGTGCCGGCAGTGGTAGGATTCAGAGAGCAGGCAGGCTGTGCTCGCCTCGGGCCCACCACTGCCATTTGCTGCGTTCAGAGGGCACCCAGGGCCCCTCCAGGGGGCACCCATGGCCGCCGCCTATGACCTGCCCCCGTGTGAGCCCGGCTCCTAAGCTGGTTAATCTTTAACATGAGTCTCTCTGGGGTCTAGTGCTGCCATAACCAAGTACCACAAACTGGGTTGTTTAAAGCAAGAGGAATTTCTCGTCTCCCGGTTCTGGAAGCTGCAAGTCCAAAGTTAAGGTATTAGCAGGATGGGCAGGTCAACTCACAGGGTCCTCTGAAGTCTCGGGGAGCATCCTGCCTTGCCTCTCTGCTGGCTTCTGGGGGTTTCCAGCAGTGCGTGGCATTCCTTCGCTCCGCTCCCTGCCTCCATGTTCACAGGGCCTCCTCCCTGCCTAAGATAAGGCACCAGTCGGACTGGGGCAGGGCCCATCTTCGTCTTAGCTAACCTTATTTTAACTAAGCCTATCTGCAAAGACCCTGTTTCCAGATCAGGGCACATTCACAGGTACCAGGGCGCAACATACCTTTTGGGGGAGGGGGGACAACACAACTTAGCCCATCATAGCCTCTGAGGAATGTAATTTTATCCCCACTTTACAGATGTGGAAACAGGCTCGGGATGGTTGAGGAACCTTCCCAGGTCACAAGGCCAGGAAGCGGCAAAGTGGAGACTCAGAGTAGGTTCCATAGACCTGCTCCTTTCTCTGTTCCAGTCTCCCCTGCTGCAGCCTCCAAAATGGGGAGGTCAAAGGTGACCACCGTAGAAAGGGAAGGGATGCTTGCGTGCTTGCCCCAGATGTCTCGTCCATCTTGAAGAATACTACTCCATTTTTCAGAGGGGAATACAGGCAGTTGCCCCGAGGTCAGCAGCCCTGGACTCTTCCCAAAAAGGCAGGCTTTTCCTCCCATGCCACCTGGCTTTCAGGCAACACCATGTGGACGGTGGACCTGGCTTGAGGTTAGCAAATAAACACACAGACCCTCAGCTCACCCAGCCGGCTCCAGACCTGAGCTCAGGGTGAGGCTCACCCTCCCCACCTCCTGGAGAAGGTCACTTGAGAGCCCATCTCAAAATTAAAAGCCTGGGAAGCGGCTGTGGCTCAATCAGTAGGGCTCCCGTTTACCATATGGGAGGCCCCGGGTTCGGTTCCCAGGGCCTCCTGGTGAAGGCAAGCCTGCCCGCACGGCGTGGTTAGCTGACCCAGCGAGCACAAGCAGCAAGGGGGGGGGATAAATGAATAAATAAATAAAATCTTTAAAAAAAAAAAAAAAAAAAAAATTAAAAGCCAGCGAAAAAAAAAAAAAGGCAACCCAAGTTAATTCCCCCCTTTATGAAGGAAAAATAAATACATAAATATTTATCCAGAGTAAGGAACAGAACTAAACAAAACAAAATTCATATAGTTTAAACAAAATCCCACAAACACCAGTTCTAGAGTTAGTGAGAACAGAAAAGTAAGGAAAAGAGAAAAATAAACAATCTTTAGTTTTAAATATAGCCTTCTCCAGTGGCTTCTGGGTGGGGAGATTTTGCTATCTTTCAAAATTAGCTACTCTGCGCATTGATTCCTTTTTATTAAGCAAGAAAATACTCTTAAGATTTAAGTTATCACAATCGATTGGGTTTTTGGTCTTTGGTACGATTCTGGGGTGAATATGTGCTTCCTGGAAAAATGTCAGGAAGTACAAAAAAGCATGAAGCAAATAAAAGCACCCCTCCCCTCCCATGGTTAACCCTTCTGAGAAGGTCATTCCAAGGACACGCTTGTCTGGACTGGGGTGGGAGGGGATGGGGAGTGAAAATGGGGATCAGAGAGTACACCCCATTTTGAAAACTGCTCTCCTCCGTGCAACAATATGTCAGCAACATCTTTCCATGTCATTAAAAATTCCACAGGCTGTTTTAATGCCTGATTAACATGCAGTTCTGTCTGGAAGTCTGGAAATGTACTTGCTGGTGGAGAAAACCTCTAGTTACCAGGATCGCTGTTGCGTGTAGAAAGTGGTCCAGGCTTCTGGACCTCATCTCAGGACCCTGAGAGTCACTTTGCAGCTCAGGGCCCAAGAGGGACCCCTGCCCTCTGTGTGAGGGTCCCTGAGCTAAACTCCTTTCCAAAGGGGAGAAACAGCTGCAGATGGGGAGGCCGACTAGCCCTAGGGCTCCCCTTCCTCCAGGGCAGGGGTCCTGGCCAGACCCCAGGTCGAGGCGAGCTACCACCCACCCCCAGCAGAGGGCATGTCCCAGCGGTGCTTCCCACAGCCCTAAGCAGAGCCCTGAAAGGAGCAGAGGATGTGCCAGCCCAGGCCCCTCCCCCACCCGCTTACTGGGACCCTTGGGGCCCAGCTGGCAGCCACATTTACAGATAGGGAAGCCATCATCACAGCCCGACAAAGCCGCCTGTGGGATTCCAGAAGGCGGTACAGGAGTGGAGGGACAGGAGCAGGAGAGGAGCAGTCATATGCCCCATGCTGGGCAGCCTCGGTTCCCCCTTTGTGCCTCACCTGCCTGACCCCTTCTCAAGTCCCATCCAGTTTGCCTCTGAAATCCCCCGAAATCTACCCTCATCTCTCCACCCTCCTGGCTCAGCTCCTGCTGGCGTTGCTGCTTCACCTCAGGAGGCGGCCACTGCACAGTGGACTCACCATTGTCCTTTTCTATATTCAACACACACCACATCCAGCCCGTCAGCAAATCCCATCCACCCTACCTTCAAAATCTATCCAGAACCCACCACTTTCAACCCCAGTGTCAACGGCTGCCACCAATGACCGGCCAATGGCGCCTCCTGCCTGGACATTGCGGTAGCCACTTCACTGGTCTCCAGCTCCCGCCCGTGTTTCCCTGCAGTCCCTGTGCTGCTCACTGTTCTCAAACGGCTCTCTTTCAGTTTGCTAAGGTCAGCCAAGGCGATATATCAGAAATGGGGATTTATAAAGTTAGGATCTTACAGTTCCAAGGCGGAGAAAAATGTCCAAGTCAAGGCATCAGGTGAAGCTATCTCCCTGCAGACAGGCTGGCGGCAATCCTGGATGCCTGTCTCATAGCAGGGCACAACGGCGGCATTTGCCGGGCTCAGCCTTCTCCCCTGGGTTCCAGTGATTTCAGCTTCTGGCTTCTGGGACTTTCTCTCTCAGCTTCTAGGAGTTTCTCTCTGTCTCGTGGATATTTCATCTCCGTGTTCATCCCATTTATAACGGAATCCAGAAAGAGGATTAAGACCCACCCCGGGTCATGCCTTGTTGAAGTAGTTTAATCAAAGTGCCCTGAACTGATCTCATCAAAGGGTCCCGTGTATGATAGGGTCACACCCACAGGACTGGGGTCTACAAAAGCCTCAAACTACCACACTCCACCCTCTGAACACTCAAAAGACACGTTCTTTCCATATACAAAATACATTCCATCACAATATTTCAAAAAAAATCATTTCAGTAACAGTATTGAGTACAAAGTCTCATCAAAATCGGGTATAGGCATGGTCTGTCCCGGGGCAAAATTCCCCCCTGGCTGAGACCTGTGTAACTGAGAATAAGTTACCTGCTTCCAATATACAAAGGAGGGACAGTCGTAGAATAAACATTCCCATTGCAGGGAGAAATGAGGAAAATGGGTCTGGGGTGGCAAACAGTTCTGAAAACCTGCAGGACATACTCTGTTGGACTTCAAAGTCTGAGAATCATCTATAGAACAATGGTTTCTTGGCCTTGGGGTCTGATAGAGCAGCAGTCCCATTCCTTCAGGGACTTACCCAGTGGCTATATTCTTGACTCCACCCTCACCCAGCATCTGGGTGGTGGCTGAACTCTAGACCCCACCTTCTGAGAACACTGGGATGATGGCAAGACTCTCCTCAATCTCCAGGACACAGGCTCAACCCCCTCAGAGCAGTGGGGTAGTGGCCACATTCTCCCCAATCCCCAGGGATTGTGCTCCACCTTCTCTGAAACCTGGGGTGGTTAATACTCTCCCTGAACAATTGGGCAGAAGATACGCCCTCTCCAAGCTCCAGGACATACCCTTTCCACACAGAGGGGTGGGCTTGCTCTCCTGGCCTGAGAAGATGCCTACAGTCCAGACCTCAAGTCCCATGACACTACCTTTGAAGTCATTTTTTCTTCAGTCTGTCCCTTTTAGTCCAGGTTGGCAGTGGTTCTGTTCAAACATCTCACAACAACCTGATTTCAAGTGTAGCACACAGGGGTCCCAAAAGTCAACAATAGGGCTCTTCAAAGATCCTTTCTGTGTAACTGCATTTCCAACCCGACATGCACTGAAATGCCTGACCAGGGAGATTCAGGATGGCGGAGTAGGGAACGGCAGGCTGCATTCCTCCAGAAACCACGGGAAGCTAGGCAGGCTTGCCTGGCATGGCGGGAGCCACTGGACCACAGGGGTGTCCAGAACGAGTGACTGGACATGGGGAGTCTGATTGGCTGGGGGGTGAGGGAAGCCATGGGCCATAGGGTAGGCAAGCCAGCAGCCAGCTGGCTCCAAAGGAGAGGGATGCAGGGGAGGGGTGATCAGGCTTCTGGGAAGAGGAGAGCCACGGGCCAGCACCTATAACCGGCTCTAGGGAAAGAGAAATGGGGAGGTCACTGGGGGGCTGACACACCCCTGGCGAGCTGAGGGGAGAGGGGAGCCAGGGGAGTGATCCAGCAGGCTGGTAGGTACACAGCCCGCTCCTGGGGAGAGGGGAGCCATGGGGCAAACAGGCTCGGGAGGGGGACCCTAGGCAGAGATTTTTTTTTTTTTCTCTCTCTCTCTCCATCCAGTTACCTGTGGAGAGGCAGGCTCTGGGGGTGATTGTCAGGCACAGGCAGCCTGAGACGGTTGCTGGTGGCCTCAGAGGGAGGCCTGTTAGTTTTTTGTTTTCTTTCTTTTTTCTTCTTTTCTTTCTTTCTTTCATTTTTCCCTCTTCCATTTTTCCCCATTTTTTTCTTCTCTTCTTATTTATCTGGTATTTTATTTTTCCTGTTTTATTCACCTTTTTTATTTTTATTCCTTTTTCTTATTTTTCCCTCTATTTTTTTTTTTGTCTATTTTTTGTTCTTTTTTTCTAGTTTCTTTTTGATTATTATTTTTCTTTTGTCTCTTGTTTTTTCTTTCCTTTTTTTGTGGATCTAATATTTTTTCAGTTGAACATGGGGAACTACAAAGATATAGAATAAGTGGAACCAATTGTCAAAGAGGACCCTCAATACAAAGCCAAATAAAACCCTAGACTAGAAAGAGAAACTAACCAACTGAATAAGCCCATCAAGATAAACAGATGCATAGATAGTAGCAAAAAATTACAAGCCATACTAAGAAACAGGAAATTATGACCCAGTCTCAAACTAAAAAGCAGGATGAGATGTGGAACATGGAGCAACAAATCTAGGATGTCCAAACAAATATCCTTAATCAACTCAATGAAATGAAGGAAGAGATCAAAGATATCAAGAAGACACTGGTGGAAAATTCAGAAGAAATTGTAAACATATAAAAAAAAAAGATAACAGATGTTACTATGATGAAAGACATAATACAAGAAGTTAAAAATTCCCTAGATGCACATAATAGCAGATTTGAACAGGCAGAAGAAGAATTAGTGACAATGAAGACAGAACATCTGAAATTGCACAGATAGAATAGACCAAAAATGGAAAAAAATCAATAGGGACTCAGGGAATTCAGTGACAACATGAAACACACAAACATATACCTTATGGGCATCCCAGAGGGAGGAAAGAAGGGAAAAGTGTCATAAGGAGTGTTTGAGGAAATAATGGCCCCAAATTTCCCAACTCTTATGAGTGATATGGCTGTCCATGTCCAGGAAGCATAGGTATTCCAACCAGAATAAATCCTAGCAGACCTATCCCAAGACGCATACTTATCAGATCGCTTAATGCTTGAGACAAAGACAGAATCCTGAAAGCAGCAAAAGAAAAGAGATCCATCACATATAAGGGAAGCTTGATAAGATTAAGTGCTGATTTCTCATCTGAAACCATGGAGGCAAGACAGCAGTGTTAAGATGCAGTTAAGGAGCTGAAAGAAAAAAAATTCTGTATCCAGAAAAACTGTCATTAAAAAATCAGGGAGAATTCAAAATATTCACAGATAGTGGAGGAGGTTAGCTCAGAGGTTAAGCACCTACTTCCCATGTACAAGGTTCCAAGTTTGATCCCCAGTACCTCCTAATATATATATTCACAGATAAACAGAAATTGAGAGAATTTGGCAACAGCAGTCCTGCCCATGATTCAAGAAATACTAAAGGGAGTTCTGCAGGTTGAAAGGAAAAAAGAAGAGAGAGAGGGTTGGGGGAGAGTGTAGAAAGGAAAATTATTAGTAAGAGTAACTAAAAGGATAAAAAGAAATAAAAATAAAATGTGGCATATAGAAGCCTAAAGAAAAAATGGCTGAAGTACATACTGTCTTTACAGTAATAACATTGAATGTTAATGGATTAAACACTCCAATCAAAAGACACAGATTCGCAGAATAAATAAGGAAATATGACCCATCTATATGCTTTCTAAAAGAAACCCACTTTAGACCCAGGGACACAAATAGGTTGCAACTGAAAGGTTGGAAAACGATTTTACACACAAACAGTAACAAAAAAGGGCAGGAAGTAGCTATACTAACTGTATTAGTCAGCCAAAGGGGAGCTAATGTGAAATACCAAAAATGGGTTGGTCTTTATAAAGGGTATTTATTTGGGGTAGAAGTCCACAGATACCAGGCCATAAAGCGTTAAGTTTCTTCTCTCACCAAAGTCCATTGCCACATGTTGGAGCAAGACAGCTGCCGACGTTTGCCAGGGTTCAGGCTTTTTGGGTTCCTCTCTTCCCGGACTTAGCTCCTCTGGTTCCTCCACAAGGTCAGCTGTAGACTATCAGGTGAACGGCTTGCTTCTCTTCCCCTGGGGCCTTCTCTCCAACATCAAAACTCCAACATCAAGAACTCCTTCTCTTAAAAAACTGCTCCCTCTGTCCTTTGCCTTGCCTTTCATATACGATTCCCCCACCCACCAAGGGGTGGGGTTCAACGCCCTACTGATGTGGCCCAGTCAACGCCCTAATCATAACTTAATCATGCCCGGATTAACAGATCAGTTTACAAGCATGATCCAATTATGTTTTTGGAATTTCATAATTACATTAAATTGCCCCATGGCTACACTAACATTGGACAAAATAGACTTTAAATGCAAAACTGTTGTAAGAGACAAAGAAAGACAGTAAATATTATTAAAAGGGGTAATCTACTATGAAGAAAGAACAATAATAAATATTTATGCACCTAACCAGGGTGCCTAAAAATACATGAGGGAAATACTAGCAAAACTAAGGGGAGAAATAGACTTATCTACAATCATAGTGGGGGATTTCAATACACCATTATCACCATTAGACCGAACACCTTGACAGAGGATCAATAAAGAAATAGAGAAACTGAATCTTCCGTTAGAGGAAATTCACCTGATAGACCTATACAGAACATTATACCCCAAAACAGCAGGATATGCATTCTTCTCGAGTACACATGGATCATTCTCCAAGACAGACCACATGCAAGGTCATAGAAAAATTCTCAATGAATTTAGAAAGATTGAAATTATACAAAGCAATTTCTCTGACCACAATGGAATGGCACTGGAAATTAAAAAGGGGTAGAGAACAGGAATAAGCACAAATATATGGAAGTTAGACAATACACTCTTAAACAACCAGTGGTTCAAGGAGGAAATTGCAAGTGAAATAAGTAACTACCTCGAAATGAATGAAAATGAGAAGACAACATATCAAAACCTAATGTGATGCAGCTAAAGCAGTGCTGAGAGGGAAATGTATAGCCCTCAATGTCTACATAAAAAAAAGAAGAGCGAAAATCAAAGACCTAACTGCACATCTGGAGGAACTAGAAAAAGAACAATAAACTAATCCCAAAGCAAGCAGAAGGAAGGAAATAATAAAGATCAGAACAGAGTTAAATGAAATTGAGAATAAAAAACACTAGAAAGGGAAAAAAAAAAACCACTAGAAAGAATGAACAAAACCAAATGCTGGTTCTTTGACAAGATTAATAAAATTGGCAAACTTTTAGCCAGACTAACAAAGAAAAAAGAAGGGAAGATGCAAATAAATAAAATCAGAAATGAGAGAGGAGATATCACCAATGACCCCAAAGAAATAAAGAGTATCATAAGAGGATACTTTGAAAAACTATATGCCAACAAGATGGACAATTTAGATGAAATGGACGAATTTCTAGAAAGCACACGAGCAACCTACATTGACGAAAGAAGAAATAGAAGAACTCAACAGACCAATCACAAGTAGTGAGATTGAATTAGTCATCAAAAACCTCCCAACAAAGAAAAACCCAGGACTAGAAGGTTTCGCAGATGAATTTTGCCAATCATTTCAGAAAGAACTAATACCAATACTGCTCAAACTCTTCAAAAAAATTGAAGAGGAGGAAACATTACCTAACTCATTCTATGCTGCCAACATCACCCTAATACCAAAGCCACATAAAGACACTACAAGAAAAGAAAACTATAGACCAGTCTCTCTAATGAGCTTAGTTGCAAAAATCCTCAGCAAAATACTTGCTAATCAAACCCAACAATACATCAAACGAATTATACACCATGATCAAGTGGGTATCATCCCAGGTATGCAAGGATGATTCAAAAGAAAATCATTCAATGTAATATGCCACATTAACAGATCAAAGGGAAAAAAAATTATATGATCATCTCTATCAATACAAAAAAGGAGGAATGCCCTGAGGTCAGTAGCCTGCAAGACATCTCTAATCCTTCTCCTTACCCACACCCTCCACCCCTCTTGTCTTCGAGACCTATTACTAGACTAAAATCACAACAAGCCCCCAAAGGTGAAATACAACACGTGAACCATGAGGAGGTATGCTATACTCTGAAAGAACTTCATGAGTTTTCTAACTTATATAGACAGAAATCAGGGGAATATGTTGGGAATGGACACTAAGGGAATGGGATAATGGGTGGAAGGAATATAAAGTTGGATCATGCTGAATTTATTGATATGGGCCCACTAAGCAGAAATTCTGGATTCAACGCTGTAGCTCGAGGGGTTAGAAAGGGCTCTAACAGTTTGTTTGGGTGGCTGACTGAAGCATGGACCAAACGATGGCCTAGCATGTCTGATGTTGAGATACCCGATTTGGCCTGGTATACAGTAGACCAGGGCAAAGGCTTAGAGAGATTGGAATGCTAGAATGGATTTACCATTTGAGACCTGCCCACCCCCCCCAGGAATGTCCAGAGGACACGCCTTTAACCAGGACTGTGAGGAATAAATTTGTAAAACTAACTCCATCTTCTCTGAAGAGCTCTGTGGTTGCTCTTCTCTGAAGTCCAGGTATTACTGTAGGGAGGGGTGTAATGGAATTGGAATCCTTGAACATTATGGGGATGATCGGATCTTGGTCCAGTGAAAGTCAAGTATCCGCAGTTAATCGCCAAAGGCAAGGTGGGCATGGCTACCGCAACGAAAGACAGATTCAAAACAGCACACAGAATAGTCTGAGTCACATAGAGTTATGGCATTGGCTAAAAGATCATGGGGTACCTAGAAGTGAAACACGTGGCCAGTCTACTAAATTTCTTCTGGATCTGTATAAGCAGAAGAGTTCTAGGCTGAGTGGACAAAATCCTAACTATAATTACAGGCGCAGAGAATCACGGCCCCTTAATCAATTCCCAGACTTGAGACAGTTTACAGACCCAGAGCCCCTTGAATGAGGAGAAGGCCATGTCCCCTTGGGGAAGGATCCTGTTAAACTGCCAAAAATTTATACTGATAATCTTCCTCCCACCTTTCCCCAGGGAGACCTACGGCCTTTTGCCAGAGTAACTGTGCATTGGGGAAAAGGAAATGATCAAACATTTCAGGGATTGTTAGACACTGGCTTAGAAGTCACATTAATTCCAGGAGACCCAAAACGTCACTGTGGTCCACCAGTCAGAATAGGGACTTACTGAGGTCAGGTGATTGATGGAGTTTTAGCTCAGGTCCGTCTCACAGTGGGTCCAGTGGGTCCCCAGACCCATTCTGTTATTTCCCCAGTTCCAGAATGCATAATTTGAATAGACATACTCAATAACTAACAGAATCCCCACATTGGATACCTGACTTGTGGAGTGAGGGCTATTATGGTTGGAAAGGCCAAGTGGAAGCCTCTAGAACTGCCCCTGCCTAGCAAAATAGTAAATCAAAGGCAATACCAGATTCCTGGAGGGATTGCAGAGATTAGTGCCACCATCAAGGATCTGAAGGATGCAGGGGTGGTGATTCCCACCACATCCCCATTCAACTCTCCTATTTGGCCTGTGCAGAAAACAGATGGATCTTGGAGGATGACAGTAGATTATCCTAAACTTAACCAGGTGGTGACTCCAATTGCAGCTGCGGTCCCAGATGTGGTATCATTGCTTGAGCAAATCAGCACTTCCCCTGGTACCTGGTATGCAGCTGTTGATCTGGCAAATGCTTTTTTCTCAATTGCCATTAGTAAGGACCATCAGAAGCAGTTTGCTTTCAGCTGGCAAGGCCAGCAGTATACTTTCACTGTCCTGCCTCAGGGGTATATCATCTCTCCAGCCCTATGTCATAATATTGTCCTCAGGGACCTTGATCATCTCTCCCTCCCACGAGACATCACACTGGTCCATTATATTGATGATATCATGTTGATAGGACCTATTGAGTAAGAAGTAGCAAAGACTCTAGATTTATTGGTAAAGCATTTGCATGAGAGAAGGTGGGAGATAAATTCAACAAAAATACAGGGTCCTTCCACCTCAGTGAAATTTCTAGGTGTCCAGTGGTGTGGGGCCTGTCGAGATACCCCTTCTAAAGTAAAGGATAAGCTGTTTCACCTGGCCCCTCCTACAACCAAAAAAGATGCACAACGCTTAGTTGGCCTCTTTGGATTTTGGAGACAACACATTTGGGTGTGTTACTCAGCCCATTTACCAAGTGACCAGAAAAGCTGCTAGTTTTGATTGGGGACCGGAACAAGAGGAGGCCCTGCGACAGGTCCAGGCTGCTGTGCAAGCTGCAGTACCACTTGGGCCATATGATGCAGCAGATCCAATGGTGCTGGAAGTTTCAGTGGCAAATAGAGATGCTGTCTGGAGCCTTTGGCAGGCCCCTATAGGGGAATCACAACGCAGACCCTTAGGATTTTGGAGCAAAGCCTTGCCATCCTCTGCAGATAACTACTCCCCTTTTGAGAAGCAGCTTTTGGCTTGCTACTGGGCCTTAGTAAAGACTGAAAGCTTAACCATGGGCCATCGAGTTACCATGAGACCTGAGCTGCCTATCATGAGCTGGATATTGTCTGACCCACCAAACTATAAAGTTGGGTGTGCACAGCAACACTCCATAATAAAGTGGAAGTGGTATATATGAGATAGGGCTCGAGCAGGTCCTGAAGGCACAAGTAGGTTACATGAAGAAGTAGCCCAAATGCCCATGGTCACCACCCCTGCCATGTTACCTTCTCTTTCCCAGCCCACAGCTTTGGCCTCTTGAGGAGTCCCTTACAATCAGTTTTCTCATCTTCAGTCAACTCGGGCCTGGTTTACAGAAGGTTCTGCACGATATGCAGGTACCACCTGAAAGTGGACAGCTGCAGCACTGCAGCCCTTTTCTGGGACATCCTTGAAGGATAGCGGTGAGGGCAAATCCTCCCAGTGGGCAGAACTTTGTGCAGTGCACCTAGTTGTTCATTTTTCTTGGAAGAAGAAATGGCCAGAGGTGCATTTGTACACTGATTCATGGGCTGTTGCCAATGGTTTGGCTGGATGGTCAGGGACTTGGAAGGAACATGATTAGAAAATTGGTGACAAGGCGGTCTGGGGAAGAGCTATGTGGATAGACCTTTCTGAGTGGGCAAAAAACATGAACATATTTGTGTCCCATGTGAATGCTCACCAGAGAGTGACGTCAGCAGAGGAAGAGTTTAATAATCAAGTGGAAAAGATGATCCACTCTGTGGCTAATGCTCAGCCTCTTTCCCTAGCCACTCCTGTCATTGCCCAATGGGCTCATGAACAAAGTAGCCATGGAGGTAGGGATGGAGGTTATGCATGGGCTCAGCAACATGGACTTCCCCTCACCAAGGCTGACTTGGCTACAGCCACTGCCGAATGCCCAATCTGCCAGCAGCTGAGACCCACACTCAGCCCCCCGATATGGCACCATTCCTCGAGGTGACCAGCCTGCTACCTGGTGGCAGGTTGACTACATTGGGCCACTTCACCATGGATGGGGCAGCGATTTGTTTTAACTGGAATAGACACATACTCTGGCTATGGGTTTGCATTTCCTGCATGCAATGCTTCTTCCAAAACTACCATCTGTGGACTTACCGAAGTCTTATCTACTGCCATGGCATTCCACACAGCATTGCTTCTGATCAAGGAACCCATTTCACAACAAATGATGTGTGGGAATGGGCACATGCCCATGGAATTCACTGGTCTTACCATGTTCCCCATCACCCTGAAGCAGCTGGATTAATAGAATGGTGGAATGGTCTTTTGAAGACTCAATTATGGCGCCAACTAGGTGGCAATACCTTGTAGGGCTGGGGCAATGTTCTCCAGGAGGCTGTGTATGCTCTGAACCAGCGTCCTCTCTATGGTGCTGTTTCTCCTATAACCAGGATTCATGGGTCCAGGAATCAAGGGGTGGAAATGGGAGTGGCAACACTCACTATTATCCCTAGTAACCCACTAGGAAAATTTTTGCTTCCTGTCCCTGCAACCTTAAGCTCTGCTGGTGTACAGGTTTTAGTTCCAAAAGGAGGAGTGCTGCCACCAGGGAACACAACAATGATTCCATTGAACTGGAAGTTAAGACTGCCACCTGGCCACTTTGGGCTCCTCTTACCTGTGAATCAATAGGCAAATAAAGGAATTACTGTACTGGCTGGAGTGATTGATCCTGACTATCAAAGGAAAATAGGACTACATCTACATAATGGGGGTAAAGAAGTGTTTGCCTGGAATGCAGAAGATCCTCTAGGGCATCTCCTAGTACTGCCATGCCCTGTGATTAAAGTCAATGGAAAATTGCAACAAACCAATTCAAGCAGGACTAACAATGGCCCAGAATCTTCGGGAATGAAAGTTTGGGTCACACCACCAGGCAAAGAACCACGGCCAGCTGAAGTGCTTGCTGAAGGTAACGGGAACATGGAATGGGTAGTGGAAGAAGGTAGTGATGAATATAAACTTCGACCATGTGACCAGTTACAGAAATGAGGACTGTAATAGTCATGAACCCTTCTTCCTTGTTTCGTTATGAGTATGATTGTATATGTACACAAAACTAATTTCTTGTTTTCTTCCCCAACCTCTTCCCCTATCATATGAAAAGTTGTATTAATTTCATGTCATAATATTTAAGGATGTCAAGTTTAAGAGTGAATATTACCCAAGGACTTGCACCCTATTCTGTGGGGAATTAATGAGTTTCTGGTTGTACACAGGGGAGTTGAACATTGTTAGGTGGAAATATATATGTATGCTTGTCTATTATTGTTTTTACTTAGAGACTAATTATGGTTTAGGGTAATGTGTATGGTTGCCGAGTTGACAAGGGGTGGACTGTGTTAGGCTAATGTGTCAACTCAGTCAGATAATTGTGTCCAGGTGTTTGGTCCAGAAAGCACTGGGCTAACTGTAATACAAGAGCATTTATGGACTTCGATCACCAGTGAGTTTAGTGCATGGATGGCTAATTACATCTGCATCAATCAAGGAGATTGCATCATCAGTGGGTGATGCTTTTATCCAATCAGTTGAATGCCTTAAAAGGGGAAGTGATTTCAACATTCAGAGAGAATTTCCCAGCTTGTCGTTGGACAGTCAACTTCTCCCAGAAACTCATCAAGGACCTTTCATCAGACTTTCATTGGAACCCCTAGTTTGCAGCCTGCTTGTGGAACCTGGATTTGTGCATCCCCACAGTTGCATGAGAGACTCTTATAAAATCTCATATTATTGACAGATATCTCCTGTTGATTCTGTTTCCCGAGAGAACCCTGACTAATACAGTAGGCTTATCAAAAATCAGTTGACCATAGAGGTGAGGGTCTATTTCTGAACTCTCAATTCTATTCCATTGATCAATGTGTCTATCTTTATGCCAATACCATGGTGTTTTGTCAGATTTTTTTTGAGGTACTGGGGCAAGGGATTGAACCCAGGACTTCGTATGAGGGAAACCAGCACTCAACCACTGAGCCACATCAGCTCCCACCACGCTGTTTTGACCACTGTAGCTTTATAATACATTTCAAGGTCAGGAAGCATAAGTCCTCTGACTTCATTCTTTTTTAGGATATCTTTAGCTATTTGGTACTCTTTTCCCTTACAAATAAATTCAGTAATTGCCTTTTCTATTTCTGTAAAGTAGGCTGTTGAAATTATGACTGGTATTGCATTGAATCTATAAATCAATTTGGGTAGAATTGACATCTTTATGATGTTTAGTCTACCAATCCATGAACACGGAATGTCCTACCATTTGTTTAGGTTTTCTTTGATATCTTTTAAGAGTGTTTTGTAGTTTTCTGAATACAGATCCTTTACATTCCTGGTTTATTAATTCCTAGATATTTGAGTTTTTTTGTTGCTATTGTAAATAGAATTTTTTTCTTGATTTCCTCCTCAGATTGCCCATAACTAGTGTATAGAAACATTATTGATTTTTTAAAAAGATTTATTTATTTACTTTTATCCATTTTTACCCTCCACCCCCCCATTTTTGCTGTTTTTGTGTCCATTCACTGGGTAATTCTCTGTGTCTGTTTCCTGCCCTCTCTTCTCCTCCTCCTCCTCCTGTCTTTACCAGGATTCGATCCTGGGAACCTCCAATGTGGGAAAGAGGCATCCTACCACCTGCACCACCTTAGTTCCTGGTTTTCCAGCACATCTCGTCTTGGCTCTCCCTTGGGTCATTCTCCTGTTACGTCATCATCTTGCTGCGTGGCTGGGCGGGGTCTGGAGGCGCACCCACTCACAGCACCTGATGGTGCACTCACGCATGGGGCCTGGCAGCCCACATGCCTTCTATATTTTTCTTTATTTTTATTGGCAGGTCCTGGGGATTGAACCCAGGTCCCTCCATATGGGAGACACACACCCTACCATTTGAGCCACATCCACCCCCAATGTTACTGATTTTTGCACATCGATCTTTTTTTTTTTTTTAAGATTTTATTTATTTATTCATTTATCCCCCCCTGCTGCTTGCGCTGGCCGGGTCAGCCAACCACGCCGTGCGGGCGGGCCCGCCCCCACCAGGAGGCCCGGGGAACCGAACCCGGGGCCTCCCACATGGTAAACGGGAGCCCCACTGATTGAGCCACAGCCGCTTCCCTGCACATCGATCTTGTATCCTGCCACTTTGTTGAATGCTCAACTAGCTTTGTTGTAGATATTTTGGGATTTTCTAAATATAGGTTCATGTAATCAGTGAATAGTGAGAGTTTTACTTCCTCTTTTCCAATTTGGATGCCTTTAATTTCTTTTTCTTGCCTAATTTCTCTAGCTAGAACTTCTAGCACAATGTTGAATAACAGGGGTGAGAGTAGGCATCCTTGTCTGTTTCTGATCTTAGAGGGAAAACTTTCAAATTCTCCCCATTGAGTATGATGTTGACTGTGGGATTTTCATATATGCCCTTTATTATGTTGAGTAACTTTCCTTCTGTAGCAGTTTGGTATTATTTATGAATTCCAAAAATAGATTTTGGATTGTTTGTAAACTGGTCTGTTCCTCTGGGCACGTTAGATTGTATTGGATTCAGAGGTTTCACTTTTACTTGATTAAATAATGATTAAGGTTTTTATTTGGTCACACCAGTAGGATGTTGACACCCCACTCCCTTGGTGGGCATGAACTCACAGAGAAAACAACATGGCAGAGGAGTTAGTTGGAGTTTTGGATGCTGGAGCCCTGGGAAGTAAACACACAGGAGAACACAGAGGAATAGAGATGGCTCCATAGACACGGCAGAGGCCCCGGAAGAGAGGGCCTGATGGCCTGCAGCTGACCTTGTGGAGAGAACAGAGCAGCTGAACCTGGAGAGGAATGAACCCTGGGAGAGAGATGAGATTTGTGTCAGCCTACAGCTGATATTGGAAGAAGCTGGGACCAGGGAGCCCTAAAAGGAAGAGGAAGCCTGAACCCTTGCAGACATCAGTGGCCATCTTGCTCCAACATGTGGCAACAGACTTTGGTGAGGGAAGTAACTTATGCTTTATGGCCTGGTAACTGTAAGCTTCTACTCCAAATAAATACCCTTCATAAAAGCCAACAGATTTCTGGTATTTTGCATCAGCACTCCTTTGGCTAATACACCTTCTATACCTATCTTTTGAAGCATTTTTATTAAGAAAGGTTGCTGCATTTTGTCAAATGCCTTTTCTGCATCAATTGAGTTGAGCATGTGGTTTTTTCCCTTAGATTTGTTAATGTGGTGTATATTACATTAGTTGATTTTCTTTTCTTTTTTTTTTTAAAGATTTTATTTATTTATTCATTTATCCCCCGCTTGCTGCTTGTGCTCGCTGGGTCAGCTAACCACGCCGTGCGGGCGGGCTTGCCTTCACCAGGAGGCCCCGGGAACCGAACCCGGGACCTCCCATATGGTAAATGGGAGCCCTACTGATTGAGTCACAGCCGCTTCCCTTAGTTGATTTTCTTATGTTGGACCACCCTTGCACACCTGGAATAAAACCCACTTGATTGTGATGTATAATTGTTTTTATATGCTGTTGAGAATTTTTGCATCTATGTTCATTAGAGAGATTGGTCTATAATTTTATTTTCTTGTAGTATCCTTATTTGGCTTTGGTATTAGGGTGATGTTGGCTTCATAAAATATGTTGGGTAATTTTCCTTCCTTTTCAATGTTTTGGAAGAGTTTAAACAGGATTGGTATTAATTCTTCTCGAAATGTTTGGTAGAATTCATCTGTGAAGCCATATGGTCCTGGACTTTTCTTTGTTGGAAGATTTTTGATGACTGATTCAACCTCTTTGCTTGTGATTGGTTTGTTGAGTTCTTGTATTTCTTGTAGTGTCAGTGTAGGTTGTCTGTGCATTTCTAGGAATTTGTCCATTTCATCTAGTTTGTCTAATTTGTTGGCATACAGTTTCTTGTAATATCCTCTTATAATCCTTTTTATTTCTGTGGGGTCAGTCACAATGTTCTCCCTGTCATTCCTGATTTTATTTATTTGCATCTTCTTTCTTTTTTTCTTTGTTAGTCTTGCTAAGGGTTTGTCATTTATTTATTTATTTATTTATTTATTTTGAGGTACCAGGCCAGGGATTGAGGACTTCTTATGTGGTAAGCCAGCACTTAACCACTGAGCCACATTGGCTCCACTGAGTTGGTTTTTTAGTTTGTTTGCTTGATTTTTTTTTTTTTTTTTTTTTTTTTTTCAGGAGGCACTGGGGCCGAACTTGGGACCTCCCATATGGAAAGCAGGTGCTCAACAGCTTGTGCCTCTACTTCCTTATGTTATTTTTTTTTTTTTTAAGATTTTATTTATTTATTCATTTATCCCCCCCTTGCTGCTTGCGCTCGCTGGGTCAGCCAACCACGCCGTGCGGGCGGGGGCGAGCCCGCCCCCACCAGGAGGCTCCGGGAACCGAACCCGGGGCCTCCCACATGGCAAACGGGAGCCCTACCGATTGAGCCACAGCCGCCTCCCATTATGTTATATTTTTAATCTCACTTATTGTGTCTTTCATTCCCATAAGCTCTGTCATTTTTCTATTCAAGTTTTCAAATTTTTATTTGTGCTCACTCAGTGTATTCTTAATGGCTTTTATTTTTTCAGCCTTATTGTCCTTCAACTCCATGATTTGATTTAGGAGATTTGTATGAACCTCATTGATTATCTGTTTCAAGTCCTGTGTCTCATCTGGAGCTTTAATTTGTTCCTTTGCCTGAGTCATATCTTCCTTTTTCCTTTGTATGGCTTGTAATTTTTTGCTGATGTCTAGGCATCTGATTCTGATGCTGAGTTTACTCTGGTGTTCAGTTTCTCTCTCATGCATAGGAATTTTTTGTTAAATACCTGTGTGCTACCACTGTTCTTTGCCTCTTGGTTCAACTTGTTCTAGATATTTAGGATTGCCCCTGTTTAACTGCTCAAACCATGGCTAAGAACCCAGTAATAGAGTACAGGATAGTATCCAAGGACTTTGGAGAGGGTGGCAGTAAAGGCACCTGCTTGCCTCTTTCTTTATTTTTTCTTTTTTATGCACTCTCTAGTCTGGCCAGCAGATGGCACTCTATGGCAGACCTCTCAGCTCAGACCTCAGGTGCTAGGGCTGAATACGTTCAGGGTAAATCCTCAGTGGGTGGGTGATACAGAAGCAATGTCCTCAGGGCTGGCCAAGCCTCACAAACAAACTTTCTCAGAGGTTGTTCTCCACCCTTGGCCAACCACATCCTCCCTCCTTCTGCCTCTTCAGCAACCAGCCAAGGGCAGGAGGGAGGGTGTTTGAGAAGGCAAAGTATCTTTAGCTCCCTTCAGGCTCTCAGGGCAAACAATTTTTGGCCCCACACAGCCTGGAAATGTGCAGCCACTCCAATGCAGCAAACCAAGTTCACTGGCCAAAATCTGAATTTGCTGTAGGCTGTGTCCCTCCCTCTCCCCTTTCCTTGGGGAAGAGGACCCCTGCAACCTCTTCAGTCTGCAGCCGCTGCAGTCCACAGACTGCTATTTGCTCCATAGGTGGGGGGAAGGGTGCCCACTGTTGCTGTCACAGATCTACTCATGGGATTTTTCAGCCAGCTGGGACTCCTTTCCTTTGCCTCTCTTTTCTGGGTGGTGTCTTGCCTTTCCCTAGCATCCTGAACCCAGAACAGCCCTCCAGATAGTCTCTGCTTGTCCTCTAGCTATTTTTTCTGGAAGAGAAATGATCCCTCTGCCTTTCTAATCCTCTATCTTCCCAGAAGTCCCTTTCTTCTTTTTTAAGACATGCATTGAGGACTATACATTTCCCTCTCAGCACTCCCTTTACTGTATCACATTGGTTTCGATATGTTGTGTTTTCATTTTCATTCATCTCAAGATATTTACTGACTTATATAGCAATTTCTTCTCTGATTGAGTGTGTTGTTTAATTGCCAGACATTTGTGAATTTTCTCTTTTTCCATCCATTATTGATTTCCAGCTTCACTCAATTACGTTCAGAGAAAGTGCTTTGTATAATTTCAATCTTTTAAAATTTACTGAGACCTGTTTTTTGACTCAACTTATGGTCTATCCTGAAGGATCCATGAGCACTTGAAAAAAAATGTATACCCTGCTCTTTTGTGGTGTGATGCTCTATAAATATCTGTTAGGGTTAGTTCATTTATCATATTAGTCAAGCTCTCTGTTTCCTTATTTGTCCTCTGTCCAGGTGTTCTACCTAATGCTGAGAGTGGTGTATTGAACTCTGCAAATATTGTAGACATCTATTTCTCCCTTCAGTTTTGCCAGTGTGTGCTTCATCTATCTTGGGACACCCAGGTTAGGTGCATAAATATTTATTATAGTTATTTCTTCTTGGTGAATTGCCCCTTTTATTAATATATAATGACCTTCTTAATCTCTTATAACAGTTTTTAAAAACTGTTATAAAATCTATTTTGTCCAATATTAGTATCACTACTCCAGATGTGTTTTTGGTTACTATTTCTATGGAATATCTTTTTCCAACCTTTCCCTTTCAGCCTGATTGTTTCCTTACATCTCAGACGAGTATTGTGTAGACAGCATATAGATGGCTCATATTTTTTAAACTCCATCCTATCAATCTATGTCTTTCGATTGGGTAATTCAATCCATTAATGTTCAATGTTATTATTGTAAGGGCATTATTTACTTCATCCATTTTACCCTTTGGCTTTCCATTGCTATTTCTTACTACTGTCTATCTTTTTGCCCTTTAAGTTACCCTTCCTAATAATCTTCATTTCTGTGCTCTTCTCCAAGTCTCTTGTCCTTGTCTTTTCCTTTCAGATTGTAGCACTCCCTTTAGTATCTTTTGTAAATCTGGTCTTTTGGTAACATACTCTCTCAGTTTTTGTTTATCTGTGAAGACTTTAAACTCACCCTCATTTTTAAAGGACAGTTTTACCAGAAAATAATTCTTGTCTGGCAGTTTTTGTCTTTCAATATCTTAAATACATCATACCACTGTCTTCTTGCCCCCTTGGTTTCTGTGAGAAATTGGCACTTAGTCTTATTGACTTATTGCCTTGCTTTTCTCTTGTTGCTTTCAGAATCCTCTCTTTAAATCTCTGGTATTTGTCATTCTGAATAGTAGGTGTCTTGGAGTAGGTGTATTTGGATTTATTCTGTTTGGAGTGCATTGTCCTTCTTGGATATTGATATTTATGTCTTCCATAAGGGTTGGGAAGTTTTTGGTCATTATTTCCTCAAATATTCATTCTGCTCATTTTCTATTTTCGTCTCCTTCTGGCTTACCAATAATGTGTTTGTTTGTGCATTTTGCATTGTCATTCAATTCTCTGAGACCCTGTTCCATTTTCTCCAATCTTTTCTCTTTCTGTTCTCCTGTCTTTTCAAGTTCAGCTGCTCAGTCCTCCAATTCACTAATTCTGTCTTTCATCAATTCAAATCTGCTGTTATATGCTGCTTATGTATTTTTAATCTCATCCATTCTGTCTTTCATTCCTATAAGCTCTTATTTTTCTTTGCAGACTTTCAAATTGTTCTTTATGCTCGCCCAGTGTAGTCTTAATATCCTTTATCTCATTAGTCATATTTTCCTTCAACTCCTTGAATCGATTTAGGAGATATGTGTGATTATCTGGGATTAGTTGTCTTAAATCCTGTGTCTCTTCAGGATTTTTGGTTTATTATTTTGGCTGGGCCATTTCTTCCTGTTTCTTAGTATGACTTGTAATTTTTTGCTGATGTCTAGGCATCTGAAGATGTTGAATTTACTCTGATGGTCAATTTTTCTCTGTTGCCAAGTGGTTTTCTTTCATGGCTCTTCTTTGATTTTTGTTTCAACTTATTCTATGTCTTTAAATTTTCCCCACTTAAGTTATCAAAATAGGGCCAGGGACTCACTAATGGTGCACAGAACTGATCCAAGGAGTCTGGGACAAGAGGCTCCAAAAAGTATTTTTTCTCTTTGCAGTTTCTCACCTGGCAAGTTGATGCCACTTAGCAGTGACTCTTTCCATGGTAACTCTTTCAACCTCCATGTGTCCATAATTCTGGTCTGGCCAAAACCAAAATTCAAAGTGGGCTCTGCTGGCCAAAGGCACTGAAGAGAAACCATGCTCCTCTCTCCACTGCACCCTTCCTCTTCCCAGGGAAGATGTGCATTGCCCTCTCAGTTGACTGCAGTGAGCCTCAGGTTTTATCCAGGCTGTTCCCCTTGGGGGTGGGGGATGGGTGCTGTTCCTGGCCATGGGGGTTGGTAACTCATGGTTTTCATTTGGACTTCTTTTTCTCTCTGTTCCTCACCCTTCTGGAGGATGCACGGCACTCTCCTGGTCTGCATATCCCCAAAGCAGCTCCCTCAAACAGCGTCTTGCACTTACTCCAATGCTTTTGTGAAAGTGTTCAGCCCTGACTGCCTACTCCGGTGCCATCTTCCTGGAAGTCTCTGCTTATAACCAATTTTTTTTTTGAGGTACTGAGGCTGGGGATTAAACCTGGGACCTCATATATGGGAAGCAGGCACTCAACAGCTTGAGCCACATCTGCTCCCCCTATAACCCATTTTGATGAGACTTTGTACTCAGTACTGTTACTGAAATGATTTAACGGCTTTTTAACTATTGTGATGGAATGAATATATTTTGCATATGGAAAGAACATATCTTCTTGGGGCCCAGAGGGTGGAGTGTGGTAGTTTGAGGCTTTTGTGGACCCCAGAAAACATCATGTACTTAGAGCTAATCCGTTCCTGTGGGTGTAACCGTATTGTAGGTGGGATACTTTGATTAGATTGCTTCAGTTTGGGGCCTTTTGATTAAATTACTTCCAGGGTGGGTCTTAGTCCTCTTACGGGATGAATACGCTGAGAAAATAGCCACAGAGGCAGAGAAACCCCCTGAAACAGAGAGAAAATCACAGAAGCCAGAAGCTTCAATCAGTGGAACCTGGAGGAGAAGGCTGATCCCAGCAGACACCATCATTGTGTCTGCCATGGACAGGAGTCCAGGAGCACAGCCAGCAGTCTTCAGGGAAAGAGCTTCACCCAGTGCCTTGATTTGGACATTTTTCTCAGCCTCAGAACTGTAAGCTTAATAAGTTAATAAATCCCCATTGTAAAAGTGAATACATTTCTGATGTATTTCCTCTGCAGCCTTTAGCAAAGTAAAATAGATTTTGGTACAGAGAGTAAGGTGCTGCAATTGCAAATACCAGATTGTTGAAATGGTTTTATAAATGGGCAAAGGGAAGATCTGGGAAGAATTGTGAGGTGCTTGGTAGGAAAGGCCTAGATTGCTTTAAAGAGACTGTTGGTAGAAATGTGGATGCTAAAGATACTTTCTATGAGGCCTGAGTCAGAAATGATGAATGTGTCATCACAAACTGGAAGAAAGGCAACCCTTGTTTTATTTTATTTTATTTTTTTTTTTTTAATTTTTTTTAAAGATTTTATTTATTTATTCATTCATTCCCCCCCCCCGCG
>JAKSZT010054338.1:1519753-1600371 GCA_026826555.1 Tolypeutes matacus | reverse complement strand
CCCCCCCCCCGCTGCCCGCGCTCGCTGGGCCAGCCAACCACGCCGCGCGGGCGGGCCCGCCCCCACCAGGAGGCCCTGGGAACCGAACCCGGGGCCTCCCACATGGCAAACGGGAGCCCCACTGATTGAGCCACAGCCGCTTCCCGCAACCCTTGTTTTAAAGTGGCAGAGAACTTTGCAAAATTGTGTTCTGATATCAGATGAAAAGCGGAATTTGAGAATGATGAGCTTGGATGTTTAGTTATCAGTTGATTTCCCAACTAAATATGGTATGTGCAGCCTGCATTCTCCCTGCAGCTTGTAGTAAGATGTGAGTGGAAATGGATAAGTTGAGAACTGAACTCCTGGACACAAAGAAATCAGAAATCGATGGTTTGGGAAATTCTGAGCTTCCAGAAAGTGAGTCCCTAGAGCATAGTACCCCATGTGAGGACATAACTGAACATGGAACTAGTCAACCATTTTTTTTTTCTTGTATAATAAACTTTATTTTTATAGAAGTCTTAGATTACAGACTAGTTACATCAAAAGTATTCGGGATTCCCACATAACATACCACCTCCACCTCCCACATTTTCCCCTATTAATAACATCTTACATCAGTGTGGTACATTTGTTACAATTGATGAACACATATTGAAGCACTGTTACTAATCAAGGTCTATAGTTTATATTATGGTTTATACTTTGCACTGTACAATTTTATAGGTTTTGACAAAATGTGTAATGGCCTGTTGTATCAGTCATTGCAATGTCATGCAGAACAATTCCAGTGCCCCATGTTACACCTATTCTTCCTTCCCCCTCCCCCCAGAACCTCTGGTGACCATACCTTTATATTAGTGTTACAAGTTCTTCTGTTACTACAATAATAATGTCTATTTTGGTCCATGGTTGCATTCCCCCTTTATGTTTGTTTATTCTTCAATCTTGAGGATTTGGGGATGGTGATGCCCACTTTGCTTCAGAGTGAGAGGGGGCATAGATCTTACGGGGCAAATGGAAGGAACTGTTTTACTTGCAGTTGTAGAGACTCTCTGTTTTTTGGGATGGGGTTTGTCCATCATCATCGTTTTGTTAGTTGTCCTGGACGAGTCCGATGAACTGGAGAGTAGGTGTTGGCCACAACTCTGCTGAGATTCAGGGCTCAACCGGCATATGAACAGACAGATGATTTAAGTCTCTGGGACATATATTTAACGGGTATAGTGCTAATTATAGGTTCAAATAAAAGGGTCAGAAGAACCATGTGTAGGGAAATTACAAATGAGACTCTGTTATATTGGGGAAACAGATTATCATATATACTAAGATAAGGCCCACCAATGGGGTGCTGATTTCATGGGGTTGTGTGCCTTCCCTATAGTGTCTGGACATCTCTAGATCCTCAGGAGCACCCCTGTTTGGGGCTTTGTTTACTGTGGCATTTAGTGAGATCTGCCCAAGATGTGTATAAGTGTAACCTCTGGAATGACCTCCCAACTCACTTTGAAACCACTTAGCCATAAAACTCCTTTGTATTTAATGTTTCCCCCTTTTGGTCAAGGTCTTTTTCTAAATATATAACTGGTTAGTACTTAGTATTAATCCCTCGGTGCCAGGGAGGCTCATCCCCAGGAGCCATGTCCCATGCCTTGGGTGGAGTGGGGGAGGAAGCTAGTCAGTTTATTTGCTGTTTGGTTTAGAGAGGGGCCACATTTGAGTAACAAGGAGGTTTTCAGGAGGTAACTCTTAGGCAATACTTATTAGGCTAAGTTTCAGTTTTACAAGAATAAGATTCATAATTACAAGCATTAATATAGAAGGCTTGGAAATTTTGAAAAATAAGAAAATATAGAAGGCTTGGCATATTGGGTGCTTTCTTTTACTAGGCATGGCCTATATACTCCAGATTCTTGGCACTCTATTTGAGAATGTAGTAGGAATCTCCAGGATGGGAGTTTAATATTTTGTTGGTTATTGTGTGGATCTCCATCCACTAATAAAACACCCTTTGAAAACATGAATACAATCATATTCCACAGAGGCATGCCCCGGGTGCACCCTTCCCCACACATCCCCCTAACCACTGACACCCTGCACGAGTGACCGTCCCCTGCCATAGATACTGAAAGAACACTCCCACAATTGTATTCTTTTTTTTTTTTTTTTTTTTTTTTGTATTCTTAACCATAGTCCTCAGCCTCCCTAGCATTCACCTGTTCCTTCTTCCAACCCTCCTCCCAGCTCCATGGATGGCCCAACCCGGCTCACACTCACAGTCAAGCACTATTGACCCCACTCACATCTCTGCACCACCATCATCCCCTTCCACTGCCAAACCACTACCATCCACCTTACCATAGATTCTGCCCAGATTAAGCATCAGCTCTCCACTCTCTCCCTTTCTATATTCTGGTAATCTGTCTTTCAGGCTCTACCTATGTGAGTCTGCTCTTCTTTGTTCATATCAGTGAGATCATACAATATTTGTCCTTTAGTGACTGGCTTATACCACTCAACATAAGGTCTTCAAGGTTCCTCCATGTTGTCACACGTGTCAATGCTTCATTCCTTCTTTCAGCTGAGTAATATTCTACCATATGTATATTCCACATTTTGTTTATCCATTTACCCATCAATGGACAGCTGGGTTGATTCCACCTTTTGGCAATTGTGAATAATGCCATGATGAACATTGGTGTGCATATATCTGTTTACATCCCTGCTTTCAATTCTTCTGGGTATATTCTTAGTAGTGGGATTGCTGGATCTTATGGCAATTCTATACTTTGCTTCCTGAGGAACCACTAAAAGATCCTCCATAGGGTGGCTGCACCATTCTACATTCCCACAGCAGTGGATGAATTTCCTATGCCTCCACATCCTCTCCAACATTTGTAGTTTTCTGTTTTTATTAAAAGCAGTCAATCTAGTAGGTGTGAGATGATATCTCATTGTAGTTTTGATTTGTATTTCCCTAACAGCTAGTGATGTTGAGCATCTTTCCCTGTGCTTTTTTTTGGTTAAAGATTTATTTAATAAATAAAAATATTTGTTATTTTTATTATAATAATATAATTATTATATTCCCTCCCAACCCCTATTGTTTTTTTTATGCACTAGCTGTCCGCTCTCTGTGTCCATTCGCTGTGTGTTCTTCTATGTCTGCTTGTCTTCTCCTTAGGTAGCACCGGGAACCAATCCTGGGACTTTCCAGAGTGGGAGAGAGGCACTCAATCTCTTGCATTACCTCAGCTCCCTGGTCTGCTGCGTCTCTTATTGTCTCTCCTCTGTGTCTCTTTTTGTTGCATCATCTTGCTGTGCCAGCTTTCTGCTCGGGCCAGCACTCCTGCGTGGGCCAGCACTCTGCTTGGTACAGCTTGGCGTGCAGGCCAGCTTGCCTTCACCAGGAGGCCCCGGGAATTGAACCCTGGACCTCCTATATGGTAGATGGGAGCCCAATTGCTTGAGCCACATCTGCTTCCCTGCATGTGCTTTTTAGCCACTTGTATTTCCTCTTTCAAAAAGCATCTATTCAAATCTCTTACCCATTTTTAAAATGTTTCTTTGTCTTTTTATTATTGAGATGTAAGATTTCTTTATATATGCTGGATATTAGGCTCTTATTGGATAAGTTGTTCCAAATATTTTCTCCCACTCAATAGGTTGCCTTTTCACATTCTTGACAAACTCCTTTGAAGCACAAAAGGTTTTAATTTTGAGGAGGTCCCATTTATCTATTTCTTCTTTTGTTGCTTACATGTTAGGCATAACATTTATGAAACCATTTCCTACTACAGGATCTTGTAGATGTTTCCCTACATTATCTGTTAGGAGCTTTATTTCTTGGCTTTTGTCTTTTGATCTTTGATCCATCTTGAGTTAATTGTTACACCCAAAGCACAAGCAACAAATGGAAAAATAGATAAATGGGACCTCCTCAAAATTAAACACTTCTGCACTTCAAAGGACTTTGTAAAGAGGGTAAAAAGGCAGCTTACTCAATGGGAGAAAACATTTGGAAATCACACATCCAACAAGGGTCTAATATCTATGATATATAAAGAGATCTACAACTCAACAATAAGAAGTCAAACAATCCAATTTAAAAAAGGGCAAAAGACCTGAATAGATATTTTTCTAAAGAAGAAATATAAATGGCAAAAACCCCACACAAAACATGAAAAAAATGCTCAGCATCACTGGCTATTAGGGAAATGCAAATCAAAGCTACAAAGAGATATTATATCACGTCTAGTAGAATGGCCATTAACAAAACAGAAAACTACAAGTGTACACTACAGGTGAATTCTACCAATCATTCAAAGATGATCTAATACCAATCTTGTTCAAGCTCTTCCAGAAAATTGAACAGGAAGGAATGCTACCAAATTCATTCTATAAAGCCAACATCACCCTAATACCAAAACCAAATAAAGTTACTACAAAAAAAAAAAAAAAAAAAAAAAAGAAAATTATATACTAATTTCTCTAATGAATATAGATGTAAAAATCCTTGACAAAATACTTGCAAACCAAATCCAAAAGAACATTAAAAGAAATATACACCATGATCAAGTATGTAAGGGTGGTTCAACACAAGAAAAATAAATTACTATAATAAACCACATTAATAAATTGAAGAAGAAAAATCAGATAATCCTCTCAATTGATACAGAAAAGGTGTTTGACAAAATACAGCATTCTTTCTAGAAAAAAACACTCCAAAAGATAGGAATAGAAGCTAGCTTTCTCAACATGGTAATGTGCATATAGGAAAAACCTACAGCTAATATTGTATACAACTGTAAAAGACTGAAAGCTTTCCCACCAAGATTAGGAACAAGACAAGGATGCCCACTGTCACCATTGTTATTCAATATTGTGCTAGAAATTCTAGCTAAAGCAATCAGGCAAGAAAAAGAAATAAAAGGTACCCAAATAGGAATGAAGAAGTAAAACTTTCACTTTTCATTGATAATATGATCCTACATGTAGGAACCCAAAAAAAAAAAAAAAAAAAAAAAAAAAAGTCCTCAGCAAAGCTACTAGAACTAACAGACAAGTTCAGCAAAGTGGCAGGATACAAGATTGTTATGCAAATATCAATAGCACTTCTATACACTACTGATGAGCAATCTGAGGAGGAAGTTAGGAAAAAATTCCATTTATAATAGCAACTAAAAGAATAAAGTATTTAGGAATAATGTAACCAAGGATATAAAGGACCTGTATTCAGAAAACTACAAAACATTGCTAAAAGAAACCAAAGAAGACCAAAATAAATGGAAGGACATTCCATGTTCATGGATTCGAAGACTAAATACCGTTAAGATGTCAGTTCTACCCAAACTGATTTACAGATTCAACATGATCCCAATAAAAATCCCAACAGCCTTTTTTTGCAGAAATGGAAAAGTCAATTATAAAATTTATTTGGAAGGGTAAGGGGCCCCAAATGGCCAAAAATGTCTTTAAAAAGAACAAGGTTGGGGAAGCGGCTGTGGCTCAATCAGTAGGGCTCCCGTTTACCATATGGGAGGCCCCGGGTTCGGTTCCCAGGGCCTCCTGGTGAAGGCAAGCCCGCCCGCACGGCGTGGTTAGCTGACCCAGCGAGCACAAGCAGCAAGGGGGGGATAAATGAATAAATAAATAAAATCTTTAAAAAAAAAAATAAATAAATAAATTCTTTAAAAAAATAAATAAATAAAAATAAAAAGAACAAGGTTGGAAGACTCTCACTTCCTGACCTTAAATATTATTATTTAGCTAGTGATAAAAACAGCATGGTACTGGCTTAAAGAGAGACAGATTGACCAGTGGAACCAAATTGAGAACTCAGAAATAGGTTCTCACATCTATGGTCAGGTGATTTTTGACAACGCTGTCAAGCCCAATCAGCTGGGGCAGAACAGTCTATTCAACAAATGGTGCTAGGAGAACTGAATATCTATCCAAAAGAAAGAAATAGAACCCCTATCTCACATCTTATATAAAAATTAACTCAAAATGGATCAATGACCTAAATATAAAAGCTACAGCCATAAAACTCCTAGAAGATAATAATATAGGGAAACATCTTCAAGATCTTGTGGTAAATGGTAGTTTCTTAAACTTTACACCAAAAGTACCAGCAACGAAAGAAACAATAGATGAAGGGGACCTCCTCAAAATTAAACACTTGTTCTTTAAAAGACTTTGTCAAGAAAGTACAAAGGCAGCCTACTCAATGGGAGGAAATATCTGGAAATGACATTATCAGATAATGGTTCAATATCCATGTTATAAAGAGATAGTATACCTCAAGGGTAAGACAAGCAACCCAATTAAAAAACGGGCAAAAGACTTGAATAGACATTTGTCCAAAGGGGAAACACAGATGGCCAAAAAGCACATGAATAAAATGTTCAATATCACTAGCTATTAGGGAAATGCTGATCAAAACTACAATGAGATCCCATTTCACACTTCAGAGAATGGCTATTATTTAAAAAACAGAAAACTACAAGTGCTGCAGAAGATGTGGAGAAATAGGAACCCTCCTTCACTGTTGGTGGGAGTGTAAAATGGTGCAGCCTCTGTGGAAGACAGTTTGGCAGGACCTCAAGAAGCAAAATACAGAACTGACAAATGATCCAGCAATCCCGTTGCTAGGAATATATTCAGAAGAACTGAAAGCAAGGACACGGACTGACATTTGCACACCAATGGTCATAGCAGCATTATTCACAATTGCTAAAATATGGAAACAGCCCAAGTGTCTATCAACTGATGAACGGATAAACAAAATGTATATACATACAATGGAATACTATCCAGTTGTAAGAAGAAATGAAATTGTGATGCATATGACAACATGGATGAACGTGGAAGACAGCATGTTGACTGAAATAAGCCAGACACAAAAGGACAAATATTGTATGGCCTCACTATTATGAACTAAATATGATAGTAAACTCATGGAGGTAAATCTAGAGTATAGGTTACTAGGAGATAGAATGTGGGTTGAGAATAGGAGCTGATGCTTAATGCATATAGAATTTTTAATAAGGCTTAAAGTGTGGAGATGAATAGAGTTGATGGTAACACATTATAGGGAATATAACACTGCTGATTTATAAATGTGATTGTGATTGAAAGGAAGCTAGAGAATAATCTAGAGACTATATATAGTGATTTCAGAGGTGGATGAAGATTGTGGTTAATAGTAAAAAAATAAGAATGTTCTTTTACAAAGTGTTAAGAATAGGGTGATACACAAGAAAATTACAAGTAATGTAATTTATGGATTATAGTTAGTAATATTGTAATATTTTTGCAGCAATGGCAAGATATACCAATTCTAAGGGACAGCAATAGGGAATAGGAGGTAGTATGGGATTTTTCCTTTTTGAGTAATGAAATTGTCTGAGGTGATGACAGCACAACTCTGTGATGAAAATGAGAACTATTGAATATACAGTTTGAATGGATTGTACAAAGCATCAGACTGTGTAACACAGGGAATCCAGTGATGGAAGATAGACTGTGGTTAGAACAAATTCAAGAATGTTCTCTCATGAACTATAACAAATATATGATACTAATACAAGGTATTAATAATCAGGTAGAAAAAAAAATACACCAAATATAAGATATGGGGTATAGTTGGTAATATATTGACGATGTGCTTTCATAGTTTGTAAGAAATGTTTCCCAACAATGCAAGGTGTTGGTGGTGGGGTGATGTATGGGAGCCCTGCATGATGATATGCATGTTTGTTCTGTAAGTTCATAACTTTATACACTTATTGTTTATGTATGTCCACGCATGAATGATACACTTCAATAGAAATTTTTTAAAAATCAGTTATAGGCATGTTCTGTGCTGGGGCAAAATTCTTCTCTAACTGTGGACCTGTGAAACCGGGAACAAGTTACCTGCTTCTAATATACGAAGGAGGGACAATCGTAGAATAAATGTTGCTATGGCCATAGGGAGAAATTGTTAGGAAAATCGGTTTATGGGTCCCAAACAGTTCCGGAAACCTTCAGGGCATTCTCCGTTAGATTTCAAAGTCTGAGAGTCATCTATAGGACCATGGTTTCTTGCCCTAGGGGTCTGATGGAATGGCAGTCCCACCCTTTCAAGGGCTTGTGGTATGTTTTTGGCTTCGCCCTCATTCGGCATCTGGGTGGCAGCTGAACTCTATGCCCTACCTTCTGAGAACACTGGGGTATGACCAGACTCTCCCCAACCTCTAGGGCACAGGCTCAACCCCTCAGAACAGTGGGATGGAGGCCAAGCTGACCCCAATCCCCAGGGATTGTGCTCCACCCTCTCTGAAGCCTGTGGCATCCACACTCACCCTTTCCACACAGAGGGGTGGGCTTGCTCTCCTGGCCCGAGAAGATGTCTTCAGTGCAGACCTCAACTTCCATGGTAACTGCCTTTCAAGGCATTTTTAGTTCAAACTATATTTATTCTGTCCCTTTTAGTCTGGGCTGGCAGTGGTTCCATTCAAACAGATCTTGCAAAACATCGGTTGGTTTTGTGTGTAGCACACAGGGGTCGTGGCTATCGGACACTAGGACTTCCCACAGGTCCTTCCTGGATAACTGCATTTCCAATCCTGACTCGCATTGAAATGACTGACTAGTTCCATGTTCAGTTATGTCTTCACATGGGGTACCATTCTTTGGGGACTTGCATTCCAGAAGCTCAGAATTTCCCAGGTCAATGATTTCTGGTTTCTTCATGCCCAGGAGTTCAGTTCTCAGCTTATCCCTTTCCTCTCGCATTTTGCTATAAGCTGCAAGGAGAATCCAGGCTGCACTTTGCACATTTAGTTGGGAAGTCTCCTCACCTGAACATCCAAGCTCGTCACGAGCAAATTCTGCCTTCCATCTATGTCAGAACACAATTTTGACATGTTCTCTGCCACTTTAAAACAAGGGTCATCTTTCTTCCAGTTTGTGATGATACTTTCTTCATTTGTCTCAGGCCTCATCAGAAGTATCTTTAGTGGCCATATGTCTACCAGCAGCCTCTTCAAAGCAATCTAGGCCTTATCCTATCAAGCATCTCACAGATCTTTCAGAATCCTCCCCTTACCCATTTATAAAACCATTCAAACATTTTTGTATTTCCAATTGCAGCATCCCACACTTGGTACCAAAATCTGTTTTAAATTGCAGAAGGCTGCCAAAGCAACCTACCAGAAATGGGTTGGCTTTTTTAACAGGGAATTACTAACTTATAAGCTACACTTGCAAAGCAGAGAAAAATGCCCAAATCAAGGCATTGGGTGAAGCTCTCTCCCCAAAGACCGGTTGGTGTCTGCTGGGCTCTGCCTTCTCTTCTGGGTTCCATGGATTTTAGCTTCTGACTTCCAGGGCATTGTCTCTCAGCTTCTGGGGGTTTCTTTCTGTCTCTGCGGCTATTTTCTGTCTATATTCACTCCTTTAGAAGATTAAGACCAACCCTGGGCCATGCCTTACTAAAGTAACTTAATCAAAAGGCCCTTAACTGTTCCACCTATGACATGTGCACACCCACTGGAGTGGATTGGCTCTAAGGACATGATCTTCTCTGGGGTCTACCAAAGCTTCAAACTACCACAGGCTCATTATCATAATTAAAATAAAACCCAAAATTCTTACCCTGTGCTTCCCATGCCCTTCACACCTAGCCCCTGAATACCTCCTCACCCTTGTTTTGGTTAGCTGCTGCTGAGTAACAAACCACCCCAATACTCAGTGGCTTAAAACAACAGTCATCAAAGCAACACAAATGATAAACGGGAATCATTTCTTTTATCTATGAATCTGCGTCTGGGGCAGGGCTTGGCAGGGAAGGCTCATCTCTGCATGGTGTTGGCTGGGGCAGCCCAACTAGTACTAGAAGGTCCAGTTCCAAGATGGCATACTCATACAGCTCACACATTGGTGCTGGCTGTCAACCGAAAGCTCGGCTGGGACTGAAAATGGGCTACTTGGGCTTCCTCACAGTATGGTGGCTGAGTTTCAAGAGGAAGATTGCCAAAAGACAATGAGTAGAAGCTGCCAGTCTCTTAAGGCCTGGGCCTGGAAATTGGCAGTGTCATTTCTACTGTATTCTTTTGGAAACTTTCATTCAACAGCCAGTTACTGAGCAATTCAACAAGTTACTGTAAATCACAGAGCCCAGCTCCACTTTTTGATGGGAGGAGTGTCACATGATTTTAAAGCAATCCTGATCTCATCTCCCATTCCTGTCCTTCATTGGGTTGTAGCCACATGGGCATCCCTGCAGTTCCTTCAATGTGTCAAGCTTGTTTCTACCTTAGGACCTTTGCACATTCTTTTCCTTCTGTGAGAAATGCTCTTCCCCTAGACACACAGGTCCCTGCTGAAATGTCCCCTCAGAGAGGCCTTCCCTACCTAAAATAGCAGCCAGTCCCCTCTATACCTTGCCACTGGCTTTGTTTCTCTTCACAGCACAGCCACTATCTGGCATGTCGACCAGTTTGTCTCCTCCTCTAGGCTAGAGACTCCAGGAAGGCCATATTCTTGCCAAGTATAACCAGACCTGACACACTTATGTGCTCAGTAACTAGTTGTTGAATGGTCTCCTCTAATCAATCCCTCATTTCTGCAGCCAGATGGCTCTTTCTGAACATACACACCAGTCACTCCCCTGCCTACAACTCTCCCTAGCTCCCTATTGTCCTCATGAGAAAATCCATGTTCCTTAGTCATCCCCCTCTGGACCTTCCTCCCCACAACCCCACAGCCCAGTGGCTCATGCCACCCTACCTACCCCATCCCCTCCCCAGCTCCACTCAAACCCACAAACCACCCTCCTCTATCCACACCTTCCCTGCTGTGCCTTCTGCCTGCACTGTCCTTCTCCCCTACTCATCCTTGAAGAGCAAAAGCCACCTCCTCCAGGAAGCCATCCCTGATCTCATGGCTGGATTAAACACATTTCCTTCATGCCCCACAGGCCCCTATACATCCTATCCATGCACCGATCTGTGTCCCCCAGAACAGGGGCTCTTATCTAGGCCCCAGCACCAGCCAGGCAAGCAGTATGCACTCCGTGGATGTTTATGAGTGACTGTACAGCAAAATCCTTGGACCTCAGCCTCCACCCACACCAATTCATAAGCGGGGGAAAAAACTTATCTTTATTGATAAATATTTTACAATTAAATAAATAATGTTTTTTGGGGGGCTTAAAAACTCAAGCAGTCTCAGTCTCTCTCCACCCTGTCTCCTAGCTCCTGGCTCCTGGCTTCTTGCTGGACCCCTTGGACAAGGACCTGGCAGGCAGCCCAGGGATGCTCAGGCCCTTGGGGGCCTCCATCTTGCTGACCAGGTGAGCAGGTGCTGTCTTGGACCCATTGCTGTCCTTGTCCTTGGGAGAAACGGCTGCCTTGGCTTTTGACCCCTCCCCAGGCGCCGGGGCAGGCGCCCCTTTAGGGGCCTTGGCCGCCATCTTTTTTGCTGGGGAAGCAGCACCATCCTTGCCCTACAAGAAAGCAAAGCAGGAGCAAGGGAGGGGCAGGGCTGGGCACACAGCTCGGTGCCCACAGAGCTGGGTGGCTTTGGACATGGGACAGCACCTAAGTCTCAGTTCCTTCTCTGTAAAATGGGGCTGGCTCCCCAGGGAATGGGAGAAGGTGAACTATACTTTGTAGGGAGAATGTGTACCCCCTTTTCCATGGCAGTCCCTTCCAGGGGTGAGGGTGGGACGCCCAAGCTCTGGCCTGCTGAGAAGTGGGACGGGCAGCAGTGAACCAGGGGAGTCACCGCAGGCACCTACCTTGGTGGCTGAGGCTTTGGAAATCGTACTCCCGGCTTTTGTTGTCCTGTAGGCCTCAGCAACTGCTGGAAGGAGGGTCCAGGTAGAAAGAAGTTTCAAGAGGAGCTGCTGGTGGGAAGGTCTCGGGTCCCAGACCCCACTCTGATACTTACCAGCTATGTAAGTCATTTGCCCCGCTTAGTCTCTGTGGCCTAGCCTGCTCCCTGGGTCTAGCTTGCAGGGTGGCTGGGGGCTGAAGGATGGTGGGTAGCACTGGCTTACTCTATGCCAAGCTCCAGGGCAGACATGCTTTTCCTCACCAGCTCACACCAAAGGGTCCTAACAGGTCTACCTGCTGTCTGCCCCATGGCAGCCAGGAGACATTAAGAAATAATTCTTACTCTAGCTCTCCCCTGCTCAGAATCCTTCCCCAGCTCCTCATTGCCCTCCATAGAGAGTCCAGACTCCTAGCTGTCCACCCCAGCCTCCTGTTTGCTTCCACGCCCCTCTCCCTGCACTTAGAACTATCTGCAGTTCCTCAACCCAAGTGTCCATTGAGAGATGAATAAATATACACAATGTGTTACATCCATACAACAGAATACTATTCAGCCGTAAAAAGGAATCGGTTCTGATACATGTGACATGGATGAACCTTAAAGACATCGTATTGAGTGAAATAAACCAGATATAAAAGGACAAATATTACATGATTCCACTTCTAGGAAATATCTAGAATATGCAAGTCCATAGAGACAGAAAGATTATAGGTCATTAGGGACTGGGGGGCAGGGAAGGGGAATGGGGAGTTACTGTTTAATGAGTACAGAGTTTCTGATTTGGGTGATGAAAAGGTTTTGGTGATGGATGGTAGTGATGGCAGCACAACATGGTGAATGTAATCATTCTGCTGATTGTACACTTAAAAGTGGTTAAAATGGCAACTTTTATGTTATTATGTTCCCTAAAATCTTAGGGGAAAAAAAGCTCTACCTTCTTTATGGAGTTCCAGACCTTTGTACATGCCGTTTCCCTACCTAGGACACCTCTTCCAGGAAGCCTCCCAGACCTCTGCCTCAGGGACAAGTCAGGCTCTTTCTCTGGGTTCCCAGCCCCGAGTCTCCGTGTCCCTGTTCAAACTTTAAATATCTTCTCCCTTCCCCACCACACGACCCCCACTCCACCTCATCCCACCAGCTACCGGGAGTCCTCTGTCTGCCCAGGTCAAGCTAAGTACCTGGGATATATTTACTAGATAAGGAAACCCCTCCCCAGGGCTGGTCTAGCTCGCAGGACTGGGCTGCCCTCCAGCCAACCCAAAAAGACCACCCAGACCTCCTCTTGGCCCCCTCACACACCCACCTTGGCTGCCGCCTTTGTCCTTTGCCATCCCACCAAGCCCAGCAGGACCGGGAAGGGCCTTCGTGGCCTTGTCTGGTTTTGGTGGGACCTTCTTGGCCTCACCGGGTTTTGCCACCTTGACCTTGCTGCCTTTCTTGGGAGCCTTCTCCTTGGCTGCTCCCGGCTTGGGGGGAGACTTCTTCACCTCACTTGGCTTCTTGGGGACCCTTTTCACCTTGCCTGGGTTGGGAGCCTTCTTTGCCTCACTTGGTTTCTTGGGGCCCTTCTCCCCAGGTTTACGGAGAGCCATCACCGTGGACATCTTCCTGGGCTGGGTTTTCCTTTTGTTCTGGGGAACTAACTGGAGGAGGAGAGCATGGGGTAAAATCAACAGAGGTTCGGAACTTCTCACTCCCTTGTACCTGACATAAGACTCGGGGACAAAGGCCCCATCCCAAAAGATGGGGTGGGGGGGGGGCTGGAAGGTGGACAAGGGCACAGAAGACACCCACTATCGCCCATCGTCCTTAACGCCTCTGCCCTCCTAATGGGCTTTGGTGCAGGTCCCCTAGGAGCTGGGCCCAAAAAGAGGGAAGTGACCTGCCCAAGGTCACGCGCAGAGATTCAAACCCTGGGCTGCCACACCTGGCCAGGCTTCCTGCCTCTCTATACTGGGCGGCTGCGAAGCAGCTCTTCACGCAAGGGGAAGCAGAGGCTCGCTCAACACCCCCCTGCAACCGGAAGCCTCAAAGCTAGACTTCTGGGAGCAAATTGTGCGACTGGGGACCCTGATGCCTCTTCTCCCTCCCCCCACCACAGTCCAAGAGGCCACTGATGACCCCCCTTCTTCTCCCTCCGGGGATTGTGGCTCTAAACTCCACCACCCTCCACCCTTATCACCTCCACCTCTGCAACTGTCCCCGCCTCTCCTCTCCTGCCAAGCCGGACATGGGCTTTGAGGCCAGGGAGCTCTGAGCTCACTACTTCCTTTGGCAACACCCACCCCCTGCCCTGTGCAACACTAAAGGCTCCTCTCCCCTCACTGGCTTTCTCATCCTTACAATGGAAACAAATGTCCCTCCACCAGGGAAGGTGTGAGTGTCAGGGTGAGTCGAGGACAAACAGGTGGACTCTGCCCTTCCAGAGCCTGGTTCTGATGTGTTCGCCTCCTGCCCCAACTTGCCCAGCTCCAGTTGCCAATTGACCCTGCCCCCCCCCCACCACCCCCAAGCCCATTTTCCTGACTGGCTCAAGGACCCTGGAGTCTAACTCTCCCTGTGTCACCAGCACCACTGTCCGTCCCCTCCTTGGTGACATTCAGTCTCTGGGCTATCCCATTTACTCCTTGCAAACACCTGATGGAAGGTGCTCCTTATTGACCCACTTTGCAGATGGGGACTCAGGCTCAGAGAGGGTGAACCCTTTGCCAACATCACATAGCTACTGAGAGGCCGCACTAGGATTCAATCCCAGAAATGGCTCCTCCCAGGCCCAGGCCCTACTACCTCCTCTCCCCCCATGCTTAACCATCCCATCTGGCCTTTAAGATTCAGCAACTCCCCTGTCTGGCTCTCCACAGGGGCAGAGGCTCCTTCCCAAGGCTTCCCTGCCTCACTGTCAAGCTTACCCGCCCCATCTACCTGGCCTTGCCATATCTTGTGTTCCAGCTTTAACCTACACCCAAGATTTCTAGGAGGGTGGAACTTCCTGCCATCAGTCACACGGTTACCACAGGGACTAGCATGTGATAGGTTGAGAATGTTCCATAATGTTCCATGGCAATTACCAGAGCAACTGCTATGTGCCAGTCACATAGCACTTGGGCAAGATGCTGGGGTGTAGCAATGGCAAGGCAGAGCCCGCATCTGGGTCCCTGAGATTTTCCTGGTGGCAGCTGGTACTTGCCACGCTAGGCTTTCATTTTGCCCCCACCCAGCCCTCAGCTCTGGGTGACCCTGGACACATTCCCTCTCAGAGCCTCGTTTCCAGGATGAGGGGACAAAGTGGTGGCACAGGGAGGGGCCAGGCCTTGTCCTGGGTTCATAGCCAGAGGACAGGGCTCAAACCCCAGCTCTGTGGCCTTCTAGAGCCCAGGGTCCTATTTGCCTCATCTGTGGTGAGGACTCTAGGAAGGGGCCGTGGGAGCCAAGGACCTGGCATAAGACATAGCTAATGTGCTCCCTGATCTCTGAAGATGCCCCATCCGGTGGATAAAGACGGAGGCCCACAGGGGGAGACCAGACAGGGCCCATGAGCCAGCCTTCCCAGAGGTGAGGGTGTGCCAGTTCAGACCTATGGGAAGAACAGGAGACAGGAGAAAGGCAGTGCAGGCAGAGGAAACGGGGAGCCGAGGCTGGTGCTCAATCCATCCCCGGGCTCCGACCGTCCATCCGTCAGCCCTCGCGGGCCTCCAGCCTCCCCCTCCTCACCTTGAAGCTGCCGGTGGCCCCCTTGGCCTTGGAGTTGATGGGCCTGATGAGGAGGCCGCTCTGGAGGCCCTTGGCCAGCGCCTGCTTCAGCAGGTTCTTGAGCCGGATCACGTCCACCGTGGGGTACTTCTGCAGGATATACAGCTTGATGGCGGCCACCGAGGTGGCCTGGCGCCGCTCCCCGGCCTGCAGCGCCTCCAGCACCATGCGTAGCACCGGGGGGTGGCGGCGCAGCCCCCGAGCACAGCTGCGGCTTGGGCCTGTGGGGGGGTCGGGGGGGACGGCAACACATGGACCCGGCGAGGTACGACCAGGGGGCCGGCTCACGGTGGGCAGGGGCCTGGCAAGATTAAGCTCCACATGCAGCGGGTGCCACCGTGAGCTCGCCCAGGGCAGGCCGTATCCCCATCGGGAGCCACGGCCTCCCAGGGCCCTGCGTGGGGATGGGCTCACTCCAGGTGCTTGGAGAAGGCTCAGAGAGTCTTCTCTTTTTAGAGTTAAATATTCTTAGGGACATACACTCAAAGTCCTGCAACACTGCATGTAATCAACGCCACGGATTGAACACTTAAATGAATGAAAATTTACAAATTTTACCACAATAAAATTAAAAACACAAAACACAAACAGCCAGTCGCCAAGTTATGGCAAATTGTCCATGGTGAGGGTCTTCCATGTGTAAGTCCCCTTCTATGTGGACAGACCCTCCCGCTGCAGTCCCATGGCGCCTCCCTGAATTCAACCCCACCCACCAATTTGAAGGCAAGGGTTGCTTCTCACAAATTTTTATTTAAACATACCTGTGTTACAGTTCAAGTATTGGGCATCATTGTATAGCCTTTTACAACATCTGCTCTATTTTTATTTATTACGATGGGCAAATTGGGTGAGGTGGGTGGCAATGGACTTTTTATCCTGCTATGTCTATGCAATATAACTATAGAACTTTTCGCAGTGCAACAAATTTATGATTGTAATATATTCTTCCAAGTTCACTCATCTCCAGCGACAGAATTACTGAGGATAGTACATACTTTGAGATGAAATAGAGAATCAAATTTTTTAAAATTAAGACAAAAAACAAAACAAAACAAACCCTGAAACAGAGCATCTCTAGACCTAACTGCCAGTTTACAGAAAATCCTGGGCTCTCTGAGGTGAGCAAAGGGTTGCAACAGACAAATCCAAGCTTCGAGAACGTCTCCAAGACATGCAAGCTGCTTTCCTTTATAGATAAATAGCAAGGAGGAGAAAATGAGGTGCATCCTAATGACAAAAGGCAACTTGAGACTTTTCAACCAAATGTACAAATGCAACTCAGAGTCTCAGCTTAGATTCAGGGTATGAGCTAAACAATCCAACTGAAGAAGAAAAAAAGGCCCTGGATAGATGTGAGCACTCGACATATTTGATGGTATCAGGGGTGATATTAGTTACTTCCAGTGTGCTAATGGCATTGCAATTATTTTCTAAAAGGTTTTTATCCTTTAAAGATAAATACCAAAATATTTACAAATGCAATGATAAGTCTGGGATTTGCTTCAAAATAAGCCAGTAGATGAAATAAGAGTGGTCACCAGGCCATGACGGTTGAAGTTGGGTGCATGGGAAGAGGGAGTCACTATACCAATCTGTCTACTTTTTTATCTGTCTGAAAGTTCTCATAATAAAAGGTTACAAAAGAATTCTAGTCCTAGCTGTATATCCAAGAGAAACGAAAACATACGTCCATGCACAAACTTGTATGTGAAATGTCAAAGCTGGTATATGATTCACAATAGCCAAAATGTGGAAACAACCCAAACGTCCATCAACAGATAAACACATCAACAACGTGTGGTACGTACATAAAATGGAATACTATTCCTCCATAAAGAGGAATGAAGTTCTGATACATACAAGCATGGATGGACCCTGAAGATATGCTGCCAAGTGAAAGAAGCCAGACACTAAAAGCCACAAAGTGTATGATTATAGGGAATGTTCAGAAAAGGCAAATCCAGAGACACGGAAAGTATATTAGTGGTTGCCTAGGGCTGGGTATGTGTGTGGGGGTAGGGGGTAGGATGTAACTGTTACAGGGGTCAGAGTTTTGTTTGGGGATGATGAAAATGCTCTAAAATTGGATTGTGACGATGATTGCACAACCCCTTCAATATACTAAAAGCCATTGAATTACACATACTTTCAATGGGTGAATTGTATGATATGTGAATTACATCTCAATAAAACTTAGAAAAAAAAGTTTCAAAAGAGGTGGGGAAGAGAAGAAACAGGAATTTAACACGGTGATTTAAGGAAGATTTTAGAATGTTAACATCTGATCAATTTGCAAAATTTAAAGACTCAAAAATGAGTCAATTGTGGATGGATAAACAAACTGGAGTATACATACACATGATGGAATATTATGCAGCTGTAAGAAGAAATGAAGTCATAAAGCATATGGCAACATGGATGAACGTGGAGGACATTATGTTGAGTGAAGCAAGCCAGACACAAAAGGACAAATACTGTATGATTGTGCTATTATGGACTAAACATATTATGTGAAATATGAATGTATTATGTGAAATATGAATGTATTATGTGAAATATGAATGTATTATGTGAAATATGAATGTATTATGTGAAATATGAATGTATTATGTGAAATATGAATATGGGTAGAATTGTATATAAAAGACCATTTTTCCTTGAAGCTGAACAAATGTAAATTAATACTATGCAATATTAATATTAGGAAAAAAAAAACCATTATACTAAATGAAGACCAAATACAGAGTACTATGTATATGATTCCATTTATATAAAATCTAAATATAAATCAATAAAGATGAAAGTTTGTTATTACGTAGGTCTGAGGAAGGAATGCTAAGGGGTTTGGAGTCTTTCTTTTTAGAGTAATGAAACTGTTCTAGAATATTTGAGATGATGAATGTACAACATTGTGATTATACTAAAAGCCATTGATCATACACTTTGGATAGTGTGGCAGTTTGACATAGTTATGAATTCCAAAAATAGATATTGGATTATGCTTGTAAACTGGTTGTTCATCTGGGCGTGATTAAGTTATGATTAGGGATTTGATTGGGCCACATCCGTAGGGCATTGAGCCCTGCCCCTTGGTGGGTGGGGTCTCAAAGATAAAAGACATGGCAAAGGACAGAGTTAGAGTTTTAATGCTAGAGGCTCGGGAAGTGAACACACAGAGGAGCTTGGTCGTGAAGAGAGAGAGAAGGCCCCGGGAAGAGAAACAAGCTGTTCACCTGGTGGTCTACAGCTGGGCTTGTGGAGAGAGGCAAAGCCTAGAGAGCCTTATGGTCTACAGCTGACCTTGTGGAGGTACCAGAGGAGCTGAGCCAGAGAGAAACGTAGCCCAGGGAAGAGAGGATCCCAAGAAACCTGAACCCTGGCAAATGTTGGCAGCTGTCTTGCTCCAACACATGGCAACAGACTTTGGTGAAGGAAGAAACTTATGCTTTATGGCCTGATAACTGGAAGCTTCTACCCCAAATAAATGGTCTTTATAAAGACCAACAGTTTTCTGGTATTTTGCATCAGCACCCCTTTGGCTGACTAATACAGATAGCTGCTGTTTCTGACTACTCTTTGTACAGTGGAGGAAACAGATTGAGAGGTGAGGAATTTTCTTGTTTTTGTTTTTTTTATTATTAACATAGAAATAATGAAAATGCTCTAATAATGTTTGAAGTGATGAAGGCATAAATATGTGATTATAGCAAATCCCATTGATTATATAAATATGTATCAGTAAAACTGATTTTTAAAAAATGAATCAATTGCCTAAAAATATGGTTAAAAAAATTTTAAGGCAAAAAGTAAACCCACCTAAAAATTCTAGACTAGAACAAAACTTGTAAGGAGGCCTAAATGATGATTATTCAATTCCTGCTGCACCCTGGTCAGGAAGAGCCCCAGGTCTGGGAATATTCATTTTGGGGCCAAAGCCCAGTTGTTTGGTGGAGGCCCTGCTTGCTCTGCTCTCTGGGGCCACAGTCTGCCTAGCCGTGCCCTGCCCAGCACCCCCACGTCCCCACAGGCCCGTCTCCTCCTGCTAACTGCCTGCCCCTCCAGCTGGATTCAGCCCCGCATTTGGTAGTTATTTAATGCCTGCTGTATACCTGGATGTTCAGAACAGAACTTACACCTTCCCAGACATCCAAGTAGAATCCCTCCCCCTCCCCCTCCCCTCCCCTCTCCCCTTGTGTTCCCACAGCACTGGTAACACCCACCAAGGAGCCTTTGTAAAGGCTCAGAACCCTTCCCTTGGGAGAGACTTATTCAGCCTTCTGGGGTCACCTCCTCCAGGAACCCTTCCCTGACCTCCCAGCCCAGATTGGGCTCTGCAAGTTCTCTGTGTTACCTCCTTTAAAGCACGTTGTCACATTATCCTACCCAACGGTATCTTTTATTAACAAGGCAGGCTCCCCCATCAGACGGGGCATAAACTGGGTCTCGTTCACCCCGAGTCGTTGTTTGTTTCCTGAAAACTAGAGAATGCAGCCCTAAATCCACAGCCCAGTCCTGCGTCAAACACTTGTTGCTCCACTCCCTCCAACTAGCTGCCATTCCATCCCTGACAGGAAAGGGTAATGGGTTCCAGCTAGAGAGGCCCTGTTCTGCCCTCTTCTCCTGAACAAGACCGGCCTTAGCCCCCCCACCGCTCCCCATGGCCCAACCTGGCCCCAGCTACCTGTGTATGGTTTTAGCTCTTCTGCCAAATGGACAGGCAAATTCAACAGCCTCTGGGGTCGGGGCTGAGGGCCCAGGCTGGGAGAGGAGGTGGGAGGAGGGAATGGGCTTCAGGGCCAAGGCACGTGCTACTTCCCCTCACTCACCTGGCTTTTCAGACCCGGTGGACCCCGCTGAGGAAGCTGAGATGTCGCTGGAAGCATCACTGCCGGAAGCCATGGGACAGGCAGATGTAGGTAGGCAACAGGAGGTTGAGCCGGGCCTGCCTGCTCCATCTTATATACCAGCAGCCCTTGCCCCCCCCCCATTCCAATTAGCCTCTGATGGTTCTGGCCCTGCCTGCTGATTGGGGCAGGGGGCTGGAACAGGCTCCTGCAGACCTGCCCTCCTGCTCTGAGCCCAGGCTTCCCCACCTCTCCCTCATTACCTTGGCTAGGTCGCTGGACTTCTCTGGGTCTCAGCTCTGTGGGCAAAATGATGGGGGAGGGAGATGACTGTGGAGTCAGGTCCCCTTTGATGTCTCCTGCGGGTGGCAGGATTTGTCCCAGGGCCCTGGAGCCCCTCTTCACAGTTGCTCCCTCTCTTTTTCCATCAGTTGAGAAGCCCAGGCCTCCCAGCCTGCTGCCAGCTGGGACTGGGGTGTTGATGGTGAAATCAGAGGCACCTGGCTGCCAAGGCAGTCACTGAGCCCTCCAGTCCCACCTGGTTGGCAGCAGGCTGCCACGGCATTTGCTACTCTTCCCAGGTCACTGCTGGCCTTGGTTCCCTAAAGAGCTATAGTTGGAGGCCGAGCAGTGGGGTGTGCCAGGAGCAGACACCCCCAGATCAGGCGATGGACTCTCCTGAGGCCGGCCCGGGCTCCTTGGCTTTTTAAGGGGTGAAAGTGCAATTTTTAAATAAAAGTGCTGAGCAAAGGGCCTCAGAAATAAAAACAACATCCATTGGGAAAATGGGCAAAGAATACGATCCAGAAAGGCTGATAAATGGGAAAATATGCTCAACCGCCTTGGTATTCAGGGAGATTCAAATAGAAATAAGGGTGAGATACTATTTTTGTCCATCGAATTGACAGAAATTGAAGACTGGGTGTTGGCAAGGATGTGGGGTCCAGGCCCTCGCAGCCCCTGCTGGGGTATAATAAAGCAGTGCAACAGCTACTTCAGGAAGTATTTCCCAGAGCCCAGCAACTCCACTTCTAGGATTCTGTCCTGCAGACATGTGTACAGAGATATGCCCACAAGGATGTCTGTTGGTACATTATTTGGAAAAGAAAAGCAAATTAGAACTGACTTCCAAGAAAATCACTTGGAACCTGGCTAAATTACTCCCTTACTGTAGAAAATAATGAGGTGGGTTAAAATGGGGGTGAGATTTTATTTCATAGGCAATAGAATGTCAACTATTTAAGTGTGCATCTGTATTCGTCAGCCAAAGGTGTGCTGATGCAAAATACCAGAAAATGGTTGGTCTTTATAAAGGGTATTTATTTGGGGTAGAAGCTTACAGTTACCAGGCCATAAAGCATAAGTTTCTTCCTTCACCAAAGTCTGTTGCCATGTGTTGGAGCAAGACGGCTGCCAACATTTGCCAGGGTTCAGGCTTCCTGGGTTCCTCTCTTCCCGGGACTCCGTTTCTCTCCGGGCTCAGCTCCTCTGTTTCCTCCACAAGGTCAGCTGTAGACTAGGAGGCTCTCTAGGCTTTTCCTAGCTCCACAAGGCCAGCTGTGAACCATCAGGTGAACGGCTCGTCTCTTTTTCCCCAGACCTTCTCTTCTTCCTCACGACCAAGCTCTTCTGTGTGCTTACTCCCCTGGGCTCCAACATTAACATTCAGCATCAGAACTCCAACATCAAAACTACTCCAATGCAAATATTTTCGCTGTCCTGATTTTGTGATAATCAGGGTAGGCTAAACATTCACTATATTAGAAACCATGCATGTGTCCCCAGACCTAGTTTTTCTCCCTAGGTCTGGTTTTTAGAATGCTGGTGATAAACTAAGGCTGATTTATTATATGACCATCCTATATGGGAAAAGACTGTAACTTTGGGTATCTTTGGTCAACCTTAAGAGATATAGAAGGGGGACAGATGTGGCTCGGGTGGTTGGGCGTCCGTCTTCCATATGGAGGGACCTGGGTTTGATCCCTGGGACCTCCCAGTAAAAATGAAAATAAGAAAAATATAGAAGGCACGTGGGCCACCAGGCCCCATGTGCGGGTGCACCACCAGGCCCCGTCCGTGGGTGAGCCACCAGGCCCCGCAAGCCATGCAGCAAGATGATGATTTAACAGGAGAGTGACACAAGGGAGAGCCAAGACAAGACACGCTGAAAAACCAGGAAATAAGGTGGCGCAGGCAGTAGGACTCCTCTCTCCCACATCGGAGATTCCGAGGATCGAATCCCAGTGAAGACAGGAGGAGAAGGATGAGAAGAGAGGGCAGGAAATGGACACAGAGAGTTGCCCAGCGAATGGACACAGAAACAGCAAAAATGGTGTGTGTGGGGGTAAAAATGGATAAAAGTAAGTAAATAAATAAATCCTTAAAATTATATATATAGGGGAGGAAGATACAGACTATAGTTAGTAGGAATACTTTGACGATGCTCTTTCCTGATTTAGCAAATGTTTCACAAGAGGTGGGGGTGATGTGTGGGAGCCCTGTATGATGTTATACATGTTTGTTTTGTAAGTTCACGATGTTTACTGAACACTTATAGTTTATGTATGTTCATGTATGAATAAATACTTCAATAAATTGTTTAAAAAAAAACTACACCAACTCTGTCCTTTGCCATGTTTTTTATCTTTGAGACCCCACCCACCAAGGGGTGGGGTTCAACACCCTACTGATGTGGCCCAATTAAATCCCTAATCATAACTTAATCACACACAGATGAACAGACCAGTTTACAAACATAAACCAATATCTATTTTTGGAATTCATAACTATATCAAACTGCCCAACTGCTACAGCATCTATACTGAGTTTCAAGGATGTGAAGAAATAGGAAGCAGGCCCTCTCATACATACTGGTGGGATGGCAAATTAAGTTACTTTAGAAAGCAATTCAGGGAAGCGGATATGACTCAAATGATTGGGCTCCCTTTTACCATATGGGAAGTCCTGGGTTCATTTTCCTGGACCTCCTGGTGAAGGCGAGCTGGCCCACAAAGAGAGCTGGCACAACGAAAAGAGACAAAGAGACACAACAAAACCAGGGAGCAGAGGTGGCTCAAGTGATTGAGTGTCTCTCTCCCACATTGGAAGTTCCCAGGATCAGTTCCTGGTGCCTCTTAAAGAGAAACGAGAAGAGAAGAAAAGCAGATACAGAGAGCATACAGTGAATGGACACAGAGAGCAGACAGTGAGTGCAAAAACAATTAAACAATTAATTAATTTAAAATTAAATTTTAAAAAAAGAAAGCAATTCAGCAACATCTAATACAACCAAATCACCCCACAATCCTCCCATTCTGCCCTAGGCATAAACCTGAAAGAAACTCTTTACACTCATACTAGGAGAATGGGTAAATAAACTGTGCCTATCCACTCAGTGGAATAGTATACAGCAGTGCAAACTGTATGTAGAATATACTCTGATTTTTGAGAAGTCAAAACTCTGTGTGTGTGTGTGTGAGTATGTGAGAGAGAGAGAGAGAGAGAGAGAGAGAGAAGGCACAGAAGAAGATCTGAAAGGAATCATACCAAGGTAATATCAGTGTTTCCCTCTGAGAGAGCATGGGATTTGGAGGGAATAGGTTTAAAAAGAACTTGTAGGGAAGCGGGTGTGACTCAAGCAATTGGGCTCCCATCTACCATATGGAGGGTCCTGGGTTTGGTTCCTGGGGCCTCCTGGTGAAAGCAAGCTGGCCCGTGCAGTGAGCTAGCGCAATAAGATAATGCAACAAAAAAGAGACACAGAAGAGAGATAGCGAGAGAGACAAGAAACCAGGGAGCTGGGGTGGCTCAAGCAATTGAGTGCCTCTCTCCCTCATTGGAAGTTCCCAGGATCGGTTCCCGGTACCTCCTAAAGAGAAAACGGGAAGAGAAGAGAAGACAAGCAGACACAGAAGAATGCAGAAGAGCGAATGGACACAGAGAGTAGACAGCGAGTGCAAGCAGCAGGGGGGTGGGGGATGGGAATAAATAAAGAAAAATAAATATAAAAAAAAAACAACCCAAAAACAAAACTTGTCCTTTTCTCTGTGTGGTCTCTGTATTTTTGGCATTTTCCAGAGGACTCTCCATCGCCAAGGTCTAAATGAAGGGAGGCCTTGGCCTTCAAAGTGTCCTAAAGTGAAATCAGGTCTCTTCCCCTGTCTAGCACCTTTCATGGCTCCCCACTGTTCTGGTGTGAAAGTTTTGAGCTCTTCAGACTGGCTTTCAGAGAGCCTTGTTTCCCCTTGAACCACACAATCCAGCAGCACTTGTGATCCTTGGAATGAGCTATGTGCTGCTATCTTTGCCCGCTGTGTGGTAGATTGATACCAAAATGGCTCTGATTTTTCACCCTTCTCCATATCCCCACCCATTTGTGATGTGACTTTGAAACTCTTCCCTCAAGTCTTAAATCTGGGATGGTCTTTTGACTTGCTTTGACCAATGGAATAAAAGTGATGTTATGCTAGTTCCACTGCCAAGTGAACAAGCCCTGGCTAGCTTGCTGGATGCTGAGAGACCCATGGCTCAGTCACTCCTGACACACAACCAACAGCCAGCCATCAGCCAACCAATCAGCCAGCTGACCGTAGACTTGTGAATGAGCCCAGCTAAGATCAACTGAGCTTGGTCAGATCAGCAGAATAGCCTGTGACCCCCAGAATTGTGAGCAACAATACATGGCTTGTTTTAATCCATGAAGTTTGGGGTTGTTTGTCACACGGCATAAGCTGATTGACACAGACTACCTAGAAAGCCCTTCTGTGCCCTCTACCTATCTTCTCTATTTCCCCTTCATCTTTAGGCTCCAGTGTAGACATCACTTCTTTAAGGAAGTCTTCCCTGACTTCCTAGAAGTTTAGAGGCCCCTCCTCTGGGTGCCACCAGCCCTTGGGCTTCTTCTCTGGGAGCCCCTGGCACTCCAAATTACAACTCTGCTTTAACTGTCTCCTGCAGTAGCCCTTGGGCTCTGGAAGGACAGGGCTGTATTTGCCTTGTTCCAGGAGGTATCCCCAGGGACTAAAACAGGGCCTGGCACATAGTAGGTGCTCCACACATGTTCTTCAATGCTGTAGAAGTCCCAGTGCCAGAGCCCAGAGTGGCTGAGTGGAGGGCGGCCTAAAAACTGTCTGCTGGAATAATGCTATGGCAGGAGATGAACATGAAGCAAAAAGGCAAATGGAAGTTGGTGCAAATTAGGGCAGCAATTTTGATCACATTTGTGGGACGGTTCCAAGAATCAAGAAATAGAGAAACACTCAGCTATACAAACATTCCCACGAGTTTCATTTGAAACCCTGCTCCTGGGCTGTGCCAGGATAGAGTTTTGCATTTGGAGGGAAGCATTCTAAAATGTGCTGTATGATCTAAAAATTCCTCTAGATTGCCTTTTTGCAGGGAAATTATAATTGTGAGGCTCAGACTGGAGAGACTAAGGGCCGCTTCATGTCGTACTTATGTGACTTTTTCGAGCCCACAAAAACATTTTTGACAGTCTTGGAATATCGGAAGGAAGTCATCTTACATGTGGACTGTCTCGTAGTTCTGAAGACTGCAGTTATGAACTTTTGGAAGCAATTCTAGAATTTCTGTTTTGTTTTACTCTAACCCTATTAGAACTATTTTTAATCCATTTGCAACTTTTCTTTCCTGATTTAAGGTCAATAAATGTGTAGAAGGCAGGGTAGAAAGAGTAATAGCTGCCACCATTCGATGTACATGTAAATATTTTAAATTTGCTCTTTTATTTATACATGAAGAAGCTGAAGTCCAGAGAGGACCTGCCCTTAGATCTTCCCAAAGTTCAGATCCTGGGCTTTAGCCTGGAAACTCTCTGTGTTAATTAAAATATTGGCTAACACAAAGACCCTCAAAATAACAGTACCTTAAACAATGAAAACCACTATCTCATGAAGCCATTTAAGTGTAGGCTGTCCAGGACTGGTAGGGCAGCAGGGGAGACCTGGACTCCTATCACAATACTCTGCTATTCTCTGCCCACAGAATCTATCTCATGAACCAAAATGGCTGCTGCAGTTCCCATCATCATGACCATATTCCAGCCATTAGGAAGGAAATGCACAACCATTGCATTGGCTGGATCTTAATCTCATGCCACCCCAGGTGCAAGGGAAGCTGGGAGATACGGTTTTGTGCTGGGTGGCTAGGTGCCCAGCTAGAACTTGGGGTAGCGTCACTGAAGGAAGGAAGGGGGATGAATACTGGGGGGCAGTTGGCACTTTCCATTCCTCCTTCCTGAGACCACCCAATTATATTCATCTCTTTATAGGTCTATCTCCTACCACCATACCAGGGGCCATCTTCTTTGAACTCGGTTCACTTGTATAGAACACCTGCTGTGTGCTACCTCCTTTATATATCAATAACCTCATTCATCTCTTCAGACAATTCTACCGAGTGGGATGATTCTCTCCTTTACAGCTGAGGGGCCTAACCACCTAGAGAAGTTCTGGGACTTACCCAGAGGTCAGCCAGCTCCATTTCTGAGCCTCCAGCACATCCTGGCCTGGGGTCAGCTTCCCTAAATTTAGCTGAGTGGAGCTACGATTGTATACAACATGCACTCAATAAATCTGCTGACTGCCTGGATCCTGGAGATGAGATGGGTGACACCCTCTCCCCAGCTTTCACTCAGGAGCCCTTTCCCTTTTTTATTGAAAGGGGCTGTTGAATGTATTGTAAATTAAGGTGTGAAAGAGGCTGCTGGAGACTGAATCACGTCCCCCATAAAGACATGTTCAAGTCTTAACCCCACAGTCCTGTGGGTGTGAACTCATCTGTGGATAAGATCTTTTTTTTTTTTTTTTAAGATTTATTTTTTCTCCCCACCCCCTCGTTGTTTGTACTTGCTGTGTCTGTTCGTCTTCTTTGTTTCTTTAGGAAGCACCAGGAACCAAACCCGGGACCTCTGATGTAGGAGGGAGGCACCTAATTGCTTGAGGCACCTCTGCTCCCTGCTTTCCTGTGTCACTGATGCTTTTTTTCCCTTCTGTGTCTCTTGTTGCATCATCTTGTTGCATCCACTCACCACGCCTGCCCATCATGACAGCTCCCTGTCTTCTTTAGGAGGCACCAGGAACAGAACCAGGGGCCTCCCATGTGGTAGGCGGAAGCCCAATTGCTTGAGCCACATCCGCTTTCCTGAATAAGATCTTTGACGATATTTTTAGTTAAGGGGAGGCCAAACTGAATCGGCTGGGCCTTAATCCAATATGACTAGCGTCCTTATAAGCAGAGAAAATTTGGACACAGCACGAGTGAGGAGACAGACGGCCATGTGACAGAGGCAGAGGTTGTGCAAGCCGTGACATTACAGACTTCTGAGAAAGCATGATCCTACCGACACTTTGATTTTGACTTCTAGCCTCCCAAAACTGTGAGAAAATAAATTCCTGTGGTTTAAGCCAACTACCCTGTGGTATTTGTTACAGCAGCCCCGGAAAAGTAAGATAGAGGTTTTCTGAGAATGTTCTGGTTTAGGGTAAACATTTGCCCTGGGCATGAGGCCGAGGAAAATGTATCATCCTGAGAATAAGGGGACTGGGATGGGGGAGGAGGGGGTGGAGTGCTGGGGAGGGGCTGCCTGCAAGCAGGGTCCCTCCCTCCATGACCCTGGCCTAATATAGCTTCTGGAAAGGAGTGTGAGGCCTGAAGGACCAGCCAAAGGGGAACTTTGACCTCATGTCTGTGGTTTGGGAGGGAGGGAGGCTGCTCCGGCCCTGCTCCTGTATATCATCCACTTAGAGTCCATCCAGGCCACTGTTGGTTCTGACCAGCCTGCCTCTTGCCCTCCCTCTTCTGGTAACTATACCCTGGGGTGTGTTTTGGAGAACTGACCTCTCCCCATCCCCACACCATTTGGTTTACTAGGGTTGAAAATCTCTGGCTGCAGGGGTGAGCATGTGACCCAGGCCTGGCCAATCAGAGGATGAATTCCCATCCCAGTTATGATAGGTTTATGAATGAGCATGTGACCCAGACCTGGCCAATAAGAGGATGAATCCCCATCCCAGTCATGGTGATGGGTTTGGGGGTGAGCATGTGACCCAGGCTTGGCCAATGAAAGCCCTACCTGGAACCTTTGTTGGAACTAAGGAGAAAGAGAATCCCTCTTTCTACAGGGCCATCTGAACCTGGAACTGCTGGTGCCCATTTCTGCCACCTTTCGGGAACAAGTTGCCTGTGAAGGAAGTCAACAGGGGGAAAATAGGGCCAGGAGAAGAGAAGAGACAGAACCCTGGTAATATCATCTCAGCATCCAGGGTGCCTGCGGCCCCGGGCTTTTCATGTACATGAGCCAATAATTTTTCTCTTTTGCTTCAGACCAGTTGAGTTGTACTTCCAATCACTTGCACTCAAAGGAATCCTGACTGACATCACCTCATGATATAGCACAAACAGGACAACAATAGAGACCTGGAATATCACCTGCCCCCCTCCTACTGTGGCACTGAGGATATTCCTGCCTCAGGCTCCTACCACCCTTTCCCCACCTTGAAGGATGGGGAGTAACTCTTGGGAGCTATATCTGCATCCCATTCCACTTGCCAAGAGGGTCCCTGGTAAGGCCTGCTTGAGCTGAGGCCTCAGGAGTGGTAATGATAAAAATCTCCCACCATCTGCATGTTCCAGGATGGGTGCTTAAAGTCCACAATCTTATCTGAACCCATCAAGGTCAATTTTAAGAATCTCTCTTGCAGATAAGGAGGTTCAGAGAGTTGGGGGAAAAAATCTTGCTTGCGTGGGTCACCTGGGTCTTTGTGACTCCAAAGTTGGGGCTTTTCCCATTCCTAGGACTGCTCCCTCCACCACCGACCCCCACAAGGGGCTCTGGGCTGCTTGGCTCTGCTCATCCAAGCATCCCAGGTTCAAAGGATCAGGTGAAAGCTTCACAGTTTCAATCATCCTGCAGATAAAGAGCTTGAAGGTGACAAACAACAACAAGAAACCCAGACATTAATGCAATGTATAGGAGCTGAGCTTTTAATGCCCCAATTTGCCTTATTCTCCATGCAGAGCTGGAGAAAGCTAGAGCTTCCAGCATTGTTCATGTACAAGTAGGGGGTGGGGGTTACTGAGGCAACTCAATTCTTATACCCTTGAGTTCTGGCTGGCTTTGGAGCAAGAACTCTCCAGAATGGAGAATAGACTGGCAGCTGCTGAAGAAAGGGGTTTGTTCACACCAAGGAAACTGTGAACTGGAAGCCGTGAACAACCCCAGGGAAAATTTCCCATTGTTAGATTTTAAGCTCTTTGAGACAAGCGTGACAATCGAAACTCGGCTCTTCATTGGACATGGGCATGTGGGCATGGCTTCTAGAAGCTCTGTGCTGGCTCAGAGGTGCTGTGGCCTGGGTCCTGGGGCAGAAGGAGCAAGTGTTTTCCAGAATCTGAAAGAAAGACTCATCTCTCGATAGGCTCTATTGGGAAGGGGAGACACTGGGCCTGGGGCTCCACACTGGAGGTGAGACCCCAGGCCTTAGCCACAGACCCCAAAAGTTTTTTTTTTAGATTTGATGACTGCATTCCCTTTATTGTCTCTCCCTGTATCTGGACTCCCAGCTCTGGTATGGCCGTGAATAACCAGCTGATTTTTAAAGACCTGCTGAGACTGCGTGAAACCCCATTGCCTGGATGCTTAGGGCCTTGCGTGATCTCAAAGTGCTCACTATCAAGAGAAGATTATCGTAATAATCAATTACATTAATAGATCTTATTCATAATGCTAGCTATAATCTGTACAGCTCCTTATCATTTACAAAGTCTTACACACACACACACACACACACAGACACGCATGCAAACACAATCTCATTTGGTCTTCACAGCAGCCCTGTGTAGGAGGCAGGGCCAGGACTGGAATTTCCATTTTATGGAGGAAAAAAATTGTGGCCCAGGGAAGGAAAAAAGGATGAGCTGCCGCAGCTAAGGTGGATTTGAGAGGACAGATAGGTTCTCTTCACCCTTTCCTTCCTCCCTTCCTTCCTCCCTTCTTTCCTTCCTTCCTCCATTCATTCCTTTGTTCATCCATCAAGCATTTATTAAGCACCTACTGTGTGCTCCACTCTGTGCTAGATACTTATCCCTAAGCAGGGACACTTTTCCAAAGAGCAAGAGTTCTTGTGTTCCTGAGAGCCAAGCTGAGGGGGAAGAGGGGGATGGATCCCACCAGCTCCTGGGAACTCAGGACTCCAGACGGGGGTCTCCATGTGTGTCCCACCTCAGGCCGACCCCGCCAAGTAGGGAACTTCATGTTTCTCTCATGAATTCATTATTTTTCTTTTTCATTTTTTTTTTTTTTTTTTAACTCAGGGAACCAGTGTGACCTTGTTCGTTCCGACAGGCTCCTCTCCTGATGGGGTGGCTGTGGCTTGGGGTGGGTGTAGGGGACAGGAGACTGCTGCAGGTGGCCCCTGAGTCCTCGGCTCGGCTTAGGCCGGGGCCACCTGGCTGGTTTCCGTCTTGGAGGCAGTGGCGGAGGCCTCATCGTCGCCCAGCGGGTTCCTGCCACAGCAGATGGTGGTGAGCATGCAGTTCCGGAACTGGAAGGCAAAACTATGAGTCAGGACCAGGGTCTGGCCAAGGGGCTAGCCTTGGCAAACTGGCCTGATCAATGACATTTGCCTCCAATCCCTTACCTGCCTCTGGCCCTCAAAACTCCACTTCCCTCTCAAACTTGCTAAACATAAGTTAGCCCCTAGTCCAGAGATACCAAGAACCAAACCCTAGGGGGCTTTGTCACTGATGGAGGGGGAAACTGTCATTCCAAGCTTTCTCTTAATTATCTCATTTAATCCTCTGCATTTGTAATTTTGCCCTTTCTATGGGTGAGGAAACTGTAGCTCAGAGAGGGGAAGTGATTTGCCCATAATCACACAGCTAGAAAATGGCAGAGCTGGGATTTGAACCCAATAGGCCTGACCCCAAAGACCATGTTTTCTGCCCTGAATCATGGTTTCTGCAGAAACACTGCTGCCGTTTGTTACAGAAACACTTTATCCCTGAGAGAAGATTTGGCCTCAGAACATGACTGTTTTAGTTCCTCGTTCAGCTAAGTGGAAACTTGCGCCATCCCATTCCTAGATTTGGAACTAGGATTTGACTCTTTAAGCAGGCTTCCAAAACCATCCGGACCTTCGCTTAAGCGAGCATCAGAATCACCTGGAGGGCTCATGAGAGGGTGTTCCCAGGCCCACCCTCAGAGATTCGGGCCCAGTAGGCCTGGGAGGGGCCCAAATTCCTGCATTCCTAGCAAGCACCCAGGTGACCCCTACTGCCTGTAGCCCTGGCACCCATCGACTCCCCAAGCCCTTAATGCAGGTGGGAGGCCTGAGGCCCAGCGTATCTGTCTGGTCCCGTGGGGACCTGGACACTCCCCACCCGGCCAGCAGCACCTGCTTGTTCATCATGATGTAGATGACGGGGTTGTAGATGGAGGAGCTCTTGGCGAAGAACGCTGGGAGGGTCATGAAGATGGGGCCGAAGTTGGAGCCCTGGTGTGTAAAGATGTAGAAGGCCACGCTGGCGTAGGGCAACCAGCAGATCAGGAAGGCGATGACCATGATGATGACCATGCGCGTGACCTCCTTCTCTGCCTTCTGGGTGGTGGCGGACTCCTGCTGCTGGGCAGCAGCCTGTGTGGGGAGGAGTCTGGTGTCAGGACGGGGGCTCCCGGCCAATGGCCCCTTGATGCCCACGTCCCCAGTGCCTGGCTCTGGGCCAGACCTACGGCTGGTGCATGCTGGGGTGGGGGGCACAAGGAATGGGGCTGGGCGTTCAGAGCTCCCCAGGTCCACGCACCTCCTTGACGGTGAAGACGAGCTGCCCATAGCAGAAGAAGATGACGATCATGGGGATGGTGAAGTGGACGATGAACATGTAGATGACAAAGGACTCGTTGTTGACCTCCGGCTTGAGCGTGTAGTAGTCGATCCCGCACGAGCACTGCATCCCCTCTGGGATGTACCTGAGGACCCGCCGGCCGGTGGGCCCAGAGGGGTGGTTAAAGGAGACCCACAGGTGAGGGGCTTTGGGAGCAGGCCCCAGCGGAACTCAGAGTCCTGGCTCAGCCCACATGCTGGCAGGTCGGCCCTGCGTGGGCCTCTGCCCCTAACTGGACCTCACTCTTCTCCTCTGTAAAATGGGAATAAGCAACTCTCCTCGTGGCTGGGCAGTGGTGAGGACCGAGTCGGCTGAGCTAAGGGACTCAAGCACACCCCGGGTGTTACTTGTCCGGTCCGTTCCCCCAGCGTTTCCGTCTGCACTGGTGACCTGCTTGGTGCCCCTCCGGGGGCCACCCAGAGGAGCACTGAGCGGCCAGGGGTGGGGCTGCAGTCTGCGTCGAGCAGAGGGCTGCGCGGAGAGGGACAAAGGCCCCCAGTTCTGTACTTGAAGCACTTTATACAAACTGGGGTCTCACTAGCAACCGGGGAAGGGTACTAGTGAGTACCCTTAGGTCAAAGATAAGCACACGGGCTATAGACAGAGCTTTGAGCAGCTGCGGGAAGCAGAAGGCCCATGGGCCATGTGGTTGGGACATTGAAAGATTTCTGAAGACAGTGACATCGGACTGACACCATAAAACCTGGGGTGTGCGCTGGCTGGACTACGGAGGGTGTAACGGGGTCAGACCAGAGAAGACAAGGAAAGAGGCCAGAAGGTGGGGACGGGCTCGAATTCAGCCAGGGCTGAGAAAACGACACCAGGAAGACAGAGAGGATGAAAGGAGGCAAGAATGGGATTTTCCTGAAAGCAGGGGGGACACGTTGCATCCGGGAGCCCCTCCTTCTTTGACCACAATCCCCAGAGTCACTTGTCCAGTTGCCCAAACTGCGGGCCCAGCCATCTCCCATCTCTGCCCCCATTTGGAGACAACAGCCTGGAGGCTGGGCTGGATCCGCCCCAGGCCAAGGGGTCACCATCTGCACTAGGAAGGCTTGGCCTCCCCGGGGTTGAGGCCCAAGGTCAGAGAGAGCTGTCCAAGGGGCCCTGGGCCAAAGAGGATTGGAACTGGGCTGTGGCTTAATTGAGGATTAGGGGCACAGCCAAGGAGAAGGGTGGGGGCACTTTAGATTCTCCTTGGTGCAGGGCCTCAAGCACTGGGACCAGCCCTCACAGCAACCTGGGGCTTCTCTGTCTTTCCTCCTGTCCTAACCCGCTACCCTGGGACAGTTGCCAGTTCAGATGTTTTGGGGGCAGGGGCTTAAGTGGCATGGAACCAGACTACTGTGGCTCTGAATCCTGGCTGGGGACCCGTCAAAAAGGCCCCAGGACCCTTCCCTTATGCTCAGTCCCATTACCTGGACCAGCCGACGAGCGGGGGTGCAGCACAGGCCAGGGCCATGACCCAGGTGAAGATGACGCCCATGATGGCGTGGTTCTCCCCGAAGCGGAAGTTGCTCATGGGCTTACATACCACCACGTACCGCTCAATGGCCAGGACCACCAAGGACCACAGGGCAATTTCACCTGCAAGGCAGGCAGCCGGTTGGTCACCATGCCACCTGCCTGGACTCCACCTGCCTGTCTGAGAAGGGAGCACGCCTCCCAGGTGAGAGAGCACTCCTGGGAAGGCAACCTGGAGCAGGTGGGAGAGGGCCTGGACATTGAGAAGAGGAGAGAAGAGGAGAGAAGGGCAGTGGGGTAGAGGGCTCAGAATGCCAAGAGGGAGTGAGCAGAGCAAATCCAGGGACTGGGAAGAAGATTAGTTGGGTCATAGCACTGGATTTATGAGGCACATGGAAGTCAGTTTATGGGGTCCCTATTGGACTGGGGAGCACTTTAGGGAGGTTTTATAGAAGAGCATGTTCTTAATGGGGCAAAAGGCAGGGTTTCTCGGTAGAAGGCAGCGTAGTGGTGGAGGAAACCACCTTCCCTCCCTCTTGTCCCTCTCCTGTCGTAGTCCCCCTTCTGGGAAACCGAAATAACCTAGGCATGGGGACCCTCTGCTAGGAGCCTTGAAGTATTGAGCAATGCTTTGCCCAGAGGAAGAAGAACTAAATAATGCTGAACTCCAGACATCTGCCCTGTGCATCGCCCCAGGAGCTCGGGAGGTAGGGTGGCATTTAACTCATCAGGCAGGGACATTTCTAAGAGTGAACAAAAACACATGAACAGTGATTCCAAGACAGAAGTTGTAAACTGGGACTGACACTGCGTAGAAGTGCCCACCTGTCTGGGGACCCTCGTCCCACTCCCACCTGCCGACCTGAGACAGCAGGAGATGTGAACATTGATGGCAGCAGACACCTGATGATGGCCCGAGGTTGCCTAAGAATGCGACCCAGGCAGCAGCCTGGGCAGGTGAGGGGCAGACAAGACCAGGCAGGCAGAGCAGACCCTGTGGCTGGTACTCAGCCCCCCACCCCCCACAGTTCCTGCTTGCCTGAGAGGCCACATGTCCTGGGGGAGACATTTCTGGCTCTGCTCCTGCCCTGTCTAGTCCCCAAGTGAGACTCTTCCCCTCTCCGTGCCTCGGTTTTCTCATCTGCTAAATAGGATTCATTACCCCTGCCAGACTGCCATCAGCTTTCCAGTCAAGTGAAAGAAAATACTCAAAAGCACCTTTTAAAAGTACAGCTCACCACACAGTTCTGATGCCCCCTATGAAAAGCGTTGCTTCAGATGATGAGCTTCCCAACACAAAGAGCATGTAAGCAAGGCAGAGCATCTGGAGGGGCACCCAAGCATCTAGTGGGCTGGGAAGGGGGTCAGATTAGAGGCCAGGGGATGACTGAGCCCATCTCCAGCACAACGGGTGCTCAGGGGAAACCCAGTGACTGCGGTTCTCCTTCCTGCCTGGGCTGGGATCCTCTGGAGAGCAAGGGATTATCTCATCTACTTCTAACCCAAATGTCTGGTGAGGGTCTGACCCAGCGTAACTGCTCTGAGGGAAGCACAAGGCTTGGTGTTCAGAACACAGCCTGAGGAGCTGCACAGATGTGGGCTCCAGGCTCAGCTCTGGCCCCTGCCGCTGTGTGACCTTCAGCAATGCACTTGACTTCTCTGAACCTCAGTTTCCTTGCTGTAAAAATGCGACAATGAGCACCAGTGAGAATGAGATGAAGACTGTTCAGTGGCTGCCCTCAATAAAAGGCAGCCTGGCTTATCACTAGTGACGTTTGTTGATTGAATAAATGAGGGCCTTGGATACTGCGGACGATTACAGAGGGGAGAAGACGTCTCAGCCACCATCCCCTAGCCCGGGGCTGTCCCCAGATCCCTCCACGCTCCCAGGCTCTGCAGCCCCCAACCCCCCCAACCCCTGGGCCCATACCGCCGAGGGTGGCAAAGAATCCCTCCAGGTTGCATCCCGTGACCCCGAAGACGAAGTATCCGTGCAGAGAGGTGTAGAGGGTGGTGGTGAAGCCGCCAAAGACCATGAAGTGGTTGGCCGCGGCCAGGTTGAGCAGGATGTAGTTGAGAGGCGTGCGCAGCTTCTTGTGCTGGATGGTGACGTAGAGGGTGAGGAAGTTGATGGGGAAGCCGAGCACGATCAGCAGAAACATGTAGGCGGCCAGCATGGAGAACTGCCACGGCTCGGCCAGGTAGTACTGCGGGTACTCGAAGGGGCTGCGCACCACGCCCGTCTTGTTGGAGAAGGGCACGTAGAAGTCTGGGCCCTCCGTCCCATTCATGGCTGCGGCCCTCGCGGCTACTCCGGCTCAGGAAGCTGCTGAGGACCGAGCTTGGCCACCTCGGGCTCTGGCAGGACGACTCTGGGTTCCAATGCCCTCTCCCCACCCCCAGGCCCTTATAAAGCGACCTCCCCTCCCTGCGCTCCTGACTGAGTCAGCACCTGGGAGATTGAGGGTGTTATACATCATATTAATCCCCGCTCCGCGACGAGAGCCTAATTGGCCTCCGAGAGGGGCCAAGGTGACACCAGGGGGAAGCCTGGGGTCGTGGAGGGGAGGGGCTTGGGGGCCTTGGAAAGGAAAGGAGGCCCTCCTCCAGTCTGTCTGTCCCTCTGGTGGCCCTGGCCTGGGATGGGGACCTTTGGATTCCATGCCTGTTTCTCTCTGGCTTAGTGTGCTCTGAGTTCAAGTCTCTTTCTCTCTCTCTCTTTCTCTCGGCAAGAACCTGAGCTCCCAGGGGGCGAGAAGCTTCCTGGGTTAGCCGCACAACCATGCATTCACTCGCACACCTGTCCCTTCCTTCCCTAAGTCGCTGCATGGCCCACCGATTGGCTGGGCCCTGACATTAGCTCATCTCATCAGATTAGGAGCTTGCACAGGAGCTCGGAAAGGTTTGTTATATCAGATTGGAATTCACTCATTCACTCATTCATCACCTTGGAATGAAGTGTGGATTAGACGAGGGGACCTTTGGGGGAGCACCTGGGCAGAGCCCGGCCTGGGTGGGTGGGGGCAACTTGACAGATGTTTATTCGACAAACATTTATCAAGCACCTACTGTGTGTCAAGGAGACACAAGAGTGAACCAAGAAAGCCCCTGCCCTCAGAACATTTGCATTTTAGTGGGAGGAGGGGAGGAGGCCATGAACAAGTAATAAAACCAATAAAAGTAGGAAAAGCTCAGACCATAACAAGCATTACATGAGCATGTTAAAACAGAGCCCCTGTAATGACTCAGCCCCCCTCCATGCGTATTTTATAGAGAGCAACCAGAGAAGGCCTCCCTGGGGAGGGCAAGTTTGAGCTGAGAACTAAATGATGGGAAGAAACCAGACATGCCAAGATGGGAGAGGGGGAGATATCCAGGCAGAGGGAACAGCAAGTTCAAAGGCCCTGGGGCAGGCAGCAAACTGGCCAGGGTAAATGTCCCTCTCTCTAGAACACCCTCCCTGAAGCCCTCTCACTCTGTTCTCTTCCCTCCCTGGGATTCCTTGATCCCATCTGCTCAGCACGGGGCTTCTCCCTTCAGTCCACCCAGGCCTCAGGAGGCTTCCCTCATCCAGGAAAGGTAGTATCTACCAGGGCTCGCTCCATAGGAGGGGTTTAGTGGAATGAGTGCAGGTGTGTGTGTAGGCAGGGGTGGGGGTGGGGTGGGGATGGGGTGCCGACCTCTCCCAGGTTAAGGCGCTTGGCCGGGTGATTAGACCCAACGTTAATGAGGTCAAGGTGGAGGGTTTGATTCTGACGTGGACCCTGGCGGTCAGAGGACAAACGCTGGACTTCCTGGGCCAAGAGCCAGCTCACACCCAGCCACCTGGCCGGGCTGAGCCCCCGACCCTCACACCCACCTACCAGGACCTCTGTGCCTGGCTTCGGCTCCTTCTTAAAGCATATGGCGGTTTGGAAGCGTTTTCTTTCTATTCTGTTCCCGTATTTCTTGTGTGTCTCCCAGCTGTAATGTGAGCTCAGCAAGGGCGGGCCTGGTTCTGTCTTCTTCAAGACAGGAACCCCAAAGCTCATCAAGCCTTGGAAATATATTTCCCACCACTGGAAAGAGCTGGGATTTCTGTCTCTTTTGGTCACCGATGTATTCCCAGAGGCTGGCACACAATAGGTGCTCAATAAATATTTTTGGATGAATGAATGAATGAATGACTGGGTCTCAGTTTCCTTCTCTGTAAGGAAGGTTAATAGTCCCAACCTCATGGGGCCACGGGGAGGATTAAAAGCCATCGCCATGGTGACAGTGCTCTGTATTCTGCAAAGCATGCTAACCTATTTTTTTAAAACAAGAAATGCTCTTCCTTCAGAACAACGGGCTCCCAGAATTAGCTGGAAGGGTTGTTAGAAGTCGCTCCTCTGACCCTCCCAACTGCACCCCACAATGAATTTTCAGATCTTGTGAGGTCTCTTCAGCCCATCCAGGCAGCTTTGGGGGGCATCCCCAAGCCTGGCCAGGCCTCCCCACCTCATCAAAGACAGCTCTCCAACGGATCTACCAGCCATTCACACTATGGTATGAATTACTAAAACAGAATTTAGCTGGGAAGGTGGAAAAGGCCCTAGATTGCATAGTACAGACCTGGGGCAGACACTTTTGGAGAGGGGTGGCACTGGATTCCCGCCCCTGTCTCTGAGTCACCCTGAGACCCCAGGAAATCCCGTTTTCCTTCTGTTGGCCTCAGTTGGCTGGGACTAGGAAATCTCTGAGCATCCTCACGCATCATAGGCAGGGCAGGGAGGGCCTGATCTGCTTTCCCCAGGGCGCCACCAGAGCCTGGTTGGGGCCCACACACCTTACAATTAAGCACTTGCTATGCTCCCCGCATTGGGTGTCCCCTCAATGCACCCTGGCATCCAAACTGAGGCCCTGAAATGAGATACAGGCTCTCGCCTAGACAGCCTGTCTCCAGCCCAGCCCTCTCCCTTCCCAGGGCCTCAGTTTCTTAGCTGTAAAATGGGAATAATAAGAGTGTCTCCTTTAGTGAGTACTTGATAAATATTAGCTGATAGTATCATTGTCTCCTGAATTTCATTCAAGTCTCAGCTCACAATTCACATGGAGATCACCCTAAAAACCAGGCCGCCCACCCCATGGTGCTGATTGCTATCAGCAGTCATCTGTATTGTCTCCTCTTGACTGTGCATCTCTTTCTAGAAGCAGGGCTGGCCCAGCCTGGTCACAGCCGCACCCCCTGCTCCCAGCCGAGTGATTGCTCACAAGCATTTGTGGAATGAATGAACAAACCCTTCTGCCCCCCCCCCAGAGGCGGGTCTCACACTCCTCTCCCCTCCCCCCACCCACCCACTGAGTCCAGAGGGGTTTAGGCTCCTCAGCAGAGCTGAACTTGAACCCAGGTCTGTCTGACCCCAAAGCCTGAGCTCTTTCCTCTCCCACGACAGGAAGTCCAGAGAGGGGTCCCTGCACATGTCAATGGCTGAGCCTGGAAACCCAGGCTGGGGGCCGTGAGGAGCTGGGAGGGGTGGGGACCAGCTGCCCTGAGGGTGGCTGTGTCTGCACACAGACAAAGCCCCCTCGCAGGCCTCCCCATGCCCCAGCCCCTTGAGGAGCCCAGGTGTGGGGCTCTGATGCTGCCTGTGGAGGATTAGGGGCTTAGCCGGCAGCTGCGCAAATAGCTCTTAAGCTCAGCCTGAAAGGTGCTGCTGGGTCAGCAGCTTCCTCCTGTCTTTCCCCTCACGTCGCTGAGCCCCACCCGGCTTCCCCACCAAGGCCCGGTGAGGCATTAGACTGAACACGACTAGGGGAGAGTAGAGGAAGGAGACAAACCAACCCTCCTACTCTCCTCCCCTTCCTTCCTCTTCTTTCCCTCCCTCCCACCTCCCTCTCTCTTCTCCTTCCTTCCCTTTCTCTCTCCTTCCTTCCTAATCCCAACATCTGCTAAACACCTTCTACACTCCAGGCTGTCGGCTGGGCGCTGGGGACACTGATATGAAGCGGGCACAGTCCCTAGCTTCAAGGAGTGCCCAGTCTCAGGGGGCAGCGGACCAGGGGGAAATAATAGCTGTGAGGTGTGGGCATTTGCTCCCAGCCCTGGAGGAGCAAGGGGCAGACCTCAAGAGCCTCCTCAGCGGGGGGGGGGGGGGGGGGGGGACGACGACGACGGACAGGCCAGGCCAAGACCCAGAGGGGAAGAGCTGGCTGAGTGTGGCAGCTGTTGGGGCCCTGGGAGTCCGGGTGTTAATTGACGGGCATACACTGAGGCTTGTGAGCAGAGGAGGGGTGTGAGCAGTTTCCATTTTAGGAAGATGATTTTGGAGTCTGGGTAGAAGAGTATGGGGAGCATTGATGTCACGTGCCTAGAGTCTCGGTGGAGGGGGATGGGGAGCACTGCTGTCACATGCCTGACCCAGGGTAACAGCCCCATCCAGGCAAAGGCCTCTTTGCTGAGCCTTCTACCTGCCCCCAGGGCAGGGCTGGCACAAGTGGAAGGTCCGCTGGCCTCTGCCATTGGCACACACACCTTATGGCAGGGAAAAGACACAGCACAGGCCTTGGAGATGGGGCCTCGGCACACCCAGGTCAGAGCCATGTGGGGCTTCTGGGAGCAGATGGGAAACTGAGGCCCAAGGACACCCACCAGCTGAGGCAGAGCTAAACCCAGGTCTACCTGGGTCCAGGGCTCCTTCTGAGTCACCAAATCTCACTCTTCCTTACTTCCTCCTTCCAACAACATGGGTGCCATCCAAGGACTTGGTGACAAGAGATCCAAACCCCGGCTGGAGCCTCTTCCAAGCTGTGCGATCTCAGGCAGGTCATGCCTCTGACTGGTCCTCAGTTTCCTCCTTAGTTAAGTGGGCATCTTAATACCCACCCCCGGGGCCCTCCTTGGTTGCTTTCACCAAGCCCCTTTCACAGATGGAGACACCAAGGCACAGAGCTTAAGCGTCTGGCACAGCCGTGGCTGGAACTTCAATGTCTGGGCTGCAAGGGGTCTCGTCCAACGCCCCCTTGAGCTTCCGAGAGAGAGGTTTGGACTTGGTCAAGGCCCCATGTGGGTCAGAACAAGGAGAGGAGCAGGACGTCCTGCTTCTGTGCAGTGGCTGGAGCTGAGTTTGAACCCCATCTTAGCTCAGTAAATATGAAAAGTGAATGTGGCTGAGGCTGTTTCAGCATCTGCGAGCCCCTCCTTGGAGCGGAGTGCTGGTGAGGATGAAATAATGCACGGAGAGTGCTTAGCTGGGGCCTGGCCTCAGAAGGCGCTTGTTTTAAGGGGATCTCTGGCGCCGGCTTTTCAGGCTCAGGCCTCGGGAGCTCAGCTTCCTGCGATGGCAGATCCCGGCACGGTGGGCTGTCACTTCCCTGTTCCTCGGATGAGATGGAGCGAGCCCCCTCCCCCTGCCTGGAGCTCGGGACCATCTGATCTGTCACTGTGATTGACGCCTGTTGGGCGGCTGGGCTGGGCTGTTTTTTCCCTCTCCCCTCTTTTCCCCAGCCATATGCAAATGATTTCAGTTGAAGCACGCGCTAATGGAAATCCTAACACATTAATAAATGTTTAGCAAGGGAGGGAGCATGCATGATCGTAAGTAATTAGACACTCCACGGAGGAGTTCTGTTGGCACAACTGTCTGGCTCCCTTTATTTTCCTCCATCATCTCCAAAGAGAGACGCACAGGGGGGTGGGAGGAAGGGGTGGTCTGGGTGTGTGTCACAGGGAGGTCTGGAGCTCGGGCTCCAGTTCTGGCCCTTACTGATGGGTGACCCCTCCTTGCAAGCCTCTCCAGGCCTCCGTACGTTCATCCCTCTGATGGGGACGTGGACCCAGCCTGTCCGCTTCCTAGATGAGCTATGAGTTATCAATATTTAATCACGAGGGATGGCTGTCAGCATGTTCTCTGACAACCCAGTTCCCTTTCTTCCGCCTCATTTTGGCTGCTCCAGGGACTTTGTGTAAAGCACTGTATTGACGGCTCCTGGGCAGGTTGGTGGATGAAGAGAACAGAACCTTGTGGATGGACAGATTGTGCCAGGCCACTCAGGGCTGGGGGAGCTCCCTGGGCCCTGGCACCTGCCCCCCACCCCCAGTGGCTGTAAAATGAAAGTAATAAACCTTCCCTCAGGGGCTGGTGTGAGAATTGAGACAGCATATGCAGTGTGGCTGGCACAGAGAAGGCCCCTGATGGCTGAGGGCCCCTTTCCCCAGAGCTTCTCATTGGCTACTCAGCCACAACCCCCCCCACCCATGGAGCCACTGGGCTGGGCCCTGGGAGGCCCAAGGGAAGGGATCTCAGCAGCCTGGAGTCTCACATGGAATCCACTGGCTTGAGGAGGTAGAGACAGGGGACCCTCACAGGGTGGGTTGGGGACGCTCTCTGAGGCTGGGGAAGTGACGGAAGTGGCCAGGGCAGTGCAGGTGAGAAGATGGCAGGAGGTGAGGGTAGAGTTAGGTGGGAGGAGGCCTCAACAAGAGGGACCGACCACCGTGCAGCCCTGACGTCAACCTCCTTGCCCTCTTCTTCCGAGTCAGGTATCTTATTTTCTTGTTAAGATGGAGTCCCGTTAAACCAAAATAAATAAGCAAAAAATAACCACTCCCCTACCCCTTCCCATACTGCCATTTTGATTAGATTAAATCTTAAGAGCACACAAATATAATGTTCCTCTCAGATTGAATTAGAAACAGGTGCACTTTTGCATAAGGAAATTAAGTTGCAGACAATATGAAGATTTGTGAAAATGCAGACACTGATGAAAATAAGTAGCCCTTTTATTTGTAATTATTGAGGCAATCTGTTCGCAAAGTGTACATGTTAATGGTCTGGCAGATCTGTGGACTCCAGCAGGCTGCCGCGAACATCTCGGAGCCTCTTGGAAAGTAACAGATTTTTTTCCTTAGAAAATATATGTACATTCTCTTCCCCATCTCCTGGTGCTATTTACAAGGCACGAAATGCCATAAATAGGAATTCGTTCCCGTACTTACACAAGGCCCCTCCCAGCAATGCAAACTTCATCTGGGCAGAAGACATGTTCTGACAGTTTAACTCTTTCTGCTCTGGGCAGAAGGGGAGGGGCCGGGGCCCCGCGGGTGGTCAGGGGCCGGGGTCATCGATGCGCCTGCGGCAGTAGGGGCAGCAGGTATGCTGGAGCACCAGCAGCTCGTAATCCTCCGAGTGGAACATCTGCGGAGGGGTGCCATGAGCTGGGGGCACGGCTGGGCAGTCAGGATTGACGGCACAGCTTGGCCCCACCTGTGTTCAGGGCTGGGGAGGGGGCGAGGAGTGGGGAAGGGGAGGGGAGGGGGCGGGGCCCCTTTCAGCTGCATGAGGTTCAAAGGCCTCCCAGGTCAAGGGCAGCTGCGCAGAGAGTGCAGGGCCATGGGGGAAAACCCGTCAGGATGCAGGGGAGGGGGTAGGGATGGGGACATGCTCGAGTCTGCCCTGCCCAACAAGGAGCTGTGGCCCTAGCCCCGAGAGGTCTCTGGACTCTCCTCCCAGATACCAGGGCTCCAGGGGGCACTCGGGAAGGAAGCAGAAAGAAGAAACTGGGTCCTGCGCGCAGAGCGGTGGGGGGGGGCACCTACCTGGAAGCAGGAGGGGCACATGGTGATGGAGGCGTCAGGCAGTAGTGAGCGGAAGTACTGCCACTGCAGGGGCGGGGGCCAGCGCTTGATGAGGACGTCACGGCGGCTCATGGAGCGCAGCACCGACCGGCTCACCACCACCGGCACGAACTCTGAGCCACCTTGCTGGGTGGGAAGAGGGTGGGCACAGGGCAGCGCTCAGCCCTGGCAACCTGCTTCCCTGGGCCACGACCCCAGAAACCTCCCTTTCGGCACCCTGATGGGGCCACCCCACTCTCCCCGGGCAGCCCCAACAGGGAGCTGCCTCCTGGCTTTCCCTTTGGACCCACAGGCACACCTGCTTCCCAGCCTCGGGTCAGCCTTGGGTCAACCACGGCTCCTCCAGCGCTCCCTGCCTTGCCTCCCGGCTGCCACGTCTGGAAGATCTGGCCAATCCTCCATGGCCATGTCCACTAACTGGGGTCCCTCATGTGCACAGGAGCAGGGACCAAAGACCACCCTCCTGGTAGGCCACGCCTCAGCAGCCCATCCCTCAGGCACTCACCTCAAAGCTCAGCTTTGCTGTGAATGGGTCATCATCCCCCGTGGCATCCACAGTCTCGTCAAGCCTCAGGGTCTGCGCATCTGGAGGAGTCTGGTCAAGAATGGAATCTGAGAAGCAGGAAACAGGGGCCTCACCCCCACCCCAGAGTCTGACCTTTGTGTCCTGGAGCTCTGTCCAGACCTCACATGTCTGTCTCCCTACAGCTCCATGGAATAAGGGAGGGCTGGATGGGGAGAGCAGCCAGGTCTGTGGAACAGGTTTCCCAGTGGATGGAGGGAGCAGGCCAGGTGGGAGGAAGTCCCTGGCCACGTGGAGGGTCACAGGCTGGGAGAGAAGGAAGAAGGGCTCTGCTGGCCCCTGTGGCCCCTCACCCACCTGCCTTACAGACTGTGAGGCTTGCACTGTGCAGACAAGGCCTGTGGGCCAGCCAGCATGAGGAGCAGAAATGGTGGAACCTGTCAGAAACCACAGCCAGCAGCCAAGCCTAGCAGCTCTTGCGGAAGCCCTCGGCAGCCGCTGGGTGGTCTGAGGGCATGTGTGAGGTGCAGCAGCGGGCAAGAGGCTGGGCCCGACTAGTGGCTGCAGGTTCCCAGGGCAGCAGTGTAGGAGCTGATGTGAGGCCAAGGAGAGGGGGGCTCCCCTGGGGAAGGCAGCCAGGGCAATGGGAGCTGATGGCTGAGCCAGGTATCTGGCAAGGCCACCTACACACAGCGACAACCTACCTATGTATCTGAATGGGGGACACAGCAAGCTGGTGCAGCAGACAAGCCTTTTTGTTTCCCTTCTTCAGCAAACAACTCTCTGGGTTTTCCTCTCACCTTTGTTCGTTAAAATGTGGCCCATGATCGAAGCCCCTGCTCAATTAGAGGTGTAGTGGGCATCACCATCCCAGAATCCTCAGGATTGGGGAATGAACCATGGACTGGAGTGGACTTACTGGTATTCTACTGTAGACTTACTGTGATTCTAGCAATGGAAGAAACTACAACATTGATGTGGAGCCAGTGGCCACTGGAGGCTCTGGGGGCAGGGAGAGGGAAAAACAGTTGTAATGCGGGGGCTTTTTCGGGACTTAGGAATCGTCCTGAATGACATTGCAAAGACAGATATAGGCCATTTCATATCTTCCCAAAACTTGCAGAACTGTGTGGGAAAGAGCGTAGACTACAATGTGAACTATGGTCCATGCTTAGTGGCAATGCCCCAGGATGCGTTTATCAATTGCAATGAATGTGCTACACTAATGAAGGATGTTTATGTGGGAGGGTATGGAAGGTGTGGGGAGCAGTGCATATGGGAATCTCTATATTTTTCTGTGTAACATTTATGTAATCTAAGTATCTTTTTAAAAATTAAAAAAAATATATTAAAAAAATAATAAAATGTGACCCATGCAGTAGTCTAGGGATGTAAATACCAATTGACAGAAAGCTAGAGAATAATCTAGGGACTGAATAGCACAGTAAACCCAGAGGTGATGAGAATTGTGGTTGATGGTACAGATGCAAGAGTGTCCTTTGTGAGCCAGAGCAGATGTACATCACTATTGCAGGGTGGTGGGAATGTGGAGAAGCATGGGAAAAATACAACTGGAGTGACCTTTGGGCTGTGGTTAACAGTAATAATGTAATATTCATGCATCTATGCCAAAGATGTGCTGTGTTGATAATGGGGGAGTATGGAAAAAGTGTGTCAAATGTACACTAAGGACCTGGTAATAATCTGATGATATTATCTCATAACCTGTAATAAATATGCCACCATGGTGTGGTGTGTTGAGGGGTGTTGTTTGGGAATTCTGCACATGTGCATGATTGTTTTGTAAGTTCACAAGTTCTGTCATAAAAATATATTTAAAAAATAATAATAGGGTGCATTGGGGGAAAAAATACACCAAATGTAAGGTAAGGACTATAGTTAGTAGTAAGATTTTGACAATATTCTTTCATAATTTGTAACAAATGTCTCACAACAGTGCAAGGTGTTGGTGGTGGGTTGATGTATGGGACCCCTGCATGATGTCATGCATGTTTGCTTTGTAAGTTCACAACTTTTATTATATACTTACTGTTTATTTATGTTCATGTAAAAATGATAAATAATAATAATAATAGGGTGGGTTGGGGGAAATACTTCGGTTAGTAGTAATATTTTGTGGATACTCTTTAATCATTAAAAATGTTTCACAACAATACAAGGTATTGGTGGTAGGATGAGCTGTGATGTCCCTGTGTGATGTTATGTATGTTTGTTTTGTAAGTTCACAACTATTACTATACACTTATTCTTTATGTATGTTTATGTATGAGTGATATACTTCAATAAATTAAAAAAAAATAAATGTTAAAAAACACAACAAAAAACAAAACAACAACAAAAAACGTGGGCCATGCACCAGCAGCATCAGCAGCACCTGGGCGCTTGCTGGAAAAACAGCATCTCAGGCCCCACCCAGAGCTTCCGAGTGAGACGCTGCATGCTAAGGTGCCCAGGGGAACCCGTGAGCACGCTGCTGTCTGGAAGCACGGGCCCAGGAAAGCCTCTCTGCCTTCAGCCTAGGAAGCCAGGCCCCAGGCCTGGACCATCTCCGGGGCCTCCCAGCACCAGAGCGTGCTGAAGCGACAGGGAGGAGGGCTGGTGTTTCGGCTAGGGCTGCCAGGCTGACGGGAAGCAGGGTCTCACTGTTGGAGGCCCTCCCCCGCCCCCTGTTGTAGGGACAGGAGGGCGCTGCCTGAGAATAAGGCCACCCACAGGGCAGCAGACGACCGGAGCCTCCTGGCAGTGCTGCTTGAGCACCTGAATCCGCAGGGCTGCCACCTACCGTGAGGCTTTTTAACTCCCTTTCATTTGTCCATCCACTGAGTGGGGGTTTCTGTCACTTACATGTAAAACCGACCTGACTGAAAGAGGCATCGTACACCGCTTTAGACACTTTTTAGCTCTGTGTGGCCAGAAGCACAGCCAGTGCCTTTTGGGAGCCAGGGTGGTCAGGAAGCTCTCAGGGGACGGAAGCGCAGGTAAGGACCCAGGCACCATCTCCTGGTCCTCGGGCCACTGCTCTGGGTCTGTGGGCACTCGTGGTCCCCTCCTCGGCCTACTGCACCCAAGCCAGCTCTCTGCCTAGTTCTGGCTCCCACTTGGGTCTCTCCTACCTTTCTGGGGCCTGTAATGCCTTGGACCCCTGCCCTCTGTTCTTGCCCGCCTCTGGCCCCATCTCCCAACCAGGACCCAGGCCCAGGCCCAAGTGGCCCATGCAGGGCTCCAGCACAGGGCACAGGATACTGTTGCTTGTGATCTCCTGCCATTTGCTCTCCCGCTTATGTCTCGGTGCCTCCAGGTCGATGAGGGCGACAGCTTCTTCGTCAGTGATCCCATCCTCCAGGTAGAACTCCACCAGGTGCAGCACCTCTGGAAGGCGAGGGTCAAGGGGAGGAGGCTGAGGGGGCAGTGGCCTCGTGGGGACGTGGGGCAGCATGTATGTGTGGGGAGTAGCTCCAGAGTTCCTTCCCCACCCAGGCAGCCTTTCCCAAAGTACGGCAGCCATGGGTTCTCCCCCCCGGCCACCCATCTGGAGGGACGGCAACCTTTAGCTGTCCCCCTCTGAGGGAAGAGGTGAAGCCTCTACCTAGCTACTGGGAAGGTGCTTTGGAACCTCCGTCACATCTACGGTCACCTCCCACACCAAGTGCATGCCTGTCCCTGTTCCCGGGGCAGTGCCTTTATGTAAAACCCTGGGCCAGGCCCTGAGAGGCGGGTGCCACACTGTCCCCAGTGTACACACGAGCACTCTCAGAGGCCTTCAGGGCCCTGCACGGTGTCACGGGGCTGAGGAGCAGCAGGTGAGACCTGCCATCCCCTCACCATAGGGTGTGCCGCATCCCATCCGCCAGGACTCACCGTAGGAAGAGGCGGAGAAGACGAAGGGCTGACGGCAGTTGATGCAGACGTTGCCCAGGTTGTTGAGCAGTGGGTTGTTGGTGGAGCAGCGATAGCACAAGGGCACCAGCTCCTATGAAACCACAAGCTGATCCAGGGTGAGTAGGGGGCGGAACTCAAGGTGGACACATACCACCTCCCTCCTCACCCTGGACCACACTGGGGGAAGCAAGCTAAGGGGCTGCAGAGGCATCAGAGGCCCAATCCTGAGGGACATTCCTTCATAGGAAGAAGCTCAGGGAATGACAATCACCGTAGCCATCATGTCCCAACCCCTCGCCCACCCAGGGACTGGGCCTAAGCACATGACCTGTGCTGTCTCGTGTGTCCTCACAACGACCTGTGGGAAAGCCGTTCTGCATATCCATTTGACTGAGGTAGAAACTGAGGCTCATAAATATTCAGACATGGCTAGGAAATGGGAGAGCTGGGATTGAAACCCAGGTCTATCTGATGCCAGGTTCCTGTCTTGGCTTGTAGGAGGGGGTTATGAAAGAGGCAGCAGCTGGTTGAGTAGGGAAGAGGGATGGGGATGGGGCACAGCCCCAGGCTGCAGAGACAGAGGCGCAGGTTTGTTGGAAAACAAAAGCCTGGCTCCATAAAGGGGCTGGGGTGGGGAGGGGCTCCTAGGACCAGGGTGAGGCCTGTGGCCAGGCCTGAGGTGAAGACAGGGAGGCGAGGGGTAGAGCAGTGTGGCTGCAGCAGCACATAGGAGCCTGGGGAAGGGCCAAGAAGCAAGGGAGGGCCAGGCTCTGGGGCCAGAGGGGCAGGGGGCTGTGAGCTGGAGCACAGAGGCCAAGTGGAGAGCAAAGAGGGCTGGGGGCAGCTCAGGCAAGGGTGGCATGAAGTGCCGGGCAGGGCAGCCTCCTTTCAAGTGGAGCAGGCCCTCACCTCACTGTCGTGGAAAGGCTTGGAGCGGATGGTCAGGCTGCCCAGCTCGATGGACTTCTGGAACCGGGCAGGGATATGCAGGCCATGCAGCTTGTCGTAGGCCTGCCGGGCCAGCCTGTAGGCGCCCAAGGCTTTGCTCTGCTTGGCCAGGGTGAAAAGTGTGTTCCTGCCGGCAGGGAGTTAAGGATGGCAGGGGGCATGCCAGACCCGAGAGCTGGCTCTGCCCACCCTTGGAGGGTCTCCAGGTGCACGCTGGTGCCAGCAGGGCAGGGGCAGCAGCCCGAGGAATGCATTTGCACATCTGTGGGATGGAAGTGAGTTTCTCGGATATCAAGGCCCAGGGATTTTTCCAGTACTAAAGACAATGCAGTTTCCATTAATATTTTACCCTTGCTGAGGTTCTCTGGGTCTCCCGACAGCTCATTGTATGCCCTGACCAGGCTCAAATGGTTCTCCCAGCCTCAGCAGAGCCTTCCAGCCAAGTCCTCGGAGGCCTGGCACCAGTGCCCTCGGGCGCCAGCTCTGCCGGGTGGAGCTGACTCCAACCGCCCAGGGAGCGCACAGGCACTTCCCTCTGCCCGTACCTCACCAAAGGCTCTTTGGGCCACTTCTGAGAGGCATGCTCACCTGGTCTCTGGGCCTTCCCCCGAGCTCCTTGGCCTGGTGCTGACAAGCCTCTGTGCTCTGCTCTCAGGCCACCTCAGCCTCTGGCTGTGCCTGCACTTGCTGCCTCGCCAGCCTCCTCGACGCCCTTCCCCCTTCTCCCTGGTATCCGAGACCCCAGTCCCAGTCCTCCTCCTCACTCTCCAGCTCCCCACACTGCCCTGTGTGGCACCCTGGAGCCTGGATGTCATCAGCTGTATGGAGCAGAGCTTCCTTGTCTGTGTTTCCAGTGGGAGCTCCTCAAAGTCAGGCACTGGGCCCAAGGTCAGGCCCAGCACGGGGGTTTACTCAAGCTTTGTTGAATTGAACAGAACTTGCTGCCAAGGTTGGGTGTAGGTGCCAAGGCCCCACAGGTGACCTCTCTGGGGCAGACTGACTGTCAGGTAGCAGGGGCCTCTGTCAGCCAAGGTGCCCCTCAACCTGGAGGGTATTTTTCCTGAAAAGTAAACCATGTGCCTGGAACCCTCGAGAGAAACAAATTCTCACCAATTAACATCTTTGGGCTCTCTACTAGGAGGTGTTTTCCTTACAGAAAGGAAGGGGCAGGGGCTGGGGAGGGGTTGAAGAGATCAATGTTATTTACAAGTAGAAAGGGAATAATTATAACTTTTATGAATCTCAAGACCTTTAGAAGTTTTGGTCATTTCCCAGTAGTTTCTGGCCGTATATGCCATTCATGCCCTTTCTCTGCTCAAAGCCCTTCAGGGGTTCTCAGCTGCCAGGAAAGGAAAGGCAAACCTGCCAGGGAGGCCCTCCAAGCCCTCCCGTGTCCCATCCTGCTGCCCTCTGCAGCCATGCCCCACTGCAAGCCTGGCCCCAGCTCTCCCACACCCACGCTCTCTTTGACTCCATGCCTATCCATATGCTCGGGCTCCCCCCGGACACTCACTTGACTGCCTTCCATGGCTACCTCAGCCTTCAGGATGCTGTCACTTCCTCAAGGCAGCCTTCACTGACCATGCTCCCAGCCCAGGCTGCATCACAGCACACGTCTCACTAACCTGTCCCTAGGCCGTGACATGCCCCACTCCCACCTCCTGGCAGCAGCTCTGTCACCTGTGTCTGTCCTGGTACCTGGGACACAGCAGGTGCTCCACATATCTGGGCTGTACACACTCTCCACTCTGCCTGAAGGCTTGGTGCTTCCTACATTTTCAGTCACACCCTCGTTTGTGGATTCCGGGAGGACTTGGGACAGGGTGTTGGTCAGAGAGTCAATGCTGGGCCCAGCCAAGAGAGGCCTGTAACGGAGCTTCTCCTCTCTTGGCACTGGCCCCTGGGCCTGCCTGGTTGAGCCTCTGCTACACAACCCAGCAGCCAGAGGGTAAGCTCGCTCTCTTCCCTAAGGGCTGCTGGAGAGAGGAGAGGCTCTGCCAGGAAAGTGCTCTGGAAGGAACTTCTTGGGGCCATTAGACAAGAGGGATGGATGTGTGAAAGGATACACTTTAGAGATGCCCAAGGGGGTGTCCTTGGTCAGGCTGTGCAGCAGGAACCTGGAGATGTTGAAAAGGGTTTCGGGAAGATGGAAACTGAACGGCTCCTCCTGCAGCGAGAGAAAAGTCAACAGGGATTGAATGCTTCCCTCAAGCCACTGCTGAGCCAGGCCATAATGCAGAACCAGTAATTCTGAGTTACTAAAATAGAAGAGTGGCTCCATTTATTGAGAACCTACTATGCGTTGGGTACTTTCCATCCACTGTGTCATCTGGTCTTTTAACACAACCCTGTGAGGTATGCATTTTTATCCTCTGTTCTGAGGAGGAAACTGAGGCTTATAGAGATGATTTGCCAAGTCACCCAGTTAGAACAGAACAGAGCTGGGTCTCAAACTCAGGTCTGATTCCAAAGTGTAAGAACACCTTTCTCCCGAGCTGCACTGCCTCTAGGGTTGGTAATGAGCTAAAGTTGTCTCCAATTAGTTCCAAAAGAGATCTTTTATGCAATATAGGAGGATGCACATGATAGGAGTAAGCCTTTAAATGGAGGCATTTAACCCTTCATGGTTCTTCCCTGCTCTCCAGCAGCAACTGCCAGATGCCTACCGAGCACACCTCTGTGGAGTTCCGCCATTGCTTGTCCCCGTGTCCCCCGCCTCTGGCACAGGTCCAACATGGAGAGGCACTCAATCCACTTTAGTCGAATGAATAGAGCTTTAGTACCCAGAGGTGACCAGAAGCTCAGCACAGAAGACCACTGGGAACTTTCTATTGAGAGGTAGGCCATTAAAGGTTAAGAATACTTGGTTTTAAAGGACTCTGGCATGCTGTGTGTAAATGGAGACTGCTAATTTCCAATAAAGCTTTTGATAGCAATGGTTAGAGCAAGCCAGCTGCCCTTCTCCTTGATGAGCACTTGCATGGCCATAAACAGACATTTCTTTAGGAGTGGAGCTAGACTCCACTCATCACTTAGCCCCTAATTGCCTTAAATCCACAAGGACTCACTTTACTCTGATTTCTTCAGCTCAAAGCCCTAGCATTTTCTTTTTAGTTCCCACTTACATTTCTGTAGCCTCTGTTGGTTCCAAGAACCCAAGAAAACCTGAGACCGCATCCTTCCCTGGGTGAGAGCCAGATGCAAACCTGCCTCTAGTTACATCGCACTAAGCGTGGAAGCTAAAAAATGTCCTGGAGAGAACAGGAGCAGCCCCAGAATTAGCACCTCTCCTCTGGGAAAGCAGCCACACATCTCAGGAAGGATCCAACTTGTTCCTTTCCAGGCTTATCCAAGTCTGTGCTGCTCTGTGGGACCCAGACCCCAAACCCTAAAACACCACTCACCTCTGGGCCTTTGCACGTACTGTGACCATTGCCAGGAATGCCCTCCCTCCTCCTCATCACTGCCCCATTCTTGCTTATCTTCCTCTACTTGGCTTAGGGGTTGCCTCTGCCAAGAAGTCCTCCCACAGTCCTCTAAGGTCTTCCCTTGAGGGAACTGTCCTGTGACAGCTTGTTTCCTTGGCCTTCTCCCTAGACTAGGAGTGTCTTAGGGGCAGGAATAGGGTCTTGTTCACCACTGGGTCCCAAGGTCTCAGCACAGGGCCTGTCACACAGTAGGATTTGTTGAAGGAGTGACCAGCTGGGATGGAAGGGCCATGGCCCAGGTGGTGTGAGATGGCGGCATGCTCGTGGCACCACGTGTGTCCTGGAGAGGCTTGGTGGATGAGGGAGAGGAGGCCCCCACTCTGTGCCCCCACGTGTTGAGGATGAGGGTGAAGAGCAAGGAGAGAAAGAGCTGGGTCCAGAAGAAACTCAGGCAAACCAAGACAGAGCTGGGCCCTGACTTCTGAGCTAAATCTAGTTGGGAGTCCTTCTTTTGGTAGCTTCTCCCCAGATGAGCTCCTAGTAGAAATGGGAGCTCCTGAGTGAGTCTTATCTCAGGGAAAGAGAAGACTTGTAGGGAAGATGAGGGCCCTGTGAGCACCTGATGCTGGGGGTGAGGAGGGGACTGACAGGCTGCAGGACTGATGGCTGACCAGGCAGATCCTGTCAGAGCCATCCTCCTTGCCAGACTTTCCCAAGAGGTAAAGAGCATGCAGGGGCAACAACTGCCCAGTATGGAAGGCAGGACCTTTGAAGGGGTCAAAGAGCTGTGAGCTGCTTGCTCGGCCTGGAGGGGTGCAGGCTGCAGGAAGGCTGATTTGGAGCCTCTGCCTGGGCTGGCAATAACAGCAGGTGACATTGGTTGAGGGACCCTCTGTGCCAGGTGCCAGGTGCTCTTCCTGTGCTTTCCAAATACCAACTCTTTTCAAATTCACAAGTCCATCGAGTAGGCTCTGCTATTACCCCCATTTTATCATAAAGGACACTGAAGCAGAGAAGGCAGACAACTTGCCTGAGGTGCCATGGTGGAGCTGGGATGTGGGGCCAGAGGCCTGTCTGGGTTCAAATCCTGGCTCTGCCATCTATTGGCTGTGCAGCCTCGCTGTTTAGTGCCTTAGTTTGCCCACCTGTAAAATGGGGATGGCAGTACCTACCTCACAGCCCTATTGAACGGATTAAATGAGTTGATACAATAAAGCTCTTAACACGTTGCCTAGTACGTAGTAAGTGCTCAGTAAAGGTTGGCTGTGTGGGATATATCCTTCCAGCTTTCTAGCACAGGGCCTTTCATGAAGGGGTACTTTCTCAACATCTGCTGAGTGGCTAAGAGGGTTCAGATGAGGCTGCTGTTGTCACCTGTTCCTCATTGCCACAGGGTAGATTTTAAATGGCATCATCAAAAGAATCAGGGACTAAAGAGAATTATTTGGGTCTCTGGAGATCAAGTCAACCTTCTTGTTTTATAAAGAAGGAAACTTGAGGGCCAGAGAAGGGAAGTGAATTGCTCAAGGACACTCAGCAAGTCACTGGCAGGACCAGAAAGGGAACTCGATCCTTTGGTTCATCTAGAGAAGAGGGTCCCCACAGAACTGCCACCGTGATCAATTTTGGAAAGAGACACCATCCTTTGGCTAATCCAGAGTCTCCTGAATTATCTTTGCCCGAACCAAGCAATTAGGTCCATTCCCGCTTTAGATTGCTAGTTCAGAAATCCACAGCTTGCTGCATGTCAAACTTTTTCTCCCCAAAGGAGACCAGGATTTCTCAGCAGTTTATCATGACCCCACGGGTTTATTTTCTATTCAGAGATCTGTTGCTCTTTAAACCAGTCCCAGTGCCCTAGCTCGTCGGGGACCCCCAGGATGCCATCTCCCGGCCACCTTACCGTGTACCGCTGAATGGCGTGGTAGCCGTGGTACAGCTCGGCCAGGTGCTGGAAGTGGTGGAACTTGCCAAGCATGGCATCCTTCTGGGCAGGATCTGCTGCGTGCAGCAGGAGAGGAGCAAGGGCAGGGGGGAGAAGAAGTGTTAAACTGTGCCTGCGGCTGCTGACTGGCCACAAGTGGCAGGGCTGGGGGATGGCCTCGCTGCCAATGTGGGTTTTTCCCCAACACAGAGCCCAGGCGAGGGAGGTAGGGTGTGGATGCTCTGGTTTGGAGCTGGCCACCCAAGGCACATGGCCAGGAAGAGCTGGAGGACACTTTACTCTTGCTCTCCCATGGCTCACATCATGCCCTACTGGATCTTTCCACACAGAGAGCACCACCTGCAGCAATAAGACGGGGATCACTGACCCCAGAGATGCTAGAGGAACCTGGTGGGGAGGAGGGTGGGCAGGAGACAGCTTTATTATGCTCCCCTTGTGCCTCTGCCCTCTGTGCTCCTAATCAAAAGCAGGACCCACTGGCCAGAACGGTGAAAATGTGAGCTGACACTTGGCCTGGAGAGTTTCAAACTCTACCGATGGGTGCTGAGAGCAACATTAGTAAGGAAGCAGGGCAGGCTCTCTCCCAGAATATAGCTGGGGATGGAGGGGCTTCGGTGGCAAGTGTGACTTGTTGCAAGTCACCTAGCTGCCTCTGATTCCAATGTTTTTCCTATTCCTGGCATGCTGGCCTTGGTCCAGGGGAGAACAACTTCTGCCCTTCCCCAACTCATCCAAAACTCTGTCAGTGCATCATGGGTAGTCTTGTGAAAGAAAGCAACATGGAAGCAATTTTTCTGCCTGGGATGAGTGAGAATCTGGAGTGTGTTATTGTAAAGTGATCTCTTTTTCATCTTCTCACTTAATTTGATTTTTTTTTTATAAACCAGTGCTCGCCCAGCCCAGCTATGAGTTCCTGGGTAGTGGGGTAGAGAGATGCTCTGAATTAGAAACTCAGGGCAGGACCTCCCAGCCGTAACCTCAGCACGGCCCTCAGACCATCCTTAGTGCTTAGGGGCAAACTGGAAAAAGACGATGACCAGATTCTGCTGCTGCAAGACAGGGTTATGGACAATACACCCAATAAACAAACCCAGGGCTTTCATTAAAACATCCCAGCTCCTTAGATGTTTATTTTGGTGCCAGAGTGGGGCTGGGGAGAATGAGTGGCCTCGCCGATGTTTCCTTACCTTGAGCTATATCGAGGCACTGCATGGACAGCATCCAGTAATAATAAGCCGCATCGTTAAATCTGCTCTCCACCACGGCGTTGTGTGTGAGCTGCTCCAGCACCCGCACTGCTTCCCTCTGCCGTCCGGCCTTGTGGAAGGCTAGAGGGGCACAGAAGCACACACAATTGGGGGAGTCAGACAAGAAGGCAGGATGGATTTGTGTGGGGTTTGCAAGGGGCTGCTTTGGAAGTAGGACACTTATCAGAGCATCTGTGGCGCTTTGTTGTTGGGATGCCGGCTCTTGGGCCGAAGGCTATAAATAACCAAGGCTACATCCTGAAAAAGTACAGTCAGTTATACTCCTTTTTGGCTGGGAAAAGGCCTTCTGGCTCTGGAAAGGCAGGACAAGAAGGAAAACCTGAGGGGCCACTCTTTTTTAAATTTTTAAATTTTAGTAACATACATACAACCCCAAATTTCCCATTTTAACCACGTTCAAGTATACAATTCAGTGGCATTAATTACATTCACCATATTGTGCTACCATCACCAACATCCATTACCCCAACTTTTCAACACCTCAACCGGAGACTCTGCACCCATTAAGCCATAACTCCCTAATCCCCTCACCCTGGTAACCTCTAATCTACTGTCTGTCTCTATGACTTTACTTATTCTAGGTATTTCATATAAGTGAGATCATAAAATATTTGTCTTTTTGTGTCTGGCTTTTTTCACTCAACATGATGTTTCCAAGGTTCATCCATGTTGTAGTATGCATCAGAACTTCTTTCCTCTTTACAGCTGAATAGTATTCCACCGTATGGATGTACACATTTTGTTTACCCATTGCCATCTGTTGATGGACACTTAGCTGCTTCCACCTTATGGTTATTGTGAATAATGCTGTTACGGTTACTGTGAATAATAACTGGTGTACAAATATCTGTTTGAGTCGCTGCTTTCAATTCTTTTGGGTGTATACCAAGAAATGGGATGGCCAGGTCATATGGTAATTGTATGTTCAGCTTTCTGAGGAACCACCAAACTGTTTTCCACAGCAGCTGTACCATTTTACAGTCCTACCAACAATGTACAAAATGTTCCAATTTCTCTACATCTTCACCAACACTTGTTATTTTCTGTCTTTTAAATACTAGCCCTCCTAATGGGTCTGAAGTACTATCACACTGTGGTTTTGATTTGCATTTCCCTGATAACTAATCATGTTGAGCATCTTTTCATGTGCTTATTGGCCATTTGTATATCTTCTTTAGAGAAATGTCTATTCAAGTCTTTTGCCCATTTATTGATTGGGTTGTTTGTCTTTTCAATGCTGAGTTGTAGCAGTTCTTTACATAGTCTGGATATTAAACCTTATCAGATATATGGTTAGCAATTATTTTCTCCCATTCTGTAGGTAGTCTTTTCATTTTCTTGATAATGACCTTTGATGTACAAGTTTTCGATTTTGATGCAGTCCATTTTATCTATTTTTTTTTTCTTTAGGTGTCATATCTAAGAAATTATTGTCAAATCCATTCTGAAGGTTTCCCCTTATGTTTTCTCTTAGGAGTTTTATGGTGTTTATGTCCTTGCTACATTTAGAGTTAATTTTCGTATATGGTGTGAGGTAGGGGTCTAACACAATTCCTTCACATGTGGATATTTGGTATTCCTAAGAACATTTATTGAAGAGACTGTTCTTCTCCCAATTAATGTACTTGGCACCTTTGTTGAAAATCAGTTGGCCATAGATATGTGGGTTTATTGTAACTCTCAATTCTATTCCATTGGTCTATGTGTCTTTATGTTAGTGCCATACTGTTTTGATTACTGTGGCTTTGTAGTAACTTTTGAAATCGGGAAGTGTGAGACGTCTATCTTTGTTCTTTTTTTAATATTGATTTTTGCTATTCAGGGCCCCTTGTGATTCCACATGATTTTTTTTTTTTTTTGAGGTACCAGAGGCCAGGGATTGAACCTGGGACTTTATATGTGGGAAGCCGGCACTCAACCACTGAGCCACATTGGCTCCCCTGAGTTGTTTTTTTGTTTGTTTTGCTTGTTATTTTTGTTGTTGTTGTTGTTGTTTTTAAGAGGTACTGGGAACCGAGCCTGGGACCTCCCATGTGGGAAGCAGGCACTCAACTACTTGAGCCACATCCGCTCCCCTCCATATGAATCTGAGGATCAGTTTTTCCATTTCTGTGAAAATAAAGGCTGCTAGAATTTTGACTGGAATTTCTCAGGGGCCATTCTTGTTCAGCCAACACCTATACCACTGAGGCCATATTTCAAGGCAAGGCAGGAGGATAAAACTATTGATCATTAACAGTTAGGTTTTACCTCCCTTTTCAATTCCAAGGCAAAGCTTTGTAACTCTCAAGGTGACACTAACAAGATCTAACTTGTATCAGGTGCAGCGGTTTACAAAGCATTTTTGTACTGTTCATCTCACAGACATACGAAGAAAGGAATATTAGCCTTTTTTTTAAAGGGCAATACCATGGGTTTCAAAGGTAAAGTGGCATGCCCCAGGTCTCAGACCTGAGCCCAGATTCAAGTGCAAGGTCAGTCTTCAGGTGAGTGCTTTTTAATAATAACCACTAAAGATCTTGCCTTGCTTCTTGCAACCAAACATTTCTGAAAACAAGTACAAAATCTCTCAATTACTCATATATCCATTTAACAGAAATTTCCTGAGCATCTACTATGTGGTCAGCACCACTGGGGGCTGCCAGGGCAGGCTTCTGGCCGTGAACCCTGCCTATATGTGGGTACTCAAAAGATCCAATCTGCTTTTAGAGAAGAAAAAAGGTCTTGCCTTTGTTCCACTCTCATCTCTAATCTCTTGTCTGAGACCCAAGTTACTATGGCAATGGATTCTTGGAAGGGCAGACACAGACAGATGGATAGGTTGATGTGTTTTGCCCAAACATGCAGATACTTCAGCAACTGGGTGCTCTGGAAATGCCGAAGAGGAGAGAACACGCTGTCCTTCAATGGGGGCTTTTAGCAGGGGAGCTCCCACCGGGAGACATTTGTTCTGCAATGTGTCCGGAGGTGGCAACTGTTACCATATAGAAGTGTAAATGAGATGCTATGGAATATGACACACCCAACTTCAATTAGAAGACTTCCTAAAGAGGCAGCAAAACATAGACAGGAGAAGGCAGCTTCCTGCTAGGTAGTCCCTGGTTGGATGCCGGCTCTGTGGCTCGGCTCGCTAGCTTTGCACCTTTGCAGAGCACAGTTGGCTTCTGTGTCTCTGCAGGACTGTTGGGAAGAATCAAGGTTATGTGGGTCAAGGGCCCAGCCAGTGCCAGACACAGAGAAGGCAGCCAGTCTTTCAAATCCTTATGACTATTGTTATAGCTCTACACTCCCTCTCGCTCCTGTCTCGGATGCTGCCGCCCTGCAGCTGCAGCCTCTTCTCCTGATGGAATACCAAGGAGCAGGGGTCACCCAGTCTCCAGAAACAGAGTCCGAGTCTCCACTCATGGGCGGTGAGAACTCTGGGCTCGACACTCCACGGAGTCCTCCCGTTTTGTCCTCACAGTATCCTGGCTTGACTTCCCTCTCATCCCCTTCCCAGTTCTGTGTCTTCAGACTAATCCCTTTTCCTCTTAAGCCTTGGTTTTCTCATCTGCAAAATGGGAATACTAACAGTGGTACCTCCATTGGAGGGTTGCTCTGAGGATTAAGTGAGAGGATACACTGATGCACGCAGAGCCTTGCCTGGCACACAGAGGCACAAGGGAGACAGGCACTGCCTAGGTCAGGCTGCAGTGAGGGAGGGCTGCGGCTGCCTGACTCCAAACCCACGGTCTTTCACCACCACACACGTCACGACCCAGGAGGAAGTCTCCTGTTTTAGAGCCCATGGAGGGGAGGGGTTTGGCAACCTTCCTGGAACCTGTACCTTGGCAGTGCCTCCTCCCGCCCCTCTGCAAGGTGCCAGGCTGTGTGGCCTACCTTTCTGGGCTTCTTCAAAACGATCGTTCTCTGCCAGCCACTGAGCATAGGGCACGTAGATGTCATCCTTAAACTCGGGGTGCTTCTCACCCAAAGCAAAGGCCTGGAGGAAGGAGCAAAGTCATTCCTAATCAAGCAGCCTCTGCAGGCGCCATGAAAACACTGCACTTGGCTGAATCCATTAGAGATGTCAAATTTTGCCAGCCTGGCAACTCAGAGGGGGAGAGTGCCTCCCCCCACTCACTACCCCCTGAAATGCAAAAACAAATCAGCTCTTTGAAAACAAAAGGCAATTAACAGCAATATGCAAGAGACTGGATTCAATAACAACACAGTCTGTTTCTGGACCACAGAAGCGGCACAGAATCGGAAACATTTTATTTTGAGGGTTTGCGTGGGCTCCTGTAGCGCTGCAAACAGATTTCTTTTAATTGCAGGCGACACCTAAGGAAACAGAATTGACATTATCGTCATCGCAGCTTATCAGCTGTCAGAGATGACTGGGGACTTGCTGCTGTATGGGATGGGTTACTGCTTTGCCGGAGCCCCACCGCCACCTGTCAGGCCTTTTCTCAGTTTAAAGAAAAAGGACCAGGAGAACCGGAAACAGTGCAGGAAACTGTACAGGACAACTGGGAAAAAGTTTGCCTGATACGCAGCAAGGACTGAGTGGTTCCAGGATGCTTTAATTCATGCTGCTTGGTAAATCTCCTTCTGATAAATTTATCTTGAGAAGCCATTATTCCCTCGGTCACAGGCCCCATTCTTTCTCACCAGTGACCTCCTCACCTCACCAAATGGAGCCACTCAGAGGGCAAAGAAGAGTCGGACAGATCTTACCTAGAAAAGGTCCTGCTGCTCTCTTTGTAAAAGAGGCCACAGTGGGTGGGGTGGGTGAGGGGCGAGGATGGCGACGCAGACTCTAATCCTCAGCTCAGATGGATTCCTTTCCAGGGGACAGGGAACCATCAAGTTTGAGGATGGAAGCCAAACAGAGTGGGGCACACGGGCTGCTTCTACCAGCCTCACACCAGCTAGGCGTGGCTAATTCTCACCTGTCTCCCTAACCCCAGAGCTGTAGGGACTAAGAAGGGGGTGAGGAGTTGGCCCTGAAATGGCTCTGGCAGCCCTGTGCCTGGAAAGTACACAGATGGCATTTTCTGCCAAAATACCACCCAACAGGTTTTAAATGTCACACAGGTGCATCTCCATGTTAGGGATGAGTGAGAGCCTCGGGTGCCGGCTGGATGCAGCTCAGACCAGCAGCAGGCACAGGGGCCTTCTTGCCCACGCTCATATCCCTGGTACCTCTTCCAGGGCCTGCTGCAGAGCTGGCAGTCAGCAAAGATTTTCTGAACGATAGAACGAATAAACAAATGAATGAACAATGGAATGCATTGACGCTCCCAGATACTCTGGCTCAGAGAATTCAAGGTTAAGTCTCTTGACGGCCAGCCTAATGTTCATTCCCATATGAAGGTGGCTGCTTTTCACCCAAACCCCAAAGGTCCCTTTGCCCCCACCTGCCTGTGTTCCAGGGCTCAGGAGGGGTCCCCCAATACATGAGGTGCCTTCAACCCTCACCTCTTCCCAGCGCTGGGTCTCCACATGCAGCTGAACCAAGGACTTCAGGTCCCCGATCTTCAGGTAGGTCTCGGCAGCATAGGCCGGGTTATTCAGCTTCTTAAAGTAGTGTGCGCACATCAGCAGGGGCTCCCGCTCGGCCCTGTCCAGCTTACGGGCAATGTCGATTAACCTGAAAAGGTGGAAAGAAGCAGGGTGGAAACCAGTCCTGGGAAAGGAGCCTGGTGGGAGGAAGCAGCATGGGGGATTCAGGTGCTTCTTGAGGGAAATTGTGTTTCTGATGCATTTTGATGTCCCCAAGGCTTCACCTGGGGCCACGAGCCCTGTGAGGTGCTCCACCTTTCAGAAGCCTTGCCAAGTGACAGGAGAGGCTGCCTGCCAAAGGACACCACCTTACCCCCATCAGGTGCCCTGCACTGGAGTTAACTAATTATCCAGCAGGTTCTGGGGAGAAAAACAGATGTCTACCCATCCTACCAGGTATCAAGCATGGTGCAATGAGCTTTCCCATGTGCGATCTCTTCCAGTCTTCACAACCCTAAGGGGTAGGCACTGTTATTCCCATTTTGCAGGTGAGAAGCCTGGGCCCTAGAGAGGAAGGTGAAGCAACTAGCCCAAGACTTTGCAGCCAGGAAGTGGCCGAGGGCTCTTTCCACCACTGTTTTCAGAGTTCTCATAGGGGAGCAGAGGCAAGAGTTCTCTTGGTGACACGGCCTCTGGAGGAAGAGGCAGGAATGGGCATTTGAGCTCTGGAAGTGCCTGCCCGGGCCAAGGTGCTGATCGCAGGGAAGGTGTGGTGGCCAGTGGGCTCACCCCTTCTTCCCAGGATGCCCAGCCCTCCTACTGTTCTGTGGGGATGTGGGGGCTGGATGGGATATGCTTGTTCTCTCTGATCTGGGGTTTGGAGTCAAACCAGCTCTTCCAGGGGAAGGGGCTCTACCCAGCCTGATTTTTGAGAGAAAGGAAGGGGGAAGCAGCTGTAACAGATTCCTCTCAGAGACAGGCAAGCTCAGGGAGGCCTGTCAATCTGTACTTAGAATAATAATAGCTTCTAAAAATAACACTCCCCAGCAGAGAAAGGACACATTTTTAGGAAAAGGTGGCACAGGCAGCCCCTAAAAGCCTCCCCCATCCCACCCCAATCAAACCAAATATCCCTGGAGGGGCACCTTTTACAACCACACCTGGAAAAGGGACAGAAAATGTTGACCTCTTTCCTGAACTGGTTAAATATCCCAGAGGTAGCCTGATTAATATCACTTACAGATGAAAGTGGCAGATGAAAAACCAGAGCGGAGAGAGAGGGCTCTAAATTTACCTGGCTCTCTCCTCTACCACTCCTTTTGTAAGGAGAATAATTTTTGTGGGCAATCTCAGTACCTGTCTCTTCAGGAAACTTTATTATTGGGCAAGAAGAAGGTGAAGCAGGTCACGCACCAAAGTCCCGGTGTGTGGGCTGTGGGCCCAGCCCACGTGGTGGTGGAAGAATGTCAACTGTCCCCCCTCTCTCTGTGCCTCTGCCACCTGTGGGCCTCAGTGTTATTCCAGGACAACTGACAGCCTTGAGGACTCAGCCTGAGCTGACCTCAGATCCCCAAGACCCCCAGCCACGGTTCCTCTGCATTCTAAGGCAGCACACACACACATGGGCTCACGCCCACTTGCCTTGACTGAAAGGGGGGAACCCTCACCCTGGAGGTCTGAGGCTCCACAAGCCCCAAGACTGCATTCACCACCACTCCATGCAAGCCCCTGCCCCAGACCCATGCTTCCTCCTCTTGTCTCTGTCTTGGCCAGTGGCATTGCCCACCACCCAGGCCCAGAGCTCAGACTCAGCCTTCGACTCCCCACTCCACTGGAAGCCATGGCCAGTCAGGCCCTGTCAGTCCAGCTCCTCTGCGCCTCTCGCACCCTCAGCCACGGCAGCTCCCCCGGCTTGCTGCACTGGCCCTTCATCTGCTCTCCCCTGCTCTAGGTTTTCCTCTCTTCAGATTGCCTGGTCCCAGTCATGTTCTCCCTTGGGCACATCCTCGGTACCTGCTGACAAATCCAAACTCCTCAGTTTGGCATCTGAAGCACTCTGGGATCTGGCCAGCCTGCTTGCCCTACCTGCAGCCAGCCTTCCTCCACACAGCCTGGATTCCAACCTCAGCAGATTCTCTTTGTTCCTGCTGTTCTTCCTACCTGCAGTTCCTTCCCTCTTCCCACCCCCCCTGCTCTTGAAATTCTTCAAAGCCCTTCATGCAGAGACTTATGAGAACTTTCACACCTCTGGCCAACTGATTTCTGACAAGGTTGCCAAGTACAGCCAGTGGGGCAAGAAGATCTCTTCAGCAAATGGTGCTGGGAAAACTGGATGTCAACGTACAAAAGAATGAAAGTGGACCCCTACCTCGCACCATACACAAAAATGAACTCAAAATGGATCAAAGACCTAAATTATAAGAACTAAAACTATAAACTCCTAGAAGAAAACAAAGGGAAGCATCTTCAAGACCTTGTGTGAGGCAATGGATTCTTAGACTACACCAAAAACACAAGCAACAGAAGAAAAGAATAGGTAAATTAGACATCATCAAAATTTAAAATTTTGTGCATCAAAAGACTTCATCATGAAAGTAAAAAGACAACCTACCAACAGAATGGGAGAAAATATTTGGAAATCACAGATCTGACAAGGGTTTAATATCTAGAATATATAAAGAAATCCTACAACTCAACAGCAAAAAGACAAACAACACAATTTAAAAATGGACATAAGACTTGACAGACATTTCTCCAAAGACAGACAAATGGCCTATAAGCACATGAAAATATGTCCAACATCATTAGCCACTTGGGAAATGAGATACAATTTCATAACCACTAGAAAGGCTACTATTACAAAAATGGAAAATAACAAGTGTTAGAGAGGATGTGGAGAAATAGGAACCTTCATTCATTGTTGGTGGGAATGTAAAATGGTGTAGCAGCTGTAGAAAACAGCTTGGTGGTTCTTCAGAAAGTTAAATAAGGAACTACCATATGACCCAGCAATCCCACTTCTAGGTATATATCCAAAAGAATTGAAAGCAAGAACTTGAACAGATTTTGCACGTCGATGTTCATAGTGGCGTTATTCACAATGGCCAAAAGGTGGGAACAACCCACAAGTCCATCAACAGATGAGCAGATAAACAAATTATGGTCTACCCATACAATGGAATACTATTCAGCTATAAAAAGGAATGAAGTCCTGATGCATGCAATAACATGGATGAATCTTAAGACATCATGTTGCATGAAATAAGCCAGACATGAAAGGATAAATAGCATATGATCTCATTGATATAAAATAATTAAAATAAGCAAATTCAGTCAGAAACTAGAATATAGGTTACCAGGGGCCGGGGTAGGGGTAGGGAATGGGGAGTTGATGCTTAATTAGTACAGAGTTTCTGTTTGGGGTGGTGGAAAAGTTTTGGTAATGGATGGTGGTGATGGTTAGCGCATTTGAATGTAATTAACTCCAATGAATTAAATATTAGAATGTGGTTAAAAGAGGAAATTTTAGATTGTATATATGTTACTAGAACAAAATTTTAAAAAACCATAGGACTGTACAACACAGTGACCCCTAATGTAAGTGAAGGACTATAGTTAATAGTACAATTATAATAATATTTTTTCATCAATTGAAACAAAGATATCACACCAATACAAAGTATTAATAATAGGGAAAACTGTGGGGGTGGAGTGGAGGGGTATTAGGAACTCTGTATTTTCTGCACAATTTTTCTGTAAACTACAAATTCTCTAATAAAAAAGCAAAGACTTGGGGAGCAGATATAGCTCAAGTGGTTGAGCGCCTGCTTCCCACGTACGAGGTCCCAGGTTCGATCCCCAGTACCTCCTAAAAACAAATAAACAAACAAATGAAAAAAAGAAATCTGGGAGGTCCTCGCATGAGAAGCACATATCCTTTCTTTATGGACTTTGAATTTTCTTTTTCTTTGTTAGTTCTCAACATTATACATGTTTTAGGCACTGAAATCAGCCAGTCCTGAGTTGGAACTCAACTCCACTTCCCAGCTGCTTGGCCTTTTGCTAGCCCTCTGAGCCTCAGTTTCCTGGGGGTGTGGAGCAGCACTCAGTGCCTGCAAGGTCAGCACCTTACCTGGCTCAGAGCGAGTGCTCAAGGGATGGCTGCTCTGGTATCTGGTGTGACCCCTTCTCATTCTCTGCCACCCTCTCCCCCAGGGACATGATAAGCTCCTCGAAGGCAGTGACTGCCTTGTTTGGTCTCTGTGTCTTCTGAAGAATCTAGTTGCTGTCACATTGGCTTTAGATATTTAGAGGAACACTATTTATTCCCTTGTCAGTCAAAGCCAAGAACTGACATGACATGGCACGCTGCCAAACACTTCCTGGGGCAGGGACTGAAAACCTACGTGTCGACCCAGCCATGGTCGCCGCTGATCTCTATGGCCTTGACATGCTCCCCCGCTGAGATGTACATCTCCACGGCAGCTTTGGGCTCGTTGATATTTCTGGCCCAGTCAGCCTGTTTGGTGATTAGCATCTTTGTTTCTTTGGGGTCTCCAGATCCAAGGAAATCCTGAGGAAGCACAACAAACAAAAACACTCTGGATTAGAACTTCCTGCTGCCAGCATTACGTCAGGCTGCCGAAAGCTGGAGCAAGGAAGGGCTCCCTTTGGCTGAAGCAGGCAATCCGGATGCAGGCAGGAGCCCATCCTTGCATGGGTGACGGGGGGAAGTCCCAGGTGTCAGGGAGGCACACTCCTGGGCTGCTCACAGGTGTTCCTGGGGGGACACTAGGACAGTGTCAAGGACCGTAGCCCTTGATGTTTCCTTCCCTTCCCACTAATGGATATCTGTTCTGCAGCTAAACAATACTTCCCGGACTCTCTGGAGCACTACGCACAAATACTGCAATGGGGATGGTTGATGACTGGGTGGATAGGGTTCCTTTGTCTCTCTCATATAGTGTTTGATATATGTGTACCTATTCCTATAGAGGGACTGTATATCCCGGTGGCACCCAGTGTCAAATGTTCACACCAATCCTCTTCATTCAGATAACATGGATGATTCCACATGCCTAGAGTGAGGCTGAACACGTGGTCCCCTAAACTTACACAAGCAAACTGACTTAAAGTGCTCTAGGAGAGTCTGTCTACCTACCTCTACCACACTAAAAGTACAATTCTCATCTGTTTTCTGAAAAGTCCTGTTGCCTGAAATTTGGGAGTCATACCATTGGCTTTGCTCCCAGCTATCTGCTTAGGACAGATAAGGAATAAAACTGGTTCTGGTCAATTAATTCTGAAGCAAATGATATCAGATCCTGCCCTGAGATCAGATTTGTAGGAGTGGGGACCTGATCTGGCTGTGGCAGGGCAGTAAGTCCTGGGGGAATCTGAGGTGAGGGGAAAGGGGCAGAGAGAAGAGGAGAAGGAAGATAGGCCTCTGGATCAGAGGCTCGAGGCTGGGGGTCTCTGAAGGGCCCACCCAGCCTCCCTGAGTTGCCCTAAATATGTGAGAAATAGACTCAGAAAATCACCTCTTTTCAGGACAGTCATCCAAAGTATATATGTGGGAGTTTGCCACAGTTGAGGCAGCACTGTTAATGACATGTTTAAAGGTGGGGCTTCTCCAAAAGGGAAAATGAAAGTGCTTAGAGCCCAGATTTTACATTATCAGCAAGAAGTGGTTTGTCTTACGAATAATGAACCTTCAGAGAGTGCTCTGGTGTCAACCTCACAAAGTATTAAAAAAACACCCTGTTCCCCATGATTAATTTGTCAGGAAAAGTACAATCAACCTATGCTAAAAACCCACTTGAATGATTAGCTCACTTCCCCACTCCTCCATTTGCTTGCAGGGTAATTGTGTAGCCCCTAAAATAATATATAAATTGGCCTAAGACAATCAGATGTTTTCAAAAGGGGAGGGAAGGGCATCATTTACCCTATTGCTGGGGTCCTCTAAAAGCCAGGCCCACCTTGGCTTGCCTTTGGTTCCCTCTGGAGTTCACGAAGGGAAAGGGGCTTGGAAAGCAGCCACTGACTCTGAAAATGCTATTTTGGACCATTATAGACACACCGTTTGCTCTTGGCAGCTACTGTAATGTCTATTCTTTATGCAGGGCAAACCTGGAAACTACGCTAACCTGGTTGGTTAAATGAGGTTAGCAGCTGGGAGAAAAGGCATCCTCAGAGAATAGAAATGTCCTTCAAGGGGACTTCAGTGAGTGCTCAGTGGACATGGGGGACCACAGTGAGAGAGGTCAAAGGCTAAGAGGGAGCTGTGGTTTGGGGTCGTCTATCCGAGGAAAGCCGCTGGGCCCAGAGTTCACAGGCTTCCTGGAGGGAGCCTTCTTGGATAGGAGATCCGTGTCCCCTACAGTTCAACGGTCTGCCTCAGGGAACTCTACTTAATTGAAGCGGAGTCTAAATGGTTCCTTCAAGGCTCAACAAACTGGGCTTTCAAAGGCTTTTTGGTTCCATGAAGCTAATTTACACGTTATCTGGAGCCACGGCAAAGACTTTGTCCTGGAGTGGACAGAAAGAGGCTGTGCTGAGTGATGAATGAGACTAAGCAGTGTTCCCAGGCTTGGTGATTTTGATAAGGACATACTACATCAGAGTTAAGAGCATTATAATTCCCTTTATCACCATATAAACATGTCACTTATCCGGAAAGCATACAATTTATTTGTACGTGGGAATGTAATTTAAAAATTTTCCGAAAACCATATTGAATCTTGGGAAGCAATTTTCAAGTAAACAAAAACATGCCGTGTTAATAAGCACTGTATTTCTCCCCCCACCAAGAAAAACATAATGTGTATGTACACATTTTCTTCAATTCAGACTAGGGGTGGGGGTGGGGGAAATTGAAACGAAACCAACCTACTTGGGATTGTGATCAAAAACTAAAACCAAAAACAACCCCCGGAGTATTTACCTCCAAAGAGAGACAGAGCAGATGGAGTGTGTAATTGGGCTGTGTTTCTGGGTGGGAGCCTGCGGGTGCACTCGGCCCACCCGAAGCACGAGGAAAGGCCTGGGTGCCTGGAAGCCGTCTCAAGAACATCCACCGCATGGTCACGCCCCAGCCCTCTCATTTTCCTAACCTTTGTACAGCCTGGCATGTAGAAAGGGCTTTCCCATGCATTATTTTGTACAATTCTCCAAACTAAACCAAGCTGTAGGATGTTACCCGCAGGGGAGGAAATGCAAGTTGAACAAAGCGAAGTGACTTTACTCCAGGACAGTCCACGGGAAGGACCAGGACTCACACCAGCTCTCTGCAGGCCGAGGCAAGGGTGTTTTCTACTATGCTACCGCTGCCTACCTGGTGAGGTTTCAGGGGCTCCGGGGAGGGCTGTTGGTACCAGAGAAAAAAACACATCCAGCTTTTCCTTTTTTTTTTTTTTTTTACTTGCCAAAAGAGCAATTTTCAATCGAAAATTGAATATTTCCCTTGGGTTTTATAGCTAAACCACTGGTACAAAAAAAAAACCAAAAAAAAACAAAAAAAAGCCTGGTACTTCCTATAACTGTAATAAAACAGAGTTACAAAGGCTGTACTATAGGCTCCAACAGTATAGGGATGGAATATTTTTTTATGGTTTTTACAATGACAATTATAACCTCCCAGGCTGTATTTCAGCTCTCTAAAGAAAATGTTCATCAAAAGACTAAATCATACAAAGCATTCAATATTTCCAAACTGTTGCCCAATAACAAACTTCTGAAACATGACATTATTCCTATCATTGGATTGTGTTTGTGAAACATCTCAATAAGCAATATTTGGAAATGCTACAATAGAAAAGCTTGTTAGTACACTGCAGTGCTCTACACTGCTACAAAAGGTCATGAAGAGCTTTACACACTCAGTATAAGGATGTTTCATTTGTTTGCAAACCACATATCTTTCAGCTACATTTTCCCAGTTGATTATATCCCTACCTCTAGGGATCCAATCCTGTGGCTTAAGGTTTTGTCCTCAGTTACAGTTTTGTTATCCCCAGAAAGAGAGAAGTGCTGATTTAGGTGTTCTCAATATGAATGTGCAAGTAAATCTTGTGTGTGTGTGTGTGTGTGTGTGTTGAGGGGGACCAGGATAGTCGAGGAGGAAAAAATCAAGAAAACATACAGCACCTGGGGTCTGAGGTGGGCCAGCAGGGGCCAGCAAGGTAAAAAGACAGGTGGGGGCACAGGCATTCGTCCAGGGTCTGATGAACAATAACCAGGGGAACACGTGGCAGGAACTGGCAGCCTAACAATCTAACAGGGTGGAAGGTAAAAGAGCACAGCCATCTTCAAGGACACAAAATCAGGAAAAAAAAAAAAAAAATGAGGGAAGACTTTCCACCTTAAACTTTCGAGCTAGATAATTATCATTAATAGCCACTAATTGATTGTGGCTGATGGCTCATTTAATAACATTCTCAGAGCTTCCCCTGACACTACCTGGAAAGGCATGTTAACAAAGGCACCTACATGGAGGGAGGAAGAGCCTCCCTCCATGGAAGGAAGGAAGAGCCTCAAGCCTTGAAGGCTCTTCAAGCTCGTAGCTTGGTGAACCCCAGGCTCTTCCAACCTTGCAGGAGGCAACATCTTCTCCCCCATGACCCTTTAAAGGCCAGACCTGTTGGGGACTGACTCCACAAGGGCCCAGGAATCTGACTCACAGCCCTTCCAGCTCTGTTACTGGTGGAGGTCTGAACTGTCACTCTGTCCCTTTGATGTCAGGCTTATAGGTCAGTTTTAGATCAGTTTCAGTCAGTGGCATTCATGGTTCCTGTTTACCAACTTGTCCACACCCTTTTGTGTGGTGTTATTTTCTGCAACAGCTCTTGGGGGAAAGAGCTTGGACACTGCAGTGTCGAAACCCTGGTGGGTTCCAAGCGACGGCGCGGACCTGGGTGAGGGCGGGTTACCTTGGCATACTCAAACATGCGGAGGTCGGTGTACATGTCGAGCGCGAGGGTCTCGTGCCCACTTCTTTTGTACAGTTTGGCAGCCTCGTGGAACTTCCCCTGGTAGGCAAACACATCTGCCAGAAACAGGTCATTGTTGGTCTCTCCCCGCTTCTTCCTCTCCTGGAAAAATTAGAAGCACAGGAAATGGCCTTTGCAGCCATGGACAGGAAGCAGCCTTTACAAAGGTTAGATGTTGCTATTTCAAGTTAAGCCCCTGGGCCTTCCTCCTGGAGCCTACACTTGGCTCCTGAGCTGTTGTGTCTCTCTCCTAGGTTTCTGGTGGGAATGCTCAATGACAAAAGCAGATTTTTTTCCAAACAAGTGAAGATCAAAAAAGGCCACAAAGATGCAAACCTTTGTTTAATGGAAATTCCTCAGGACCGCTTTCCTGTATTTTCTTTCAAGGCAACAACGGGACAGTTAGTTGGGAGTGTGTGCTGCCATCCCAGTGGTGGCTCCTAAGTTTCCAAGAGCCACAAAATCTGCCTAGTTTGGCAGAGCTGAGAACCATGATGATGGCACACAAGGAGAAAGTTTAGGGTTTCTGTCTGAGAAAACAAGGAATAGGATAACAAGTTTACTATAATCCTGTTCCAAAAGAGAAGGCATGAAATGCTAGGGGCTGAGCATCCCCTAGGTGCCAGGTTTAGGCTTTATACACATGCAGACTCTTGTATCCTCTCTACGACCCCAGGGACGGCATTTTCATGCTAGTATACACTGAAGGAAAAGGAGATTCAAGGTGAGGAGCGGGTCAAGGTCACACAGAGCTGGCACTGGACTCAGGTCTGACCACCTAATGCTGTCTTCTGAAATGAGTAACAGCCCCTGACAATACACTCGTGTGCCGCAGAGAAGTAAGCAGCACACTCCTTCCCTGTGTTAGGGAACATTCATTAGTCTACAGCTCAAGTATTTGTAAACACTCAATAGCACCCCATCTCTCATTCCCAGCAGTTTCCTTTAGCTTGTTTTCTAGCAAGTGTATCACAGTGGAGGAAGATGAGACATTGAATCAAACTCCTAGACAAGCTGGTGAAAGTTTTAACAGCTGGAGGCAACATGCTTCCTCACTGACAGAAATAATTTTACATAAAAAACACACAACAAAACCTACACATCATTTAGGCTAATCAGCTAAATCAACTAAATCCTAATAGTAGGGAAACCAGTGAAAATCTTGTAGTGAGATCATGAAACAGATTTTACTAGGCATGGAATTTAGGCCACATCCACTCTAGGCCACAGACAATCTCCGTCACCAATAAAAGTGATGTATGCGTACTGAGTCCCTACTGATGAGGACAGTAGCATCTCCCCTATCCAGAAAGAACCCTCTCAGGAACCTCAAGTCTCTGGAATAATGCCGAGAACCTAGAAACAACCAACAAAAGCCTCAGAACAGCCACAATGGATCCTCACTCAAAGCCAGTTCACTCTTTTTCGAGAGACTATTCTTACAAGTTTACTTGAACCGACTTCCCTGCTCATAGCACATTAGAAGATGAAGATGTTCTGAACTCAGTAAGACATGGGAAATGACAAGAGCTGGTCGTCATAGAGGTCAGTTACTTGTGCAGAGAGAAAAATGATATTCCAGGGCTTCAGAGTAAGACGCCCCAGAACCTCACCAGGCGATTCACAAATACAAGCCGCCAAAAATAAGCTGTGCTGGGCATGATGGCTAGATGGTTTGGGACAAACCCTTTACCAGGTTGAGTGAGCAACAGAAGAGACGGAGACTCCTAATGATGGCACTGGGGTGGGCGGTGGGTGGGGAGGGGGAGCTCTGGGAGTGCTTCTTTAGATGGGCAGCAGGGTTTAGAAAAAAGACAGCATGCGCCTGGGAAAAGAGACAGAACTGGGTTTGAATTCCAACCAAGCACATGGCTGTGGGCCCTTGCCCTCTCTGTGCCTTTGTTTCATCATCGATAAAACAGGGATACTAACCGTACCTGCCTCATTAGGTTCTTGTGAGGGCTTAGGGTCATGCACACATCAAGCAAGGACGGGCACAGAGCAGGCGCTCATCGCAAGGCAACAGTCCTTAGGCCTGGCCAGCTGTGAGCACCGCAGGTCTCGTTCCTGCTCTTCTCTTTCCGCACTGGGCTTGGCCCACAGTGGGTGTTTATTATGCAGAACTGAATTGAAGGGACAAGACATTATGCTGATTTCCTCACTGCCTCCGTATGGGAATTTAAATGTATCTCACATTCCCATAGCCTCACAGTAAATCTGTTCAGGAGAAAAAATATGTTCGCCTTTTCACAGACACTCAGAGGAAGGTAACCAGCTAACAGTTGCTGCAGGGTGAAAACTAGTTTCTGAGAGCCCATTAACCCTCACAGCCCTCCTGTGAGGCAGGCCTCATTATCCCATTTCACAGAAGAAGAAACCAAAGTTTCAGAGAGATTAGAAATCTGGGCAGCCTCGCCCAGCTGCCAAGCAGAGCTTCCACTCCAGGGCGCTGTCTCCTGCCACTGTGACCCTCCCCTTGAGCCCCACTGCAGTGAACTCCCAGGACACTGGTGGGCTCCGACCACGTGTCCTCAGGGCTCTCGCCTGCTAGAAAGGTGCCCATAACCTGCTGGCACCAAGTCTGTGCTTTCTTGAGAAGACAGAACACTTCAGTTCACTGCAGTTCTCATCTTTTACCTCAATGCTGTTGATGAGCTCTAAATATCGGAGATCTTGTACTCTGGTGAAGGCCTAAAAGGAAGAAATAAAGAATGAAATCAGCTGCCTTCTGAGCTTCAAAAGTGGGTGATTGGCTGGGGGCGGGAAGTTAAGCTTTAGAGAGGGAGCCAATAAAGAGCAGTTAAAAAACAAAAACAAAACAAAACAAAAAAAAAACAAGCAAGCATTGATTAAGCATCGTGCGTTCATGTGGGTTATACCACCCAGCCAGGCAAGGCTTTATCCCTGGGATTAGCCTATAAAAAGAACAGCAAAGGAGTCCTGGTTGGATCAATCACCTAGAGATTAGGTAAAACAAAACTATGATACTGCATTCTGTGATGATGCCTGCCTGGGCATTTTTTTTTTTCATAAGAAAACAAAAAACAAAAAAAACTGATTTGACATTTGAGGCAGCAGCATCAGACAGAAATGGGTAAAATGTACCTGGGTGGTAAGAGACTGAAGGCACATCTTGGTGACTTGGCTGGAAAGCAGGGGATGGCTGTGTTTACCTGACAACAGCACAAGACACCCAGGGTCCCCATTACTGGCACAGAGGGAGAGGAGGAGCAGAAAGTCGAGAAGGAATAGAAATGGTTTCTGGGAAGAGGGGAAGGTAGGGAATGAAACACTGAGTCCCTGGGAGGCAAACTCTTATGTAAATGCTAAAAGTTCAGCCCTTGTCTTGGACTTCCATAAAGCCATGGGGTTGCCAGAAGTTTCTAAGCTGGCCCCCTCAGGCAGACTGCTATTAGCTTAGCTTCTTTTGCTGCTGACAGATTCTGCAAGGGAGCATAGTCTGAGTCAGGCCTGTCTTCCTGAGGCTTTGCTATCAACAGCCCAATCCAGCTGTCTTCTTCACACCTTCCCATTTGAAATGGCCTGACAACCACCTGGAGGAGGCAGCAGCTCTAGGAACCCTTAGAATTTAAAGTGCAGAAGAAGCACCCTGGTCTCTAGCAGCCTTTACCTAGCTGTAGGACATCTTCCATCATCAAGAGACTTGGGGAAGTGGGAGAGCCATCGGCCTGTGGCTGGTCACGGGTCACTATGACATGACATCATCTTTTCCCTCTGCAGAGAAGCCAGGATCCTACAGGGGCCAGGGACCCAGAGATGACTATGACTTGGCCCCCACCCCCGTGCCCAATTCAGGGGGTCCCATTCTAAAAGGGGAGGCAAGCATATAAAAGAGCATTCTATGTCCCTGAGCTAGAGCTACACAAGTATGAACTAGATCCCCTTGAAAACACAGATTTGCTGTCGGAGCAGGGGCAGGAGGCAGGACAGAGTAAGGCATCACAGGTAGGAACCTGACAAATGGGTATTCCTAGAAAGGGTAAGGTGGGCATCACGTGAGCAAAGGGACCAAGGGTTAACACATCTTAGAAGCTATCTTCTGGATCTGGGGTTCCTTAAAGCAACACGAGAGGAGAAATCCGGAATGCCTGGCAAAGTGGCAGAGAGGGAAACTTCTAGGCTTCTGTCCTGGCTCTGTGACTTGCCAGCTGTGGGTCCCAAACCTGCTCCTTCTCCGCCTTGGGGCTCCCACTGTTTTCCTTGTGGAGAGAGGCAAGCTAGTGTCACGCCCTCTCCAAGGTTCTTTCTAGTTCTGCTGTGCTAGGATTCTAGCATTTCCTGCCATGAGAAATATGCTTCTGAGTTCCTTCAGCCCAGACAATTTCTGCAGTGTCAGGGGTGCTCTGGTCGGAGTGGTCAGAGTCACAAGGCCCATGAATAACCTCAGTGAGGGGCGGGAGCAGAGGGAAGAGTGGGAACCAGGAAGCATCTGCCTTTCTGCCCAGGCAGCGGTCCCGGTCGCTAAGCAGCTCTACTCTGCCATCTAGTGGAGACGCCAGTCAATCGCCGGGCACCACCCTCTGCATCTCCCAGAGAGACCCACGTGCCTTTGTAACTTGGCAAAGCCGAGAAAGAAAGGCCTGGGGATCTGGGATTCGATAAAACGATCAAGTTCTAGTTCTGATCAAAATCTTGCAGCTTTAATACAATGGTCTCGATTCTCAGGGAATGTTTGAGGGGATAGAGGATTGGGCATTACATGAGTGGAGGGTCATTCCAGTTTAGTTCTAGTCCATTCAGACACTTGCTGAGGACCTAAAACGACAAGGGTACCCTGCGAGGCAATGGGGATGATCCTAAGATGAGGATGATCATCACTTCCTGGGCTTAAGGAGATGGCAATCTAGCAGGAAGACTTTTCATTTCATTCCATTGCTAAAAAGGAACAAAACCTATTCTAGGAATCCTTTGTTACTCTTCATGCTGCCTGGTGTTTCTGGGTGGGGCAGGAGAGACATGCTTCCTCCATGGAAATGCTTCCTGCCTCATCTGACTTCTAAAGCCCTCCTCCATTACCACTTTTCTGACATTTCATGGATTAAAACACTAGAATATAGATCATTATTATATAACAATAACTTGACCTGTTTTAATAATGGTGAGCATCTGTATTACCATTTCTAGTGTTTTCTGGCTGTGTAAAACAGGTATGGCAGGGTTGTTTTCACCAGCCCCGCTTTAGACATGGGAGGACCTGGGCTAGGGAGAAGCGAACAGCTCGAGTCATGCGGCTCGGACGAGGCAGAGCAGGCACTCAACCAGGCTTCTGAGCCCTTGTCTGGTTCAGTCCACTCTCTTTTCATTCTAGAAGTCTGGACCTCACACAGGGTGTGCATCACACACCTCTTAGCAACGCCCTCAACACCAGCTCAGTGTGGGCACAATAAGCATCTGATTAAGTGGCTGTGGAAGATAAAGAAAGAAGGAAAGGAGGAGGAGGGCGGAGGGGGTTAGAAACCATTCTGACCTCTGGTTCTAGATGGAAACCCAACTCAGAAACATAGCTGGGCTTTTTCTAATGTGCGGAAAGGGGTTGAATGTTTGCAGCCATTTCTGTAGTTTTAATAGACTAAGCCAGGAAATGACAAGATGAATCAAATCTATGAGTCCTGTGTGCCGCCATGAAGGCATGTGGGAAGTGACCACATTCTGTCAGAATCAGATAAAACCATACTTAGCAGAGTGCTGACAAAAACAGCATTGTTTGATAAATGGCCCAGTGCTTATACCAATAAAAAAGCTACCATTTATTATGTGCCTATTACATACCACGCTTTTAGCTAGATGCTTTACCTAAACAACGGCCAGTAAGGGTGACAGCTAGATCATATCAAATGCTACTCCTGTGTCATGCTTTACGTGCACTGTTGCAATGGAGCCTCACAACCTTGACCCTGCTCAGGTTACAGTGAGTAAGTGGCTGAGCCCAAACGTGAACCCAGGCTGCCTAATAGGCCTACTATGTAGGCTTTTGCTGCTCCGTATCTCACCTGAATCCCTTCGGACTCCTATAGGGTCCCTCCAAAGACCAAATGCTGGCTAATGTTGACTAGAGGCTTACCTTCTTTGCTGTTTCAAACTCTAATCCTTCCAGAGCTTCCATGGCCAGCTCCCGCCAATCAGTGTCAGTGACGCCCAAGCAAGCAATCTGGTAGGCTTCTTTGTACATTTTCCTGTCCAGGTACTGGTACATAGGAGCAGACTGCAGGATTTCATAAAAAGGAAAAAAAGAAGACTACTTTCAGAACAATGGAAAGAGTCAGATTCATATAAAGTGTGGCTTCAGATGTGTGCAAAGACTTAACTGCAAATGTCCGCAGAATAACATGGCCAGGATTAAAGAGCATCCTTCTTGGTCTCACCCCAGTCCATCTCCCATGCCTTCTATTCTGCCACCCTCTTCACAGCCGAGCCAGAGGATTCAGTAACACAAGCTTCCTGCTCACTCTCACCTATACCACCTGCTTTCCTTACCACCAGGCCTTCCCACAGGACGTTATCCTCACCTGGAATGCCTTTCCCCCTCCTCTGGAAAACACCTATTTGGCTTTCAAGGCCCTGTTAAAATGTCACCTCTTCTGGGAAGTCTTCCCTGACCCCTCTACCCCCTACCTCAAGGAAAAGAGTCTGTCCTTCCTCTGTCCTTTTTCCAGATCTCAAGCTGTGACATAACTACATGCCTGTCTCCCACAAGGTCACAAACAACCTGAGGGTAGTGGCTGGGTTTTACTTATCTCCCTCAGCAAGCCCTCAGTCTGCTTACTGAAGGAATGAAAACGTTACTGTGAGGAAGAGGTCTGGAATGGTTCTCTTCTTAGAATCAACCCTAGTTAAGGAGTTTAAGGCTCCAGGATACACAGGAAGGCTCTTGAAACAAGTTGCTCAGTTCCCTGGCTCTGGGAACAAACTCACCCCTCCCAGAGGGGGCTGCAGAGGGGGCTGCCTCACCATGACTACCTGTGACTCCTTCCAGACAAATTCTCTTTCTAAGATTTACAAAGTGCTTTTGCATCTGTCCCAACAGCCCTTTGTAGGAGATATTATTATTCCCTGATTTATAGGCCAGAAGAACAGGCCTTAGAGAGGACAACTGACTTGTCCGAGGACATGTAACTGGCAAATGGATCTGGGGCTGGAGCCTGGGACGACCTGGCTCCAGGTTTTGTGCTCCTTCCTGCCTCTTGCCTCTTGGGTATGTTTGTGTGTATGTGTGCATGTGCGTGTGCACAAGTCACAAGTCAGAGCTGGGCCCAGACATCTAACAATGAAAAATCCCTGCCCTTGTTTTAGGCCCATGTGGCATAAGGGAACTGCACCTCCTTCTGGATTCCTGGGCAGTGGGGATCAATCAGCCAGTAGGTACCTCTGTGCTAATGATTTCCAAATGTGGAACTGTGAGTACTGTTTTCTCCATCTGGGATCTTTATCTTTGAAATTTCCTGTCCCATTTTTTAGCTTTGGAGTTGAAGATTTTTTTTCTTGTTAAGCTGGTCTATCCTCTGACAGCAAGATGTGGCTGCTTCCACATACTTATTTTTCTACCGCATCACCCTACCTCATCTTTCCTCCCTTTGGGGTGGCAGCAGGGTATGGGCTGGGGATGAGCTGAGCTGAAACCCAGACCTGGCTCAGCCACATCCTAGCTGGGTGACTTCTGGATAAACTGACCAACTTCTGTTTGGATGTCCTGCCCCGCTCACAGGCTACAATGGACAAAAGAGAGAGGTGCTTTGAAAATGATAAAGTGCTGGGTGGAAAAATAAGCAACATCATTTCCTCTATGCATTTCTCAACACCAGCTCCCAAACTCTCCAGACTTGTTCCCACTCCCTATCTTTGCCTCTGTCTAAAACACCCTCCCTGCTCCTCTCTGCCTTTCTAACCCGTTCAGGGCTCAGATGGAGTTTCACCACCTTCTGGAAGCTTCTTAAATTCTCTATCCACAGTGAGCTTTCCTTTCTAAACTCCTTTAGTAAGTCTCCCTGTTGCAGTTTAGTGCTGTTTTGTAGTGTTTACTGTTTTTTCCAGACAACTGTCTGGAAAAAAAAATAATGATAGGTATGGGCCAGACAATGCCAGAGAGGTGGGTATAATCAACCCCATTTCACAGAAAAGAAACTGAGGCCCCAAATCGTGTAAGGAGTTGCTCTAGGTCACAGCTGGTTTAAGTGGCAGAGTCAGGACTCAGAACTGCTGCTCTTTCCCCTAAGGTGAGCAATGTCCTCCCGGGACCAAAGGCCCTGTAAGGGTGTGCCAGGATTGGACAGGCACATTAGGACCGAGCAGACAACTAATGCTTAACATTCAGGCTTGCTTGGAGAGGCATGACCTGACAGTGGGAAGCACAAGAAATCCCAAAATATACTAACCGAACAAATATCCTCTTAAGCTATACTTTATTTAGCTGCTTTATTTCAAACATGAAGTCACTACCCTCCCTGAGAAATCCAACTAGGGCTTGCTGCCCTACTTGGCAACCCCGACAAACGAGTTCTTTTTTTTTTTTTTTTTTTTTTTTTTTAAGCCACTGAATATGAATTTATTAAACAGTTAAAATAACGAGTGAAGTTTGTTTTTGTGAGACAGCTCTGATAATATAAATTCCCTCCATTCCCCTGCTCCAAAATATAAAATGGATACAAAACAAAAAGACCTCATGCCATGTTCATACATTGATACAAGCAATTAACATCATAAACAAAGTGAAGACAAAGTTAACAATACTGTTAAACACTATATTTTTCAGAGTAAAACAGATTTAGCCAGATGGTCCCATATTTAGACATTCAAAAAAATTTATGGACAGTGAAAATGTTAGTGAAAATTTACAATATCTACAAGTTTCTCTTATATTAGCTAAATCAACTATATCATAGCTGCCTTTAACAATACCAAGACTAGAATCCATTATCTTAAAACAATTTCTTATTCCAGTTTTTATTATCAACACAAAGGCCTGAGAGGTGTGGAACAAATCTACACTGGCAGAGTTCCACATTAACACAGCATTATCTTCTACCACTCTTGTATATTCATATTATACTTTTAATATAACTGGCTCAAGCTGATTTTACATTCTGTGAAATCAGCCAGTGATATACTGAACTCTTTTGAACCCATGCCATTACACAATCTGAAATGGTAATCTGCCGAAATGCTATATTGGGCATGTTACCAGGATATCAGGTAAGCAATACTTGATAAAAAGGGCAATTTTATGTTTAAAATTTGACTCAGAATGCTATTTTCTTAAACTACATTTTTATGTTCAATACAAAAGTTGAACAAATCAAGAATGACTGGTAAAAATTTAAGGCTAAAATTTCCAGTGTAGTTTTCAAGAAAATTCTATCAACTCACTTCTAAAAGTAAAATCAAAATTCAGGAAATAGTTTCTCTATTGAGAACACTTAAATTGTTTATAAAGTCTTATATATCTAAACTTTGAAATTTAATTTTATAATCTAAGAAAGTATCAACTTTTAACTGCTAAATATAAATTCTTTCATTTAGACTTTTTTTTTCTTTTTGAAATCTGAGTATGTTTCACCCCACATAAGCACAATGATCATGGCATTGAGGAGAAGTGGAGCCGAAAATATTATGGAAATGAACATCCCTCTTGAATCAAAATACTGGTGTTTTGAAAATAACCTCCAATTCATTGCAGCTACTTCATTGATATATTCAGCACAATAGACTAAAATTACTAGGCATAGAAAATGCCCAATCTGTAGTTTATAATTTTGGAATGAGAAACAAGTGAGCAGCAGGCAGAGAACATGGAAGAGAACAAGTCCTATCAGCCATGGTTCAGTCCAGTCTGTCTGCGTGATCACGGAGGGAATGCTGACGGGGAAAGCGGTGACCGAGAAGGCCGACGGCATGTTCCCGCCGGCGACAAACGAGTTCTTGCACAAGATGATGTAAATTTCTAAAGGAAACCAGAAATCCCCGGAGCGGGTCTGCTGCTTTCTCCCTCCTCTCTAGGCCAAAACCACAGGCTGGCTGGAGACAGAGGCGACAGATAAACGGCCTTTGTCTCGAGGCTGCTTTTCCTAACCCCTGGCAGTTCTGACTTGCTGCATCAGCAGGATGGCCTTGGTGTGCCCCTGGGAGACCTTGGCTACTGAATCTTAAGGTCCTGGCAGAGGAAGCCCCAGGCCACCCCTTTGGCTCCTCTTGGAATGGCAAACAGCCGTTTATTTTTGAGGTCAGGATGGCAATCTTGGGAGAAAGACTTTCAGTAAGCAGAGTCTGTTTGGACCAATTGAGGACTATTGGGTTTCTGGTGGATGTGGTGCTTGGGTATGGATAGGGAGCAGATGAGAAGAGCAAGGGAAGAACCCCGGAGGGGCTGTTCTTGACACCTCCTCCTGCCACCACTTCCCCCACCTCATGCCTTTCTCTCTCTTCCTTTTTCCTTTTCCTCAGATCTGGATTCTACTCATATTTATTGGGTGGCTCTGTATAAGGCACTGCCAATGGGCACTTTCACAGTAATTCCGACAGCAATTAGTAACAAGGTCTTATCGGTTTTGATGAAGAAGCTGACATATGAGCTTCTTGACATATGACCACATATGAGGTCCCAGGTTCAATCCCCAGCCCCTGGTACCTCAAAACAAACAAACAAACAAACAAAAAGGCACAATGAGATTCTACTTCACACCTACTAAAATAGCAGGAGGGGAAGGGAAGGGAAGGGAAGGGAAGGGAAGGGAAGGGAAGGGAAGGGAAGGGAAG
>JAKSZT010054338.1:762668-829413 GCA_026826555.1 Tolypeutes matacus | reverse complement strand
ATGTAATTTCCCAGGCTCAGCTACAGAAAGGTCTTTCTGTTTTTATGAACATAATTTTATTTTGAACATTTGGTTCCACGTGCCAGCTCTGTTCTTAATACATTCAACAGCTACTCTTCATATATCATTTCTCTTTTTAGCAGAGTCTGAGGATTGGCAAGTTTGCACCAAAGGCTCAAGTGCAGGGTTTCCTATTACAATGATTTCAGACACGCTGTTGCCACTATGATTTTTCAGTAATATAACTTCCCTTACCTCCTTTTACAGAGAGGTTTTCAGGCACTGGGTGCCTATTTCTGAAATGCCTGAAGATGAAGGATATGCGAGCTTCCAAAGACATCCTGCAACCATGACATCGGGATGGCTTTCTTTCCAATCTCCTTTCTGGGATGAGGCAGAATCATGAGGCATGAGGTAGAATTTTCCTCTCTGTTTTCCATTTTGACTGCATTTTAAATGTTAGGGTAATTGGTAGGTTAATCATGAATTGCGTTTCTGTGTTTAGGAACTTTTGTCCGATCGATCGTGGGAGGATATGTGGGGGGAAGCAGGGAGCTTTGTGTGCTTTACTGAAGACATTGTCTATTTCAGCATGCCTTCCTACCACCATAACGTGGATATTTTATCCTCCCTAAAGTATTTTTGTGATTTAATTCTATTACCATCTATTTATTCTCTCAGTAACATTTAAGTTCCTTCCAGGTCGCTTCTTGCACCCCTTCACTTAGTATGCAGAATAAAAATTATTTTATTTCTACAGGAGAATGAGGTTGACTCTTCTGAGTAGAGGGCTTTAAAAGGATAAATTGTTGGGAAGCGGCTGTGGCTCAATCAGTGGGGCTCCCGTTTGCCATGTGGGAGGCCCCGGCCCGGTTCCCGGGACCTCCTGGTGAGGGCGGCCCGCCTGCTCTCCGTGGTTGGCTGACCCAGCGAGCACAAGCAGCAAGGGGGGGATAAGTGAATAAATAAATAAAATCTTTAAAAAAAAAAAAAAAGATAAATTGTTGACCTATTTAACTGTTCTTTTGCCAAATGAAATTGCAGTAGCCTACATGATTGGCATATATTAATGATAGCCAATGATAGAAAGTATATTATTAGCATTTAGGGCATTGTTTAATCTGGTTCCATGAGAAATAATTGCCTCTAAGATTTTTTAGTAATATAATCCTAGAGTATCTCCAGACATTTCCAAAAATGCTTTAATCTACCGATCATATAACATGTTTAAAGAAGGCAACATTGTATAAAACAAAATAAAAATAAACATAAAATCAATAAAAAATGTTAACATATGGGCAAATAAAGTCAATACAACCAAACAATAAAAGAATGTTTGTACTTAAGGAGAAAAAAAGAAAAAGAAAAAGACACACACACACACAAAATCACAGCCTTAGCCTTTATGCAAATAATTTCTCTTTTCTTTTTAATTACTTTAAAATTACAGAAATAATGTGAGTTTCTTATAAAAAGTGAAACCATGTAGATAATGCATAGAGCAAAAAAACACTTTGTTGTTACCAATATATACATATATGTGAACTTTGGGGTTTAAGGATTTTAAAAATTTATTTAGAAGAGACCATACTATAAATATTGTACTGCAACTTTTATTTTAATTAACAAGATCTTGAAGTTTTTCATGTCCACATAAGGCACTTTCCTAATGGCCACAATTCTGGGAGAAATATTTTAATATCTCCCAACTCTAATTGGGGTTTATCATTTTTTCTCCTTGTTTTTCCAGCAGTTTTGCTTTCTGTATTTCAGTGCAAGGTTGTTCAGTGCATAAAGGTTCATGATTTTATACTATATAATGATGGATCTTACCTTTCATAAGTTTAAAATATTCCTTATTGTCTCCGATTAACATTTTTTAAACTTGAATTTTATTTTGCTCAATATTATAACTTCTCTTGTTTAACTTTGCTTATATCTTTATTTTCATCCATTTTTTGTTATTTTCTTTTAATTGCATTTTTTTTGTATTCAGTTTATCTAGGTTTTGTCTTCTACCTTTAATAATCTATATCTTTTAATGGATTAATTTAATCCATTCAGATTTATTGTGGTATTTATATGCTGGACTTTATTCTTGTCTTTATGTATTATATGTTTAATTATTGTACTTTCTTGTCATTCCCTCCCCTCTTTCTGTCTTTTGTTGAGTTGATTGAGTTTTATTTGTTACTTTTCCTCACTCTATTTATTGGTCATTATGTATCCTATTTCTTCTCTTCTTGCAGTTTTCCTTGAATTTAAAAAATGCTTTAATAACATTATTATTCATAGTTATAGAATGTAATACATAACTATAATCTCACTGTAAATTTTAAAAATAGTATAGAATTATATAAAGATGATGCTCTCTTTACTTCCTCAACTCCTTTCCCCTCAGGTAAAAAATATTAACAATTTGGTTAGTATCCTGCTAACATTTTTATGTATTTATATGTACTATTATGCAAATAACACACACATATAACAATATGTATAGGATTATATGTGTAGAGCTATATGTATGCTATGATCCTATATGTGTGTATTACACATAAGATCATTCCATGCATATTGTTATAGTACATTATATGTAGTAGTTTGATATGTATACTATATGTAGGTATCATAATATTGTATGATATGATCATATGTATAATATATATGTATAGAATCACACTACACATATTGTTCTAAAAGTTTTACTTTCATGTAACAATATTTTTGGAAGCTCATTCCATACCAGTGTATTTATATCTGCATATTCTTTTTATTTGCTGCATATTATCTATACTACAGCTCTAAAACACTATAATTAACCATACCACTCTTAATGAATATTTAGATTGTTCCTAATGTTTTGCTCTTACAATATGCTGCATTGAATTCCTTGAACATTGTACATGTTGCCATGTTGCCAAGCATTTCTCTAGAACCGATACTTTGTAGAACTACTAGGCCAAAGATGATGTAGGTTTACAATTTTGACAATATTGAGAAAATAAACTCCACTAAAAATTTACTGGTTTATAGTCTCAACAAGTGATATTTGCTCACAGATTCACTAACACTGAATATTGCCAGTCATTTGAATTTTTGACACTGATGTGAGTGAGAAGTGACATTTCACTATAAGTTGAATTTGTATTTCCCTGCTTATTAAAGGGGCTGAATGTCTTTTCATATATTTATTGGCTATTGGTTTTTCTTCTTCCTTGACTTGCTTATACAAATCCTTTGCCCATTTTTCTATTAGTTTGTCTTTTTCTTATTGATTTCTAGGAGGAAAAAAAAAGCATTTAAAGTTAGATTTTAAAAAATTAATGTTAAAATAATAGACAAAAGTAGAAACAAGCCAAATGACTATCAGCTGATGAATGGATAAACAAAATGTGACATAGCTATACAATGGAATATTATTAGGCCATAAAAAGGAATGAAGTTCTGATACAGGCTACAGCATGGATAAACCTTGAAAATATTATGCTAAGTGAAACAAGCTAAACACAAAAGGCCATTTATACAAAGTGTCCAGAATAAGCAATTCCATAGTGACAGAAACTCGATTGCAAGGAACTGGGAGGTGGGGGTGGGGTGGGGGAAGAAATAGGGTGACTGCTAATAGGTACAGGGTTTCTTTTTATGGTGATGAAAATGTTATGCACAACTCTGTGATTATACCATATACCATTGTATGTACACTTTAGATAAATTGTATAGTTGATGAATAAAAAAGTAATTGGGTGGGTTGGGGGAAAAATACACCAATGTAAGATACATAATATAGTTACTCTGAGGATGCCTTTTCATAATTTGTTACAAATGTTTCACAACAATGCAAGTTATTGGGGGTGGGGTAAGGTATGGGAGCCCTGTATGATGTTATGCATGTTTGTTTTGTAAGTTCACAACTTTTATTATACACTTATTGTTTATGTATGTTCATGTATGAGTGATACACTTCAATCAATTTTTTTAATTAAAAAAAAGAAAAAAATGTATGGCATTAGATAATGGTTGCACAACTTTGTTATATATACTAAAAACTACTGAATTATACTCTTAAAAAGGGTGAGTTTTATGGTTTGTGAATTATATTTCAATAAAAAATCTTTAAAAATTAATGTTGAGGACAATAATTATATAAAAATATAAAATTTTTATAGAAATATAAAAATATTTTATACATTTATATATACAATAATTGTTTATAATTACTGAATAAGGCACATAATATTCGCCCTAGGGACAAATAGGGGCTGAAATCCAAACCCTATCAGAGCCTCATTCTGCCTCAAGGAAGGAGTGCTGCCTTCTACTTCACACAAAGGTGCCTTATGGACTAGCAGTGGCCGTAGTCATTTTGATGGGCTTGGAGGAAAGAAGGGAACGGTAAATATATGTACTTACTCTATTATCTTGAAATAGAAGCCAAGCACTTCATTTTAATATAATGCTATAATGAATTATTTTCTAGAATGAAACACCTTTTGACCCTCTCTTAGCAAGCTGAGTTGAAAATTATTGGATTAACCTTAAAAGGCAAATTTCTGCTTTTAAAATATGGTGTATAGTTCCTGTAATATTGCCTTTTTTGTTTAAAGCACCCAGTATATTATTCAACCTTGTATTATGATCGTCTAATATTTTTTTAATATTTGATATTACTAAAGTATCACCACTACCAAGGGAATTTCCTGGTGCAGTACTCATTTTGGTTTTATGTTTGTTTGTTGTTTGTTTTTCTTTAACAATGTAACTTTTCTGACAGTACATTTGTATAGATTTCCAAAGAGCTCAACTAATAGTATTTTCCACACTAAATTTAATCAGTGAGTCAACACACATTTACTGAATTACTATTAGGTCCAAGATGACACTCTATTCCAAACTCCTGACACTTTTATATACAAAATACTTGTGTGCTTGGTACATAGTAAGTACTCAATAAATATTTGTAAATGAGTCAATGAATGAAGAGCAAATTTTTGTGATACCTAAAGAGCAGACACTGGCTAATAACCATAGAATTTAATAGGCCCTTAATCATAACTATAGGGGAAGGGAAACTATCCTATGTAAAATATGTGATATAATTTGTGATGACTTCTATGATAAAGTCGAGTTATGGAAAACTAACAACTGTTTGTACTAGTGTTAAGCAGTTGTGGTGTTTTAGACTCTAATAACTTTTTTCAACATTTTTTTTTGCTACCTTGACTCTTTAGTCATTTATTTTATTTTATTTTATTTTTATCTATAAAAGAAGTATTTGCTCTTGAGCTGTTAACTTTGATCACTGAAAAGTGTTTCCATATAAAAGTCAATAATCAGGGAGTGGATGTAGCTCAGTGGTTGAGCACCTGCTTCCCATGTACGAGGTCCCGGATTCAATCCCCATTACCTCCTAAAAAAAAAAAAAAATCAGTAATCAGTGGTTCCCAAATCCGGCTGCACATCAAACATATAGTGGGCTCTTTTGCTTTTTCTTTTTGTTGGTTTGATTTTAATCCCAGAGAGGGAGAACCAGGATTCCTGGATTAATTAGAACTACCTGGTTGAACCCATTAATCTGACATTTAAGAAGCATCCTATGTGATATTTTGTTTTCTTTTTAATCATACATATCCTACATGAACACATTTTTTCTTGTAAAAAATCAAAATATATCAAATAAAGCCAAATTCCCTTCATCATTCCCAATCTTGGTTCCTTCTTTCCTTCTCTGACTCAAGTGTTTCTTCTGCGCATTATAATTTGACGACAGGGCAGAGGAGCAAAGTGAAACATTTTGTCAGAACTCAAACTACAAGTCCAGATTTTTAATTTTGTTCCCTATTGTGTGACTTAGCATCCAAGTCCCTATCAAGGCAGAAAAGAAATGGCTTTTTAAGTATTTGAAAGCCATCCTTTAAGATGATATTTCACCAAAAGGATCTCTCCCTTCTCAAGAAAAAAGTTTAATTTCGATTCCTCTCAGCAAGAAGTACAAGCAATGGAAATAGTAAGCATATTCAATATGTGGTGAAAACAGTTGGTATTCAGTAAACAATCAAGTGATTTATGAACTTGGCAAAGCTCCCTTGAACTCTAGTGTATGGTTAACTCTTAATTATCTATGAACAGACTTAGTATTTTGTCAATTCTTTGTCATGTTATTGAGTCTTTCCATTGTTTGCTACATTCTAGGCTATCAATAGTATAACTGAGACAGCAGTGGAGTTTCTCTTTCATATACTTATTAATCACATCCTTTTTCTTTGATCTGCACTGTGTTAGGATGAACAATAAAAATCCTACTTTAGGGAGCTCACAGTCTAGTAAAGGAAGAAGAAAGGTAAAAAAAAAAAAAAAGTAGACTATAATGTGATAAATGCTATGAAAGTGGAGTTATACGATACCATGGGGGCTACATGGAAGGGGAGAAATCTAATTTAGGGTGGGGAGGGAGTGGCTAATGGGAAGACTCATAGAAGTACCACCTGTGCTAAATATTGAAGGGTGTCTAGAAGATAGCCATACAAAAATAGTGAGGAGGTAGGCCTTTATTTTTGGGGCCATTTACCTGGGAGATCCTAAGATGACTCTCAGGTTTCTGTCTTGACCACCTGATGGGTTCACTGTAGGATATGCAGAGTTTTAGGCATTGGTAGGGGATAGCCAAGTGAAGCTGTCCAGAGACAACTGGATATATAGTACTGTAACTTTGGAAAGGGTTGGAAATAGAATGTGGGAGCGGTCATTTTACCCCTAGCAATTGAAGCCATTGAAGTGAATGAGAGTAAGAAGAGAAGGAGGCTGGCAAGATATCTCTGGAGGACATTAACTTCCAAGGGATAGGAGGAGACTGGGAAGGAACAGCTAAAAAGGCAGAAGAAAGACAAATGAGACGGGCCTGGTATAAAGCAGAGCTATGCTCTAAGATTGCAACCCAGCTCTACCTGGTTCCTGAGGCCAATCTCTTAACCACTGTGGTTATATGGTGGTGAGAAAGTGGAGATAACAAGTGTGGATTGCTCTTTAGACTGTGTGTCAGCAAAGGAAAGATAGTAGATGTTAGGATGGGGGTGCTGAACACAATGACGAATTTTTAAAGATGTGTGAGCCTTGCCAATAATTATGAGTTAAAGAGAAAGAGCTGGTGAAAAGAGAAAGAGGTCTTAAGAAAGACAGGATTAAGTTATATCTAGTCATAATTTGACTTCTATGGCTGGAAAAAAACTTCGGTTTGAATAATCGAGCCAGAGGATAGGCTCCAGGTACATTTTTCCTTCCTTTAGTTATGGTATAAAATCTGATACCTTGTTTCCTTTCACCAGTGGCTGTGCTCCAGTGCAGAACCCAGTATAATTTCTTTTGCAACAGAAAAAAAAGAAAAAAAAAATTGGTGCTCACTGCATAGCTCTTAGCTGATCCTTTTATGGTACTAGAAATTATTACTTTCAGTTCTCCAGGGTCTCCTTTAAAAGAAATGCATGTCAAGTGTGGTTAAACTGTATAGAAATAGAGCTTCTAGTCATTAGACTAGAAATGACAAGAAAACCCAATGGGTTTGTTGTTGTAGTTGTCAGTAAAGAACTTATGATGACTCCATACACAAGAACTCTGTGTAGATTCATCTCCAAAGGACAACAGTTCTGCTACTCTGGTGCAGTAGTGTCTTCTAAATCACACCCTAAATCATTATTTTCTACATTCCAGAAATACGTACTTAGGACCAACCGTGTCATGGCACTAATGCTAGGGCTTGGGAGAAATGCAAAGTACAGGGCATGTATCTCTAGGAGTTTTAAGTTGCTTAGAAGAGAGCAGATGGTTGCAGAAATGACTAGAGTTCAGAGTAGTAAAATATCAATATAAATGACTTAGGTCATGTTCATTTCTTCCATTTAAAAATAATTACACCAGTAATGCATGAATATATTCTTGTTGAAAGGAATACAGGAATATCTAGAATAAATGGTCAAAGTTCTCCTTCACTCCCTCCCCAATTCTACTCCCCTTTTCGGATTGAAGTTATTTCTCACTAATCTCTTTTCTGTGCATTTTCTCTAATATAGAAGCACATGTGCACTTTTACAGTTTTTTTTAAAAGATAAATTATTCCAAAAGTATTGTTCTGTGAATTTTGCACTTACTAAGGACCTTTCATGTGACAGCATATAGACCTATTCTTTTAAAAGTCAGGGTAGTATTACTACAAATTAAATTTACCACTACAAAACAAGTGTATCCTACAAAGGAGAGTGAAACCAAAAAACAACTACATTTTCAAACTTTTGATTGGCAAACACTAGTGATTACATTACATTATTTTCACGTTTATCTACTTGTTTGTGAAGACTAATCCTCATAGAGACTTTCCCTCACCTTTTTAATCTTCTAAAAACATAGATTTAAGGCACTGTTTTGATATATGAAAGGCCTTGTATAAATGCTTTGCTTAAAAGCAAGTATTCTTAAAAGAACTACTTAAGGAGGGAATAGTAACTGGAATAGTACCTGTAAGTATATATAAATATATACATATGTATATATAAAATATATATAAATAAAATTTGAATGCTGTGGGTCACGCATGGAAGAGTTAGAATGAAATAAAGGAGAAATATTCTTAACTATCTAAGGGTAGTGGGAATTCTCTTCTTAAAAATTTCAGTTTTTTTCCCCATCATTGTTAAACTGATAACTAAAATCTTTTTTAAAAACAAAATCCTATCAGCATCTTGTGTAAAAATGTATTTGTACATATGTATACATAGGAAAATGCTGAAAAGAATAGGTGTATATTTTAACACTGTTATCTTTGGGTGGCAGAATGTATTGAGGTGATTTTTATTCTTTATCTTTTTCTCAACTTTCCAGTGTTAAAGATAATGAATACAGATGAATTTTCTTCATTAGAAGTCAAATGAAGTAATAAAATGAACTGATAATAAATGAACTAAATGACTATGTCTCTAGACATGAAAATAGGAACCATGCCTTCATTATCTTCTTATCATCAGGAAGATGTCAATACAAATTTTTTTTTTTTTTTATTATGGGTAAAAATCAAAATTCTCACAATACATACAAACATTTGTAAAATGATATATAAATATATATGCATATATGTGTATTTGCTTACAAAAATGTTATTTATATATATATATATACATATATTTTAAGAGGTGCTTAGATTACCTAAAATATTACCCGGAACCCACTGGGATTCCCATGTTGCCCACCTCCCACACCTCCCACCACATCCCACACAAACATCTCCCACAGTGTGGCCCACCAACCTCAATGAACTTACACATCCTGGAGCCTTGCCACCAACCATAGACCACAGTTCACACTGTAGACCACACTCTCTCCCACTCAGTTCTGAGTGGTGTGTGCTGATTTAAAATGGCCTACATCCATTGCCACAACAGTACTCAGGACAACCTCCAACTCCCAAAGAAGCCCCTGTATTTCAACTGCTCATCCCCTCCCTACCCAAAAAGTGTCAAGTGGCCACTGGCTCAATACAAATTTTTAAAGTTTATAAGAACAAAAAACAGTATTGGACTATTAAGAGTAACATTGTACAAAATTACATCCTTGTGTCAAATAAATGTAAAAATAGAGTTGTCCTGTATAAACAAACACTACATCCAAAGTAATTTATTCTAGTATTGTCAGATAATCACATGAAATACATTTTAATTTGTTAATAAGTAAAATCTCTTCTGTTAAATAATAAATTTTTTTTAGTTTACAATTTAGCAAAATTTAGTTTTTTTAAAAAAAGCTTATTCTTGTCATTTCCAAAAAAAGAGAGGGGAAAGGAGAGAGGAAGCTGTGCTTAGTGGGAAAGTTGCAACATTCAGTTTGTAAGTAGTTTTGCTCTAGTTATTTTTTTCAACGACTTCTCTTACATAAGAGTCCTGTAATATCTCCATAGGGAGAAATAACCCGGGGCCACATTATGTCTTTTTAATTTTTCCTCCAGATAGTGTTTACAAATCAACATTCAGGAGTGACTCCATATTCAAAGGGATTAGCCAACTTTGGTATCCATTTGCCATTAAAGACAATTGGTAGCTTTAACAATCAATGAGAGTTTATTTTAGGAGAAAACTTACTGAAATTTGCAGGAAATAACCTTTTTGTTCTAAAACAGCTGTCATTGAACACTATTATATCTACAACAATTAAAATGATCTTTGGTGACTTTTAACATTTGGCATTGCTCCATTATTGTTCAGTTAAATATTTTTCAAGTTTGCTAGGACTTTTGCTCGCTGTGTGCCTACAGCTCTTTATTGTCAGCATGAATCTTAGAAGTCACCTTTGTGACATTACATTTTGAATTGTGGGAGAGTGTCATTTATGAAGTAACTTGCCTGAGAAATCAACTAATATTTGTTAAGAAATTGCAATATGTATCTGTGAGTTACTTACAAAAATAGGATTATAATTTATTTAATTGTATTTGGCAACAAATATCCCCTTCTCTCTTACTCTAGATCCCTGCAAAAAATTCCCAGTGTAAAAAATTAATGAATGTGGAATGGGCAAAAAGAGCAATGGGAAACACATACTGTCATTCTGGTAAGTTTACTTGAAAATTGTGAAGGAAAGCTCTGAATTGAAGTCACTCAGTCCATCAGTGCAGGGGACTGGCTGTTAAAAACAAAGACATACTATTGTGTATCCCTTTGGAGGCCAAAACATTTTAGTTCCACACCCATCCCCTATGGGTTCTCTATCTCTTAGAAAAAAAAAAAATAGTAAAACTGGAGATCCTATAATACTTCACCCAATTTAAATGTTAAATAAGACTTCATGTTTAAATTTGAAATGTTTGTCTTCAGGAATGATGAATTAAGCTTTGAAATACAAGAGCTCAGGAGTCCTAAATGCATCTTATGTATCATAGATAAAAGGGCAATGCTTTTATAATACCTGAGGCCTTGATCACTACTACTTTGTTACTATATTTTGAGGGAAAGAATTTATTTGCCATGAATTTATTCAGACCAAGAAGGTGTTTGGAAAATAATTTAAGAATTATTACTCATTATTTAAACTAGGAATTCTAACACCAATGAACACTTCTTAAACTTTCTGAACACTTGAAAGGGAATAATCTTTTTTAAAATTTTATTTTATTTATTTATTCCCCTCCCCTCTTGTTGCTTGTGGTCACTGTCTGCTCTCTGCGTCCTTCTGCTGTGGACTCCCTGTGTCTGCTCGTCTTCTCTTTAGGAGGTGCCGGGAAACAAACCTGGGACCTCCCATGTGGGAGAGAGGCGCTCAATCACTTGAGCCACCTCAGCTCCCTGGTTTGTTGTGTCTCTCATTGTCTTTCTTTTTTGTGTCTCTATGTTGCATAATCTTGTTGCATCAACTCCCTGTTCCTGCCTGTCGCGCCAGCTAGCCTTCTCCAGGAGGCACCGGAAACTGAACTCAGGACCTCCCATGTGGTAGGCAGGAGCTCAATTGCTTAAACCATATCCGCTTCCCAATAATTAATCTTTCAGTCAATAAAATATATTATGACAGCTAGTGTCATAGGGTAAAGTTTATTTAAGTAACTTCAAAACTCTGCAGAAGTTCAAAGCCATTTGAGCTTTGTATTAAGTATTGGGAGCTTTGTCCATTTGCATAAATTGTCTTTAGGCCACCTCACTTTGATATTCTTCTCCTCTTAGGTCACAACAGATCTCTTTTATTCCTGGACTCACCCCCTCCCCCCATTTCACATGTGAAAAAGTTGGTAATCCTGCATTATTTTATAGGAGAAATAGTAGCTAATAGTAGTTAGAAATGTACAGCATGCAAAATATTATTTTAAAATAATATTATTTTAATATTATTAAAATATTATTTAAAAACTAACATAAAAATTTAAATGGACTAAACATTTGAAGAGAAATACATCAAATTGTTAAAAGGTCTTATCTCTGGGTTATGGGATAGTGGCGATTTTTCATTTCTTGATATTTTCTGGATTTTTCAGAAATTCACCTATTCTTTTTATGGGTAGAAAAATAGAAAAACAAGGGAAGAGTATCCCATGGATCATGCAAATCTGGATAAAATATTCCAAACACTGAATTTCTTCAGAGAATTAAAGAATAACTTCTGTAAAATAATACAGGACTTCGAGCTCTTCCTCTCATTTGTGGAACATAAAATATATTTTGGATCAAAACATGGAACATTCCAGACAATGTGAAATCTAGAAAGGAACTGCACCTGTATCCCGACGTGGCGCCAAAAACTATAGCTATGGAATAAATATTCATCCTAAATTAGGATAAGGAATTAAAAGTTCACTTTTCCACAAAAGTGAAAGTCTTAGTCTTGGCATGAATATGATAAAACTCATGGGATAGTAATTACTATTAGTAAGGATTTTTAAAAAGAGTTTTAGAAAACTGAAAAGTTTTAAGTGAAAGAGTAGGCATTGGAGAATAAAACTCAGTGCTATAATTGAATACTTGCTACTTTAGAATTAAGCAATAACTATTTACTTAGGAAGTTTTGAAAATTATTTGACTATTTTCCTGAAAACTGTTTCTTGTACCAAACAGAGAACATTGTGTATTTGAGGAGTTGTTTACCTTAAACCGGTGCTCTTGGTCAGGATGAATTTAGCCTCAGCAGAATTTTCTGTAAGAAGACTGACAGTTCCATCATGGCAAGTCTAAAAAGGCAGTCTTTTTCATTAGAAAATGTGAAGCAATGTATGTGGGCAAAGGCAAAATCTGGAATTGCAAGCAGATTAAGCAAGGGACCTTTGTTATAAGAAAAAGAACTAAATCATGGCTTAAAAAAAAAGATTTTCCTGGCAAAAGTAATTAATATATGGAACAAACTATTAATAGAACTTTAAAAAAAATAATCAGAAGTTGTATAAAAATTTTGACAGAGATGAAGAGGCATGAGCTAAATAGGGAAGTTGAGAAAGAAGAATGAGTGTGGGTTCAGACATGTGACTTGCTCATTATTTTTATTGTCTTTGCAGAAAACCTTACACTAACAAGAAGAGAGGATTGAAGAGAAGACAAGCTAAGATTTAGCTCTCTGGACTGGATCTTTTGCTTATATTTTATGATTTACATGCCCCTCACCCCCATTGTATTAGTTTTTCTGGGTGTATTTTTGCGGTGGAAAAAATCCCTCCAAATATCCTACAGTTTACAACAAAAAACCGAAAAGCAAATTAAGTCTGTGACACTTAACTCAGACCTAGATAGAAGAAAGACCAAAAATAAATCTTCATCTTTACAATTTAAATTTGAATAGAAGCATTGTAGGTTTCTTCCAAGTCTGATGCTTCAACTGCACTCATTTTTTCAATCCTTCTTGCAGTAATTTTAGCAAATGCTTAAGGAACCAAATTGCTGAAGCCAATTCCAGTCTAGTAAAAGTATCTGCATTTCTTTCTTCTTTGAACCTTCTTATTAATCTTCTCCCATCTCTCAGAATTTAAAACTGCTCTTGAATTTTCTCTCTACTATTTAAATGTTTGATATTATAATCCAGCCTTTTATTCAATCACTAAATATCTATTTTTTGAAAAAATATATGCCGAGCACTAGAGTTACATCATCAAACAATTCAGAAGAGGTTCCCGTTCTCAGGGTACACCAAGTTCTTTCCCAAAAAGTTTGTAAAGTTTCTAACAGTCTCTACAGTGGTATCAAAAATAATCTCTCCTTTCTAATTTGGAAAACAGGAACATTAGCCATTATTTGTTTCTTAGTAATTTTCCACATGCCAGTGATCCTCTCTTGGAACTCTTCAATCTCAGACCAAACCTATCCTGGTGTATGATTTTTCCCATGTGATTTTTTAAATAAATTCTAAGATTTTCCCATAATTAATTAATCTCAGAAATCAAAATGAAACATGTCACCAGAGTCTTATTTAAAGCCAAGAAATTTGTTGGCTATTATCCAGTCTTCTTTCTAAATTAAACAACTCCAAACACTATTCTTATCATCCTTATTTCTTGATATAAGGCATTTTCTATTCAGGACAACTAGGGCAAGTAAGAATTTTGATATGTCCCCACTTTAGCCAGGACCAAATTTATATTTTATTTCAACAATATTAAGGGAATTATTCTCTAACATTTCCATATCCATGTGCTTTTAAAAAGATATTCACCATGGAAATTATTCCCTCATCCTCAGAAGTAAAATACTATGATGCCATTTTTTGAAAGACCCAAAATATAGCAGCTCAATATATTTTCTCAAAGTCCCACTCTTTAGGCCTGGTAATAATTTAATGTACACCTAAACCTTTATGGTTTATAGATGGAGTACTTGAATTATACTTTATCTTTGATGTCTCAGCTCTTCCTCCCCTTTGCCACTTAACCAGGTTCAAAAACGATGCTGAAAAGGAAGCGGAACTGAATCAGGTTAAAAACATGTAAAGTCGAATCATAATATGTATGTGTGCAAGTGCGTGTGCATGTGAGTGTGTGTTTTAGCTCCTAAGCCCAATTTGACACTGCCCCTTTAAAAAATTCTCTTTTGTGGAGGTAGAGAAATAATTACAAGTGACTAAAGACAAAGCTGGCCACGTTTTCTTCCTCCCTTCTTTCCTTCCTTATTCTCCTTCTTCCTCCCTCCCTCCCCCTGCACTCATTCCTTCATTTCCAAATGATCTCATTTTAGCCTAAAGCAAAGGATTATTCTGTAGCAGGGTGGATGGGGATACCTTCACAGCCAACCCAGTTCTCAGGAAGATATCGATCTGGCTGTTACAAGATCGCATCCCGGACACTCCCACCTGCTCCTCTGGTGATCTCATTAAAAGTACACCCTCTAAGTTTTAAACATAAGAGCAGATGACGGCTTGTGAGAAGAGGGAAATTATTCTGATGCTTACTGCCCAGTGACAAGTAGACTGCGACTGCACTTTGTCTGGACTGATACTGCAGAACAGAAACCTCACTTCCTAGGTTTCCTTCCCCCTCACCCCCTTCAGCTCCCTCCTCTGTAATTTGCTTTTGTCTTTTTCTTTCACCTCCCTCCAATTGATACAGCTGCCCTTCTCGCTTTGTTTCTTTTCCATTCACTAACATTTTCTCCTTTTTCCTCACCTAAACTTCTAAACTATTATTCATTTAAAACATTTTCTTTCTTGAATTTAAATTTAACAGATTTATATTTCTTCAAAGATATATTTGTTGTAGCTTCTATATACAATATTAATATATCATATTATATCAGTGTCCTTTGATATATTTTCCCCCTTTGGCAAATACATTACTCCATCTCCTTCTGACTCCATCTAAAATGCAGGCAGTTATGACAAGATATATAATGGCCTGTATCTATCATTGCAATGTCATTCAGGACAATTCCCAAGTCCTGAAAATGCCCCCATATTACACCTGTTTTTCCCTCTCCCTCCCTGCAGAACCTCCGGTGGCCAGTGCCTCCACATCAATGATATAAGTTCTCCCATTGCTAGAATCACAATAAATCTATAGTAGAATACCAGTAGGTCTACTCTAGTCCATCATTCATTAATACACGCTTAGTTGCAATGCTCCTAAATGTGTTCACCAATTGTAACAAATGTACCACACCAATGAAGGATGTTGTTAATGTGGGGAAATGAGGGAGGGGTAGGGAGCAGGGCATATGGGGATCCCCTATATTTTTTAGGTAACATTAATGTGATCTAAGTGTCTTAAAAAAAAATAAAGTATATATTTTAAAATGTAGGCAGTTTAAACAGTAAAACTAAGTACATACTAAATTCCCTATTCTCTTCCTATGAAACAGGTGTTTATTTACTTAATGAACATTGCAAAAGGCAACATCTCTGAACCTCTTATAAAACAGTTACCCTTATAGTTGTGCTAGGCTGATTTTTTTCTTAATCAATACTTTCCATGATTATCGTGGTCATATTTATCTATTTCTATAATGTCTCTAAAAGATTGTTATTGATAATACTTGGTACTAATAAAGAATTCTTGCCTAGTTTTGAAATTTTTATTGTGATTACATATATAACATAAAACTTGCCATTTTAACCATTTTTAAGCGCACGCTTCAGTGGCATTAATTACACTCACAATGTTGTGCTACCATCAGCACTCCCCCATTACCAAAACATTTCCATCACCTCAAATAGAAACCCTGTACCCATTAAGTAATAACTCCCCACCCCCACTTTCCTGGGTGTTTGGTTATTTTTTTGAATCAATAAAGTGGACATGTTTTCACAGCTTTTCAGATGCAATTTGAATGATGAGCAATAACACAAATGAAGAAGTTTTTCAGTGTATGTACATGCTCACGTGTGCATATGTGTGTGGTTAATTTGGTAAAAGAGGACAGATGGTTTTCCTTACCTCAAACTGAAACATTTGATTGTGTTCTCTTTTTTCCCAAGAGAGAACTTAAGTGCTATAAGAACACTACCCACATTTGCCTTGTTTGTGGCTGTATGTCCACCACCAAGAGCAGTGCTAACTCCTAGTACGTGCTCAATAAATACATTTCTGTTGAATAATCAATGGATTTTCTGTGGGAAATACAACATAGCTATTTCTAATTCAAGTATGGCCTGATGAAACCTCATGGGCAATAACTTTATTAATAATCACTTTATACTGAAATTTTACTAGTTTTCAATATTAAATGTTTACATGCTCACTGTAACATATTAAAACCCTCTAAGTGGTATAAAGTGAAGAGTGAAAGTTCTCTTCCCCTTGCTCCCCATTTCCCAGAGCAATTACTTTAAAAACTTTTCATAAGTGTTTCTCCAAAAACTGTCTGTGCCTATTTAGCCAAATATAAAGATACGTGTTTTTTTAAAATCAAAACAATCACATTTTATTTAAATAAATGTTAGTGTAATTAATTTTTATTACCTGGGGAGTTGCTGATAAATCATCTAGATATGCTAAGAGACCAGCTGCCTGTGACCTGAAGGTATCCTGCCCTTTGAACAACAGCGTTGCACAATTTATTTTCCAGCTCTCCCTCATTTTAAAGTAAAATACTGAAAGTACAGTAACTATAGTAATAATAACAGCAAGCATTTATTGAGCACTGATCATGCAACAGGCACTGTTCAAGCATATAACAACTTAAATCATTTAAATCACTTAAACTCCCCCCATATCAGTGAGGTAGGTACTATTATTCCCACTTTAGTGATGAGGAAACTGAGGCACAGGAAAGTTCGGTACTGCCCAGTATCTCCTGTAATTGACATCTTACCTTAGTATCGTTCATTTGTCACAATGAGTGAGCCAACGTTGATATAGTATTATTAACTAATGCCCATATTTTATTCAGATCCCCTCAGTTTTTACCCTCATACCCTTTTCTTGTTCCAGGACATTGCATACTTTTAGTTGTTATGTCTCCTTAGGTTCCTCCTGGCTGTGCCAGTTTCTCCGACTTACCCTGTTTTTGATGATTTTTGAGGAGAAGCGGTCAGGTGTTTTGTAGACTGTCCCACAACTGGGATTTGTCTGCTGGTTTGCTCACATTTGGACTGGGGTTATAGGTTTGTGGAAGGCAGACCAGGGAGGTAAAGTGCCGTTCTCACCACGTCATACCAAGGGTACTTATTGTCAAGCTCCACCTCGTGTCTGGCAAGCTTCTCCACTGTAAAGTTACTCTTTCTTTCCCTTTCCACCTGCGACTTTAAAACATTTTTGTTGTTCCCAGAAGAAAGCCCATACCCATTATTAGTTACGCCCCTGTTCCCTCCCTACCCCACCCCCACCCCGGGCAAACACCAATCTATTTTCTGCCTATTCTGGATAGTTCATTAAGTGGAATCATACGATATGCCATCCTTTGTGGCTGTCTTTTTTCGCTCAGCATAATGTCTTCAAGGTTCATCCATGTATCAGTGCGAAGTACTGAATGAAGCATGTATCAGTACTTCATTCCTTTTTATGGCTGAATAGTACTCCATTGTATGGATACACCACATTTCATGTATCCACTAATCAACTGATGGATATTTGGTTTGTTTCTACTTTGGGGCTATTATGAATAATGCAGATAGAAACATTCATGAAAAGTTTTGAAACGTTATTTCAACTTCAAAAAATAAAATAACAGACAAAAGGCAGATGAACAAATTGTGGAAGCATAACTTTAAAAAAATCCTGTTTGTATTTAATCCTAAAAACAAACTGAATTGTTTCTCCAGTGTCCCGAAAGATGAATAAATAAGCACAGATTGGTTAAATGACGTGACCAAGGTCTCCTTGTTCATGAAGAAATAGTCACATCTCATAAAACTAAATCCCATATTCTTTTTTCTAACCTTTAGCATTAATATAGTATATTCTTTGCCTTTGCTACAAAAATAATACATTATTACTGTTACTATAGTCTGTAAGTTGCATTAGCTGTATTTTCTCCATGTAATAGAGGGAAATTCTTATATATGTATTATTAACCACAGTCCTGTGCGATTTTTAAAAGAAGGAAAACGGGGACGGATGTGGCTCAAATGGTTGGGCGTCGGTCTCCCATATGGAGGGACCTGGGTTCGATACCCGGGACCTCCCGGTAAAAAATAAATAAATAAATAAAAAATAAAAATAAAAAAATAAAAGAAGGAAAACATGGCTGACTAGGCCATGTGCTGTGGCTGCTTTCAGTTTTCCACATCGGATAGGAAACCTAGCCTATTGCTCTACACACCAGGCCCCACCTCTAATCTGTTGGCAGGAACCCAGACTGCAAGCATGTTGACTAGAGAGGCAGAACAGCTCCATAAAAGCCTGCCTGCACAGCTTAGTCTATAAACCTAGGGAAAATAATACCGTTTTTACGCACTAGAAAAAGAAAGAAAAAAAAAAACAGATCCTAGAAGTTAAGTTACTAGTTTCTGTTAAAAAGTTATGATCATAAAGCTGTGCCTGTCCTACATCTAGAAGTTCTTCAAATTGCAATGAGGAGAAAGTCATGTGCCTAAGTCCCCTTTTTAAAACTCTTCTAAAGCTGCTACTATTACTATGATCAGGATTAAATATTGTTCATAAAGAAAACAGGAACTAAAAGAAGGAGCAGTAGCTACTACTATCTAATGCAAGGGGTGTATGTGCCATCTTAAGGAAGCATTAAAGAAGGAAAAAATAAACGATTATACAGTTTTAAGCACTAACATTTCTATGCTGGAGAAGAGGACCATAGACCAAGGGGGAAAAATAGCACCAAACCAACGAACACCAAATGAGTCTAAAGTCTAGAATACCACTCCTTTCTATTAATCACTCTGGTAGTTCAGTTAATTAGCAAATTTTAAAAAGTCAAAAAATATTTGATCATTTGTCTATCCTTGGTGGAAAGAAATGAAACTCAATTGGTTTGTAATAGATATCATTCAAGTTGTCCCCTTTTTAAAAAAGTAGTCTAAGAGGGCTTTTATATAAATGCCTTTGGCAATATACATTATACCTTTGAAATATGACCACCAAAATTAAGCAGGGCAATTTTAGGTCTAGTCTTTTAGCAGAGTATAAGAAAGGTGAAAATAAATTTGTTTTTTATGAATAATAAAATCCCCCCAAATAGTGATAAACATTAACTGGTCACGTCTTGTTCCCACTCAAAATATCGATTACAGGATCCCACCCACAGTTGGAGTCAATAAATGTTGACTGATTGCTACTGATTTACTTCTGCATCTACTTCTAGAATTTTGCTGACTCCTGATAGAAAAGATCTATGTTAAACAAAATGTTAAAATGCAAGTCATAGTCTGGTTACTGTAGACAAGGTTGCATTAGCATGTGTGACAAAAGACAATGTCACAGGGAATTGTTCTTTAAAGTATGCAATCATGAGTGTACACCTAAAATAAGGTCCTAAAAAGGATAGCGATGGCCTAGACTAGGGTATGGTTTGAAATTAGGAATCCCTGGCTGCTGTTCGGTGGCAAAATCTGAGGAGATAGCCAAAAGGAAAATTTACATAAGGAAGAGGGATAGAATCTGTTTTCCTGGGGACATTTACAAACACACTAGATTTGCCTCTGGAATGATGTAGATCAGAACTGGAGTGCAGAGAATGTGTCTCAGATGTGCTAAGATAGTGATCGTTTCAGCCCTAAGGGAAGCTGGGCGGGACCTGGTCCCAAAGGGACCCGAGGCTGATCATCCTGGCCACAAATAGCCTCTAGGATATACCCCTACATGCCATGCAAATATCATTTCTATGTGCTCCATCATGCGAAAAAAGTTGAGAAGCTCATCTATAAATGAAGCTTGACAAAGGTTGACTTAGATGATTATTCAGTAAGGATTAAAGAGACAATAAAATTTCGAATATTCCTTCTCATGAAAACAAATGATGATACATTAATTGAAATTCATTTCTCTTTCACTTTAGAACTTAGGGAATGGAAACTGAAGTGTTTTAGCCCAGCATTAGAGGACTCAGCATCAAGAATCTCTAGCTACTAATTTGTTTCTTGGTATCTCAAGTCTGATAACTGAGTTTCTGCCTTATTCCCCTCTGCCTGAGCTCCTGTCTTGGGGTTCTACCTAACGCCCCAGACCCCATGGAACTTAAGCTCTGTCTTGTTCTTACAAGTTTTTTCCTTCATAGGAATGGACTTCTCTGCTCCTGAAATCAAGCTCAGGGCATTCCAAGAGGAAAAAACATCTGTTAAGATACCAAAGCAAGAATAAACATGGAGATTGCAAGAGGTTCAACATGACTAAATTGAAGTGTAAAGATCTGAAAAGGGTACGATATAAAATTAGAAAGGTAAGCAGGGAACACATCATGGTATGTTAAGGCCTTATATGTCACATTCTGGGGATATATAGACATGTGTATTAAAATGCATATTTTAAAATATATTTTATTATAAAATAATACATGCTCATTATAGAAAATTTGAAAAATAGAAAGAAATTCAAAGAAAAAGATAAATATCACATATTGTCCCATCACCCAAATATTCTTACTGATGATATTTTGGTGTATTTCTTTTAAGATGTATTTGATATGCAAGATATATCCTGTCTTAACCTAAATAAAGTGCTGTGCTTCCTTCACTTAACATTGTATCTTGCACTTTTCTCATGACATTAAAATTCTTCCAAAACATAATGTTAATGGCTGTATAGTATTTAATCTTAAATAGTATAATTTATGTAGTCATTCCCCAAATGCTTGACATTAGATTGTTTTCAGTTTTTTTTATTATTGTAAATAATGTTGCAACAAATGTACTTGTCTATAAATACTTGTATTCTTCTCTGATTATTTCCTTGGGTTATTTCCAGCAGTAGAATGTTTAGGTCAAAGAACAAAAACCTCAAAATTTTTCTTTCTTAGAATTTTCAAATTACATCCCATTAAGATTGTATCAATCGGAATGTCTTATTATACTCTCCTCAGCACTTAGAATTAAGTTATGTTTTTTTTAATCTTTGCTAATTTGAAAAGTAAATAATGGTATCTTCTTTTCATTTAAATGTATGTAACTAATGAGATTAACATAATTTTTAATAGCTGTTGGTATTTTTTTCCTTAAATGGTTTGTTAATGTCATTTTCTGATTTTCCTATTGAAATTTTTGTGTTAGACTATTAATATAAATTCCCAAATGACCATTTCCATGTCTGGGCATAAGTTGGGTATATATAAATAGAAGGCTGACCATATTATGCTGTTAAAAACCTGACAAAGAATCACTCTGTGAAAATCTAATTTAACAATATTAAAGTTATTACATTTCTTCACCTTTCTTCATACTTAACTCACTAATATTAAAGCTAAACTAAAAATGGACTGAAAATCATTAAAATAATCCTACTCACAAGTCCAAAAAGAACTGTCTGTTCTAAGTGGGCTGTTATTGTAGTTACTCTGTTCCTTGAGGTAAAAATAATCACTTTTTTTGTTGAAAAGCTCCCATTTTCCAGAAGTAGATTAGAGGTCATCATGGGGGTTGGGGGAAAGGATTTGGAGTTAATGCTCAATGGATACAGAGTTTCTATTTGGGATAATGGGAAAGTTTTGGTAAAGGATGGTGGTGATGGTAGCACAAGATTGTGAATATAATTAATGTCCCTGAATTATACACTTAAATATGATTAAAATGACAACTTTATGTTTTATATACGTTACCACAATAAAGGTTTTAAAAAGAACTCATCTTTCATCTTATGCTGGGCTGTAGGCTTCTTATAGGAATAAATATGTAGAAATAGCAATGATGACAACAAAAGGCTTCTCCCAGAAGACTAGTTGAAAACACTCACGGATTTGAAAGCATGATTTGTCACAGAAAACGTCATTGCAAATAATCTTCTAAATTCAACCCATTCACACTCACAAAAGAAAGGATATTTACAATATAAATTTGGCAAGACATTTAGATGGCAGCTAAAATGCAAGACTGCACAAGAACTTTCCTCCTCCATATTGAACCAAATGAACAAAATGAAGTGAAAAGAGCAAAGAATATGACATTGATGCTGAAACTATGTCAGGGTCTCAATCTCATTCCTCAATCTTCAAGAACTATCATCAGGTATAAAACAAATTTTGTCAAATTAAAAGGAGATGCAGGGAATAGACCCTTGGCTTCACCTCCCAGAGAGAAATGCAGTGGGGCAATAGTTAGGCAGAGAAAATTATGGAAAACCTCATTAGGTTTAGTGGGATGAAGACTTGGGATATAGGTGACTTAAATCAAAGAGAGAGCGCTTCTAACTTGAAGTCTTTCTCTCCTACCTCAGATAAATAGCTAACGAGCCTAATTTAGAAAAACTTACAGAATTTGCCTCTTTTCCCCTTTGCCCAGGTAGAAAGTGAGAGAGAGCCTTTAAAATAAATTTTAAAAAATTTAGTAGCAAATAAAGTTTCTGGATGGTGGGGAGGAGGGAGGAACATTAGGCCACAAACCAAACCATAAGTTGAAATACCCAATGCTTTCACACTAAATATACTAACTAAATTGATTGTTTACTCTGAAACAAAAACAAAATGAGACTGAAAAGAACCTCATTGCCCCAACTATTTGTCTGCAGGGACAGACCTCCGTCCTCCCTGCCCCTCAATGCAATAGAAGGACCTCTCCGTAGAGGACTCATTTCAGAGAGTGATGGCAAAGCTCCATGACTTCATCTGCTCCAGGTCCCAATCTTCCCATTACTCCCCCTTCTGCTACCCACAGGCAGGTAAAGGATAGAGCAAAACTGTAACCCATGAGAACCAGCCCTTAAGCTCATGTGTGGAGGGGAGGTTTCAGATATTACCCAGATATGTAAGCACAAGAGTCAAGGAGAAGTTGCCTACATTATTTTGGGCCAAATAGGCCAGAGTAGGATTGCCTTGCCAAAGATGAGTAGGAAAAACAAGCTGAACATGTGACCTGTGTTAAAAATTTGTTAGTCTCCACCCCTCCCACCCCAACCCCCCCACCAAAGGAAAGAAAATAGAAAGAAATAATATAGTATGCACAAGACAGGTGAAGAATTCAAACTGGAAGAAAACTTACCTTGGAGAGAGAAGAAATGTTTAGATACCATATCCTTCACACTCTTGAGGAAACTGAGTCCATGAAATGATGAAAGGACAGAATGTGCTAAGGAAAGGAACTGAAGAGAAAACAATACAATCCTAGAACAGATAAATGTGTTAGAAATAAAAAGCCACAGAAGGAACATGTGGAAAACCAAGTCAAAGATATATCCAGTGACAGAAGGAAATGTTTCTGAAATTATTATTTCAATTTGCATCTCAAAGGAAAAAGCAATAGGAAATAATCAACACCAATGAACAGTGGTGAAGCTGCTGAACTTTAAATGTGAAGAAAAATCCCCACAAGCATCCTGGAAGAGGGACTCAAACTACCTACACAGGGAAAAGGAATTTAACTGGCTAGAGAGTTCTTCATAGGAACATTTAGCTGAAAACAGTGAAGCAGCATCTAAATGTTTCAAATGAAAAGGGAAATGACTGAAAAATTCTATACCCAGAACAAGTGTTATTCACTTGTACAAGTAATAGAGAGTCTCAAATATGCAAGCATTCTGGAGACATATCATTTCTGAAAAGTCAACTTGATGATATAATTCAACCAACTAAGAATTGAAATAAAATGAAAAACTAAAATGTCCAAATATCTACCTTACTAGCTATTGCTAAAATGTACTTCAAAGTTGAAGTCTCAATTTACACTGTACCAAGCTTGCACTGGTATCAAGTGGTTGTATCAAGTTTTCACTTTCCCACTTGTTTGCCAACACTTACTATTATAAGATTTCAAAATTGTTTCCAATATGATGGGCATGTAATGGCATTTTATTACTGTTTTAATTTGCATTTTCTGATGTGATTCATTAAATTGCTCCCCAAAGTGGTTGTACCAATTTTCACTTCCATTAGCAGAATATCGAATATCAGCATGCATTTGACTCCACATCCTTGCACACACTTGATGCTTGGGGAACAGAGGTTGTCATCAGTTGGTTTAATATGTAGCCTGCAAATTTGATGCTCTTATCCATTTATGTAAATTTATGTATTTATGTAAAAATTTCCAGACCTCTTCCACAGATATATGGACATTTCCCCCATTTTTTTTTTTTTAAGATTTTATTTATTTATTCATTTATCCCCCCCTTGCTGCCTGTGCTCGGTGGGTCAGCCAACCACGCCGTGCAGGCGGGCTTGCCTTCACCAGGAGGCCCCGGGAACTGAACCCGGGGCCTCCCATATGGTAAACGGGAGCCCTACTGATTGAGCCACAGCCGCTTCCCCATTTCCCCCATTTTAAACACAGTGCATACATATATAATACATAGCATAACCTTCTGTCTTCATTCAATGATATATTGTGGAGGGTTCCACAATCCTTTCCTCCATTCCTTACCACCAACAAAGTCTCTGAAGGATCTCTGTTGGAAAAATATTCCTTTCTTCCTTTATTACATAATTGAACTAAAACTCAATAAGGCTTTATCGGAATATCAAAGTGAAAATACTGAACAACATATGGATTCTGTCAAAAACACATTTTTTCCTGCTGAGGATAGAAATGATGATCTGGCAAGAAAACCTAGAGAATAATAAGCATCTGGGGTGGTATATGGTAGGTACATAACAGGTGTTGAACACTAGTTGTTGAACACATGAAATAAGTTCTGTTCCGTGGTACTTTGAGACTAAATGTATCCCCAGAAAATTATGTTCTTGAAACTAGCCCATTTCTGTGGGTGTGAACCTATTGTAGGTGGGACCGTTTGATTAGATTACTTCAGTAAGGCATGACCCAGGGTGTGTCTTAATCCTCTTACTGGAGTCCTTTATTAATGATTTGAATATGGACAGAGTGGACCACAGAGACACATAGGAGCTCAGAGATGAACCCACAGAAGCTGAGAGAGAAAGCCACGGATGGAGCAGCCAGAAGCTGAAAGCAATGGAACCCGGAGGAGAAGGCAGAGCAGCAGATGCCACTATGTGCCTTCCCATGTGACAGAGAAATCCAGGATTGCCTGCAGCCGGTCTTTGGGGAGAGAGTGTCGCCTGATGCCTTGATTTGGACACTTTTCTCAACCTCAGAATTGTAAGCTTTTAAGCTAATAACTCTCCATAGCAAAAGCCAATCCATTTCTGGTATATTGCCATGGCAGCCTTTAACAAACTAAAACATGTTCCCTGCTTGATCGCTGGTTGAATTTCCTATTAAATGCATCGCTGTATCTTACACTGCATTTAAATGAATTGTCAATGGATGTTAAAATCGAGGGTGCCATTTTGATGAGGAGGAGGATATTAGTACCATCTTAAAATATCTTCCCACAGACTTCTTATTGCAAGGAAAAAATAACTAAACAGTGGAGAAACTGAACAGTACCTTGACCGGGTCTAATAAAAATTAACATCACCAAGGACATCATGTGGCTCCCCATGGGCTGCCCTGAAAAGGATAGAACTTCACTTATGATGCATTCTGAGCAGAAATGCAGAGCTTGAGTCTAACCATGAAGAAATATTGGGTAAACCAAAATAAGGATCATTCTATTTAAAAGAAAAGGGAGGAAGGCTGTATTTTTAAAAAGATGACAGCGTCATAAAAGACAAAGTTAGGCTTTGGGAATGTTCCAGATTAAAGGATGTAAGGGACATGCAACTAAATGCAATACCTGATGCTAGACTGAAGGAAAACGAAATGATATAAAAGACATTATCAGGTAATCTAAGCACCTCTTAAAATATATGTATATATATATATATATATATATAAATAACATTTTTGTAAGCAAATACACATATATGCATATATATTTATATATCATTTTACAAATGTTTGTATGTATTGTGAGTATTTTGATTTTTACCCATAATAAAAAAAAAAAAAAAAAAAAAAAAAGACATTATCAGATCAAAATTGGAATATGGATGATAGATGTTAAATTTACCAAAATGGATAACAAAGTCATGGTTTTGTAAAATAATATGTATTCTTATGAAATATATATTGTATTTAGGGATAAGGGCCATAATATATAGAACTTAGTTTCAAGTAATTTGGAAAAAATATTTTAGGTTTATATACACACTCTCATTTATAAATGTAGGTGTGTGCATGCAAATGGTAGTGCAAATGGGGCAAAATGTTAATAGGAGGATCTGGGTAAGGGGTATTGAGTGTTCCATGTAATATCCTTATTCTTGCAATTTTTCCAGTTTATATAATATATAGTGTATAGTAGAGTTTGAAGGTATTTCTAAATAAAAGCTAAAAAAAAAAAAAAAAATGCTTGCCTCCCATCTACCTTTTTTTAAGGAAGTTTCTGAAGACTGTGCTCTATCAAAAGAATGGAATAAACCAATTACATTGAAGACAGAAATTCAGGAAGCAGGGGAACCAGGCCCTGGAGAGAGGGAGGGCAGTTCTCAGGTTGACGGGAAAGGCAGGAACAGCTGTGTAGGTGGCCACGAAGACCAACCCTCCTAGGAACCTGAGAGTAGAGGGCTCCCCAGAGGCGTACCTTGCCAGCCTCTTCAAATGATACTGATAGAATACCTGATATGCTTGTGTTGAGAGGAGTTTTACAGTTCTTTGGAGAGTTTGGGGAAAATTCGTGGTGGCAAACAAAAAAAGGAGGCAGTTAACTCTAGGAAAAAAATAACTTGTATACGAAAAGGAATGTAATCATACTATACTAGTTGGCTCACTTGTAAACAATTTTTACATGGTAGTGATAGCGTAAATATGGAATATTCATTTATCCTAAAAAGGTGATGAAACTATATTGGGAGAACAAAAGAAGGGCAGTATGTATTGGGGGCGGGAGGAGGTGAAAGAGTGCTAAATTCATGTGCTTCCATAGCTGCAAGTTTGATGATGCCTAAATTGACTAATAAAGAAAAAACAACATATGCATATCATTTAGAAATATGGAGGGAAAGATGAGAAGAAACAGAAGAAACAGCAGAAGAGAGAGGTGAAAGTGACTGAGAAGCAGAACTGAAGTAGAGAAGTGAACTGTGGTTTTTTTTTTTTTGTTTTTTTTTTTTTTTGTAGTAAACTCTGTAATATTATTTAACTTATATACATCTATTGCTTGGATAAATATAAACATTTTAAAACTTCAAAGTTGTTTTCTAACACTGTATTTATTTATTTCCTTCTTTGACTGGATAGAATAAACAAAAGGGGGTTAACAATTAGAAAGACTTGATCATAATATTTGGGATAATATTATATTCAGGATATAGTATTCACTGTATTATATTCAGGATAAAATTTAGCTCTTTATGTTAATTTTTTAAAGCTGTGAGTGAGTATGCATTGGGGTGAGGGCAGAGTTTGAGAGGAAGGAGAAAAGGAAGGGCTTAGGTTTCAAATAACTCAGGTATTTGCACAACTAAAGAAGAAAACTGTCTTGCCACATAATTTGTAATACGCTTATGGTCAAGAAAGTAATTCTAACCCAAGTGGAGTGTGATACCTAAAAGTGAGGAGGGGAAATATGAAGAAAGATGTTCCTATAACGTAGAAGGTTGTTTTCTATAATTTTGGAAACCGGACAGGGTGCAAAGGTGAAAACACGGAAAAGATGTTTACTTGATTTTTACAAATTAAGTATGAGACATAATGCGGTACAGCTGGGGAATGATTTCCTGCAGGACAGGTGTAACAGACTAAAGAAGAGGAGTTTATACATGTTATTTAGGCTTCAAGCCGAGATTTCCCTGGGGAAGTGGGAAAGCGAAGATCAGTGGGTGGTACACAGTCACTCAGTCTGGTTGGTGGAAATTTCAAGGCTAAGCAAAAAATACGCTGGATTTTCTTTGGCAAAAAAACCATGTGTAAGAATACCAGTGATTTCTTAATCCAATTTTGCAAGTACAAACAATGTGTATTATAAAAAGGGGTATTCAGATTTCGATTTCTTCATAGTTCCAATAAGGCAAAGATCAAATTTTAATATAAAAAATAAAAGCAGACAAATAGGCACTAAGTGAGAATGTTCTAAAAACTTTAGAGGCATTTTAATGGTGTGTTAGTTTATAGCATTTCAAACTATAATTCTCATAAATGGAAAGTTAACATGGAAAACGGAATTAAAATGTTATAGAGGTTTTTTACTCTTATGCCAATCTAAAATAAAATGAACACGGGCTTTTTTGAAGGCTGATGATGTTTATTTATTGATTGAAAATGCTTCATGGTTATGATGCCAAATATTCCGTCAGAACAAAAATTTTTAAGTCCATAATCTGGATGTTTCCAAACATCTAGATATTCAGTGCCGTGTAGACAAAACAGCCAAATGGCATGACTTCAAACAGAGCCTTTTTACAGAATCTTGCAGGTTGTGTTCAAATATTTGGGATGGTATGGCTAGATGTTCATTGCACTTATCTCATGCCTCAGGAAATGGGCTATGCAAAATGCATTGCTTTGTTTAAATCTGCCTTAAGCTAGCTTGGCTTTATACTGAAATGGGTTATAATTGCTACTCTTTGCCTTAACTATCACATGCATAAGTTTGAAAGTTCAGTGTAGCACATCAAGGAAAAAAAATACAAAAAAAAAAAAAATTTTGTATTCTGAGGTTTCCAAGCCAGGATCAGGAATTGGTTAAATTAATTTTTGTGGTCAACCCAGTCTCTAGTGGATAACCTGGTAGCTGCATTTTTAAACATAACAGAAAGCAGCCAATGTGACATAGTTGTCTTTCTTTCTTTCTTTTTTTTAACTGAGGGCAATCCAAGAATGAGTATCCTGAAAACCACAGCATTCCACTGGAGAGATTCAAAAGATGGGGGGGGGAGGTGCTGATTCATTACCCCTTTGTTACAAAAGGAACATATGTCTAAACTCAACCATTCTCCCAAATTTGGAAGTGAGAAAGTGGGAGAAAGTAGCCAAGCAAGTAGAGAAAGAAATGCTTCCATTAGCAATAACTCCTAATGTTATTAATATATATGCTTACTTATATGTATGGACCTAGTGCCAACAAAAATTAAAAATTTTTGACCGTCATAATTCTAACATACCAACAAAAATAGAGCAAAATCAAATCTTCCTTCTATGTGGTAAAAAGTAAGGGAAACAAACGCAAATACTTTTTGATTTTCTGAGTTTCTGAGTGAGGCCTTGAAGAGAGAAAAGAATTCTTGACTCGTCACTACTCTTCAACGTGACCCCGTGAAAAGCTGGCACATTCTTCCATACTGACATTGGATTTCTTTTTCCAGCATTACCAATAGAATCGTAACATGTGAGAGCAGGAAAGGACACATGGGAGGTAATTCAGTTGAACTCTCTCTTCTTCCTGAAGAAGTGAGGTCCAGAGATGTTAAGCAACTGATGGCGGATCCCAGAACCAAAGAGAGGCAGACGCAGGCATCCTGTTACTGCGCACCCATCTTCTCTTTTGGAGAAGGGACCAAGTGTTAAAATGCAGTTCCTCCCTCTTTTTCACTTACTTCTTAAGCTTTCCTTTTCCCCAGACATGTTCTTGTCTTGCCTCTCTCTCATCGTTTCCTTGTTCTCCTCTTAAACGAATCACTGTAATTCCGGACCTTAAACGTTCGGAATCTTTGCTGAGATAGCATCTATACACAATGTATTAACGTGCTTTAGAAAACATTGAGGCAAAATAGTACAATGGAAAGAATTTTGAATTTGGATTTAGGAAATTTGTCTTTAACTTGCTATAACTTTGGGCAAGTCTTTGCCTTTCCACTCTTCAGTCTCCTGATCTATAAAATGAGAGGATTGGTCTGGGCGATCCCTGAGGACTCTTGTGATCCTGCTGTTCCTATAGCTGTTGAGTTTGCCTTTTAACAAACCTAACTGTGAAAACAAACAAGCAAAAACCCCAAACCTACTTTTCTTCATCTTCATAATTCCTTACCCACTGGAACAAATCTATATTCTTCACATTGTGCCTCTGTCTTAGCTTCCCGTTTCCACCCATCAGAATGGGAATTGTCTCTATGTAGTTCTCTTTGTACATTGCTTACCACAGCACCACACAGAACTAATGACTGAATAAGTACTTTCCAATGTGATGACGACAACAATTATAAAATAGAGTGCAAACGCAGACGTTCTAATGCCTGATATTTTAAAATCTTTATAGAAACTTCTCCATTATTTGTTTTACTCTTCTTTCAAAGACTGAGAATAAAACATAGGTTTTGACAGAAGCAAATTAGTTAAATCTCTTTAGGGTCAGTCCCTAGCTAAACTCTTAGTTAAATTAAGTTTAGAGGGACCCTAGCAAAGGCATCTTTCTCTCCTGGCCCCTAATAGGCAGGCTTTGCTTAGTCCACTAGAAAAATGTTGAAATTCAAGTACAATAAAAATGGTTGTGGGAAACGGATGTGGCTCAAGAGGTTCGGCGTCCATCTACCATATGGAGAGATGGGGTTCAATCCGCGGTACCTCCCGGTAAAAAAAAAAAAAAAAAAAAAAAAAAAATCGTTGAAGTAGAGGCTAAATAAGATTCTAGCCTTTGAGAAAACTGAGGAATTTCTTTCTTTATTAAGTGTATTTAAAAGACAAAACCTTTTTAGGAGATGGAAAAGGAGGTCATTGTTTATAAATAAGACTTGCTTAGGTTTATAGTCTCTAAGATTTGCCATAACACGTTTACTAGAAAAGGAATTCCATACTATTTGAAAGGGTGCAGCATGCCTTAAGTGTAAAATGAAAGCTGAGTAGCCAAAGGTAACTGCCCAATAGTAAATATGAGTCATCATTCCAAATGATAACCAAAGGACAAAGCTAAAATGACCGAGGAGATAAAACAGAATTACTGGAACCTTTATTTTTTTATTTTTTTAAAGATTTTATTTATTTATTCATTTATCCCCCCCTTGCTGCTTGTGCTCGCTGGGTCAGCTAACCACGCCGTGCGGCGCGCTTGCCTTCACCAGGAGGTCCCGGGAACCGAACCCGGGGCCTCCCATATGGTAAACGGGAGCCCTACTGATTGAACCACAGCCACTTCCCTGGAACCTTTATTGGATCACCCAGGAATGCTAGCTCCACTTTCCTTATTATAGAATTGGATTTGCCTTTTGAAGAAATTCTAGCTATCCGTCATCATAATAGCCAGCGTGGCTATGTAGCTTCATTGGTTCATTGTATTTGTTAGTTTGACTGCAGTCTGTGTGAGAGGGCTGGTTTATTTGTACTGTTCTTCCTTAGAAAACAAATACTCATTCTGAGCTTCCTTCTGCCTTATAACAGTAGTAGGACAAGAGGAGGTGGTTTTCAATATGCTGTGAGAGAGATTCTTGCTTTATTTGGCATGACACTTCAAGGAAAGAACAATAAAAGGAAAGCCAGAGGGTGGAAGATCCCTTACACCAAGCGCAGTTAGACGCAATTAACATTATCTAATCTTTTATTCTCACAGCTCAAGGTAAGTGAGAACAGAAAGTCTATTCATAAGGACAAAGATGACACTCAGATATTTGGGTGTCTCACTTGAGAATATAAAATGAGCTATCATTTTAAAATGTGTATAGGAAAATGTACATCATTATATTGCTGCATTCAGAATGACTATTTAACCTCCTCATCAGCCATAATACCCAGCTATGGCTTGACCCCAATGCTTTTGACCTTTCTCTTGCTGATTTAGAAGGCTATTTGTGCCATTCATTGTAATGCTTTTCAGTGAAGGATATATTTGCAAGTGTTCACCTCTACAATCTATGTTACCCAGTCATATTAGAAACACAGAGTTAAAAAAAAAAATCACTCTGCCACTTCAGCCTTCCATAAAATAAGTAGCTAATGACTCTTTATTACTCACATCCTCCACTTCTCTTCCGCCTTCCCGGCAATTTTTGACCATTTCATTGCTCACTAGTTTCTGCAACAGAACATAGAAGAAATTTTAAAAGATGGAGCTCAAGCAAGAATTTTATCCTATGCAAAAGCAGCAGGTTTGGGAAAAGGGTCCGTGAGGAAGAGGCTGAAACTTTACCCGTAATTTAAGAATTCCATTTCAACTGGTCATTCTTTTGATGTCTCCCAACAAGAATTTTTCAAAGCTGAGCACCTGATTAAACAACACTATTATGCCAGGCAAGTCAGCAAATATAGATTATATATGACTCAAAAGTAGACACTTTGTTGTTTTACTCTCTGACTAGGGATCCAAGCACCCAAACATTTCATGCACGCTCTTAATGTTTCCTTCTATGGAGGTACTATCACAGAGAGGGGGCAGATGTCTCAGGAGTGGGATAATTGATGCCCAGGTCACCTATACACACCAGACCCAGGTAACAGGAAAGAAGGAAGACGAGACAGGGCTAAATGTTCTTTGGGGGTGTGTCTCAAAGGCCTCACTACCCTAAAATCACTTTCCCAAGGGCCTGATAGCTAATACTTCACCATTAAAGAGAGAGCCATTTCAATTGTCACCTACTAAAATGCAAATATTCCCCGAGAGATGAACACTAATTAATAAGCTGCTATCTTTCCATGCTGCCACAATATGATTTCCATAGTCTGATGCTACTTCCAGCATGACAAGCATGACAGTTGCCTGAGAGCAAATCTGAAGGGCATGTAGGAGGGATGGTGACCCTGTTGTGGGATGGAGTGGTGTGGAGAGGGGAAGCAGAGAAGGGCATGGTGTATGAACCAAGCAGGGAAATTGTGCCCTACACTGACCTAGGAGGACAGAACATCTCTGGGTTGAATATAACAATGAGTGTCTTGTCTGCCAGGGAACTGCGTGAGGACGCTGGACGGCTAAAGAGGGGAAGAAGGATTGCAAGAGGCTCCTGCAATAAATTTTATCTTCACGGTTTTGTTTCGATCTGGCCCTTGGCCACTGAGAGAGTAGGAGGAATGATGAGGGTTTTGGCTTTGGTGACAGGTCAACCCTTGGGAGGAAGAGATTGCAGAACAGGAGGAGCATTTTGGCCTTTCACGGTGTGTGTGTATGTGTGTGTACATGTGTGTAGAAGTTGGGATCAGGCATTTGACCATAGAGCAGGGACCTCTGTTTGAACAGCAGTGTGATTTTGGCGAGCACATGGATAAGTAGGGTAAGTGGACCCAAGAAACAGAACAGAAAGTTGAATTTGGGGGATGGGGGTGGGGAGTTGCTCCAAGACTGGGAAAAACTGTATTGACCTTTGTGCTCACTCTCTCTTTCTTTGGCATTGTGCCTCTTTGTCTTTTTCTTCCTTATTTTGTATTTTGTCTCTTCTCCAATGCTTTCCCTTTCCAGCTGTATCTTTCCCTTGTTCTTAATTGTACATAGCAGGGAACTAAAGTATATTTTAAATTATTTATATACTACATAAAAGGAGGAAGCATAGTTTATAGGAATCAAGTTGCCTGAGTTTTGGTTTTAGCTTGGTTCCCAACTAATTGGATGGTCTTAGACAAGTTAATTAACCTCTCCGAGCCTCTGTTAGTATATCTGTACAATGAGGCAATTGTTCTTGAGAAATGCCCTTCCAAGGTCTATGATTTTTGGTTCTCTTTTCTTGTGTTTAAAGCAAGAGGATTAAACGGTTATCTCAAATCAAATAGATTGTTCCTCATTCATATGAGGGTATTTTGGAATCTTTTCCCTTTCAGTAAGTGATACTGTAGGAGAAAAACCCTATACTTCTAAGCTAAGCCTTTTATGAATCTGTTTATATTTTTGACATGTAGTGCCTTTTATAGGTAGTGAGTTTCATGAGTTTTCTATGGATAAACATTAAGATATTCTATTTAGAAACTAAGGCTCTGATGGTAACACAGCACTGTAAATGTAATCAATGCCACTCAATTATACACTTAAAATGGTTAAAATGGCAAATTTTATGAGATATATATTTTACCATAATAAAATTTTAAAAACTTAGCCTCAGTCAAATGCTTTTAATGCACAGATATCCATGGAGCTCTTTTATATGTTCAGAGTCATGTTATTTACCATGGAGAATTTTTGAAAAAGAGCCTTATAAGACAATAGTGCTGTACTTAAAAAGTTCAAAACCAAATGGAATAATTCCAGGTTTTGGGGGGTTATTGATTTTTAAATTTTCCTTTCAATTCATCCTAATTAATATTTTGATTTTATTTTCATTACTATTTCTGGAATTGATCAATCCTGTGATATTTCTTTGTTTTTCCTTCTCCATCCAGAACCTTATTTTTGTGTGTGTAGTAGACACTATCCCATTTTGAGTCATTCATAAGCAAAAGCGCTGGCATGAATGGTGTTTTAATTTCCCAGCTGCTAAAACAAATACCATAGAAAGGGTTGGCTTAACAATGGGAATTTATTAGCTCACAGTTTTGAGGCCAGGAGAAGTTTTGCTTTTTCCCCAAAAGGTGTTGCTTTTTCCCCAAAGACTGTGGTATCCTAGGGCTGGCTGCTGATGATTGTTGGCACTTGGTTTTTCTGTCACATGGCAATGCACATGGCAGCATCTTCTTTCTCTTCTGGGTTCCATTAACTTCCAGCTTCTGGCTTCTCCCTATGGCTTCCTCTGCTCGTATCCAATATCCTTTGCTTATAAGGACTTCAGCCATATTGGATTAAAGCCCACCCTCCTTCAGTTTGGGCACACCTTAGCTAATAACATCTTCAAAAGTCCTATTCACACCCACAAGACCAGGGGTTGGGACCTGAGCATGCCTTTTGTAGGGGACATGATTCAACCCCCAATAAATGGCATGGTAGAGAACATTCTGTACTTCATTCATGTCTCCATCAGGGAGGCATATCATGAAGAATTAGAAACAGAAAATTAAAATTATTCAAGAAACATGGGTCTGTACATGGCAGTGTTAAAGGATTAAGAGTTCTAGTCTGGAAAGATGAAAGATTATGAGCAACATGCTCAAAGTCTAATATATATTGATAGATTTTAATGAAGTGAATCTGGAACCAGGAAGAATCCAATAGAATTTGAAGATGAAAGACTCTTGGCTAAATACACTAATCTTTACACTTAAGAAACTCACTGCTCCAAAGAAATAGTACAGGTTTCCTGAACTCACCACATCCCTGGGAGAGGCACAGGCTATAAGTATAGTTTTAAATAAGAGTTTGATAGATGACTAGAATAGGGATTAAAGGGGAAACATGTGGAACAAAGAGCCCCCTTTCAATGGCTGGTAGTGGCTAGTAAGTAAGAGGGTTAAACTGACTACTTAAGCATCATGCTGTAAAACCTCTAGAAACAAATTGTTATAATGAACACCTTGATTTTATTTATTTATTTATTTATTATTTATAGAGCTCATTATGTGCCAGGTGTACTTCTGAGCACTTTACAAACATAATTTAATCCTCATACTAGCCCGCCGACAAAGAGACTGCTAGTGTCCCATTTGACAGAAGCGGTAACTGAAGCACAGAAAGATTAAGTAACTTGCCCAAAGTTTCCTACTTAGTAAGTAAGGGAGCCAGGATTTGATCCCAAGCAGTCTGACTCTAGAGTCCATGTACTTAATGGTACTTACTATACCATCTCCCTTATCTTATGTCCTGGGATTTAACCAGGGGTTCCAATATAATGTGTCTTCACAGAGATTTTTTTAAAAATCTAATAACACCCTGTACCTCACTGCCAGGTAGATAGAAATCACATTTCATAATGTTTCTCTATATTTCTAAGCCTCACATCAGGGAAAACAATCCAAGATTCCTACAAAATATTTGTTGTTCATTCATCAGGGGCAGAATACTGGACTCTTCTGGCTTTGGATGAACAATTCTTATTTCTTACCCAACAACATTCCACAGAGGTATGAGAGGAGTGAGATTGTCTCTCTGTTAACTTGCAGATAACTTCTAGTTATGCAGAACTTGGAGAATTGCACTAACTGCAGTATACTGCAGTTCTACAAGACTGTACGGATTCCAAGTTCTTCTCTGTCCATGTATTACAGCTGTCCATTAACATCAACCAATATGCGTGCAGATGCTTGATTTCAATGTGAAAAAAAAAAACCTCTAGAAAACCAACCATAGAAGCATCTTTAATTAATAAACATTCTGGAATATGAGGAACAACTAGGGAAATAAATCACTGCAGGGAAAGAGGGGATTCATTACCCTTGGTCAAGAAAAGGCAAGGGTTTTGAAGCTTGAGATTTTCTCCATGGAGCACCAGTGGCCAGACAGCAGTGAGTGCAGCAGAGAGAATTCATTCCTTTCTAATTATTAAATGGAAAGAAAGGACACGTATCTGACCTGCTGAACATGCTACTCTGCCCTTGCTCACACTGTGCTGCATATCTTCCACACCCTGCCCTTCAGAGTTTCAGGTTTTAAAGGCTTTGTTTGCAGTCGTTTGTTGCTCAGAGTCACGTGTGCAGGAGCCAGAAACACACCTCTTTCTTTTTTCCCATTCCAGCTGACTCACCCCTAATTTTTATGAAGTGACCACGAGAGGCCAAGGCAGGGCATGGAAGGCATGTATGGTGCCAGTGAAAGTTTGGACTTTAATAAATCAGCACACTTAGGGACTGAAAAGTTAGTGCAGAGGGAAGGGCTTCTTGTTCTAAGACATGCTGCAGGCTTTCCACTTCCTTTAAGAGTTGGTGCTGGCCCCAAGTTCTACAGAAAACATCTGGATGGAAGGGGAGTGACAGATCCTTTCCCAAAGGAACATGACTGGGAATTAAAGCAGAGTACTCTCGATGAGAAGGGTCCAGTGACCTGCAACCTCTTCTAAACCATATTCTCTCACTAATCTATGGAGTTTTCTGTCTTGTTCTAATAGGAAGCACCAACACTTTCCCCCCAAGTTATGCCTCGTATTTCTAATTAGGCCCCAGTCCCAACATAACCATTGCAGAGAAATCCTAAGCAAACTTGTTGGCTCATCTCTCCTGTTGTTCTGGGAGCCAGCTCTGCCCCAGGTGTTCTAATGTTGACATGTGCTGCAGGGAGCCGACTTAGAATATCTGAGAACAAAAGGAGAAAAACATTACGAAACGTGATTTCTCCCTGGGATATGCCAGATAGGAAGGAAACACCTTTGTAAGGAAGCAGGTCTCAGCCTGAATGGCACTGCCCTGGTATAGAATGCCAAGAGGTGGTGGGGGTTATAGTTGGTGATGGTAGAGAGAGGTTAGTACACAAGGGGCTCAAGAATTTTGAAAGAGACCACTCAGCTCCAGAGAAGCAGCATGATGCTGAAATGCCCACAGCACCGTAGGTATCAGCACCTCCCAAACTCAATGGGGCATGGTTCATTTTGGTATAGTCAGTTCACTTCAGGCTTATATATATATAAAAAAAAAAAACAAGGTCAGATTAATCCATCTCAGGCATGTGAGAAAACTTCATGAGCAGCCAGGTAACTGGGAAATGTTTTTATAACTGAGACCTTTGTCAATCTCTGAACTCTTTGGAGATGTGGCTAGAGAATGGAGTTATAGGTAAGGTCAACACAAGGTCTGCCTTCTTCTTTGGGTAGTTTAACTCAAATGGGAGGTGCTGGGGAATTCTAGTTCTTTGTGTTCGGCTGAAGTCTGAAAGAAACGTTGCTCTGCTGTGAAACGAAGTCCTTTATCATGCTCTTAAGGAAATGCCATGACAGCAAAGCAGGTAGCTTTATGCTCCTTTGGGTCCCCCTAACTCGAATAGCAACATTGCTAGTTTATCATTTCCAACTAAGTCAGACTATACCTGCTACGCAGGATTTCTAGGCAAAATAATTTACTACAAGAAGCTGTCAATTGCTGTCTGCCTTGGTGACTCTAAAGAGATTGACAAAGACCAGAGAAAAGAAAGGAAAATATTTATGAAATAGAATCAGAGTCCGTGCTCCCTCCACTTGGCACCAATCTTATCTTTCTGGAGTAATTCTAAGACTCTTATTCAAGTTGAAAGCTCATTCTGCTGCCCTTCCATGATGAATATTTGTATAGTTGGATATTTGTTTGTTACTTATTTAACTGGCCAATTTATTTTAGATGTAGCCTAGGTGAGGCAAAAATTCACACAAAGAACCATATTATGTGAGGGAGTCAAAGTGGAACATGCATATTTTCCAATAATTATTTCAGTACATTGGGTTCAACTGGAGCTCAAAAAGAATAAAGGTCTTATCAGGTTATTTAAAAAAAAAACAAAAAAAAACTCAACGATATTGATGAAAGTGCCTAGATATTTGCTTACCCAAGCTAACTTGTATTGGCTAAGTTATGCTGATGGGTTGCATAACTGAATTAGGAATGGGGACTGCCAGAAACCTATTTGAGGTTGAAAGAGCAATGAAGTTAAAATAACTGTGGTCAGCAAAGTATTTAGTCAAGAAAATTCTCTGGGTTCATGGAGTGATTTGGAGAGAAAGTAAAAGGAATTTGGTGGTTATGTGGTATAAGAGCAAGATCTCTGAATCAATCGTCAAGAGATCTGACTTCAGGTTCCAGCTTTGTCATTACCTAGTTGTGTAACTCAGGGTAATTCACTTCTCCTCTCTGGGTTTTGTCTGTAGAATGAGGTACTTGATTAGATACTCTCTATGGTCTCATCCACAAATATTAGTCTATGAAATAGGTAATATTAGCTTAGAATATGCTGGTTTTGATAAGTGACACATTCTTTTGTTTATAAATGATTTTATTAAATTAAAAACTGTATTACATTAGAATGCTTAGTATTTTTTTCACTGTCTTTTCTAATGTGCATTCAAACTTGGACAACCGTGCTAGTTAAATAGTTTAGGACTGGGGAGGACTAAGGGAAGATAGCAGAGTAGGGGGCTCCAGGAATCAGTTCCTCCACCAGAAACACTATTAAACAGGGAGGAACTGTCTGAATCATCTATTTTGAAACTCCTCAGTCAAAGAAAACAGCATCCAGGGAAGAGCAGGAGTAAGAGGCTGGTAAATTACAGTAAATACTGGTAAGTTGCTCTCTCTCCATGCCAGTGGTTATTGTTACCCAGCCCCCCATTCTTACGGCAGGCAGCAGTGGGACCTGGCCCTCAGAGTAGCTTTTTGGTGCCAGAAAGGGATATACTGATCTACTTCTCTGGAATCTGGGGTAGGCACAGGCTGATCATTGATCACAGCTTTTGGTTAGATGCTTCGGGTCACTGGGGGCTTAGCTCTGATGGCAGCCATTGTTCCAACTTGCCCCAGACAAAGGCAGCAGAGAAGACTTAAAGACTGTATGCTTTCTCAGAGCTGTGGAGAACATTTGAAGGGCTGCATTTGCTGAATGGGTTAAAAAAAAAATGCAGCTTTGGGGAGCTATGGAGGAAGCTTCTGGCACCCTTCCTAGCCCCTCCCTCATTCCCTCTCCAGGGTTTAGAGCCAGCCTTTGTGGATCCTGGCCTTGCTCCAGCTGAGAAAGACTGACTTGGGAAACTCCTCTCTGGTGTGCGCCCCTCTCAGAATTTGCCCTCCAAGCAAAAGGACCTTGAAACAGGGAAGCAGTGTAAGAAACAATTGAGGTAGATGGCCTGGGGCAAAGGTTTAACTGCTTTAAGTTCAGCAGTGGAACACCCAGGAAATGGAGAAGATCTCTTTCCTGGGAAGTAGAAGAGACATTCAAACTTCAGTAAACAGGGGAACTTCTAAGGCCACTAGCACGCACAAGCCCAGGACAAGACACACGCCCAGAAAGACAAGGAGGACTCTGCATTTTGCATTTGCCTTGGATGGACTTTCCTGATAGGATGGCTGACACACAAGAAAATCTCTTTCATATCACCAGCTGGTTATAAAATCAAGAAACAGACACCTGGGAATAAACCCTACAGTTAATATTCTAAAATATTAAAATGTACAGTGTGGGAAGCAGATGAAGCTCAACTGATTGAACTCCCACCCACCACATGGGAGGCCCCAAGTTCAGTTCCTGGTGCCTCCTGGAGAAGACAAGTAAGACAGCAAGCTGGCACAATGGGCAGGCATGGCAAGCTGAAGTAACAAGGAGACACAAAGAGGAAAGACAATGAGAGACACAACGAAGCAAGGAGCTGAGGTGGCTCAACCGATTGAGTGCCTCTCTCCCACATGGGAGGCCCCAGGTTCAGTTCCCAGTGTCTCCTAAAGAGAAGATGAGCAGACATAGAGAGCACACAGCAAATGGAAACACAGAGCAGAAAGCAAGTGCAAACAACAAAGGGGGGGGAGGAATAAATTAAATAAATCTTTCAAAAAATGTACAGTGCACAACAAAAGATAACAAGACAAACAAACAATCAAACAACAAAAAACAGGAGATGATAGCTCATCCAAAGGAAGAGGATAAAAATCCAGAAAACATCAACAAAGAAGACCAGATTATAGATATACTGGACAAAGACTTTAAAAAAAGGATCTTCCATATGTTCAAGGAGATAGAGGAAAATACAGAAAAACAACTAAAGGATATCAAGAAAACAATGAATGAGCAAAATAAGAATCTCAACAAAGAGCTAGAAATTTTCAGAGGACCAAACAGAACTATTGTAGTTGAAGACCACAATAACTGAAATGAAAAATTCCCAGGTGGGTTTCAGCAGCAGGTTGGAGCTGGTAGAACACAGAATCAGCAAACTCTAAGACAAGACAATTGAAATGAGTCAGGTTGAGGAGCAGAAAGAAAAAAGAATTATAAATAGTGAAAATGGTCTAAGAGACCTCTGGGACACCATCAATGTACACATCATAGAGGTACCAGAAGGAAAAGAAAGACAGAAAGGGGCAGAAGGAATGTTCAAAGAAATGACAGAGAACTCCCCAAACTTAGCAAGTGACATACAAGAACTCCAGAGAACACCAAACAGGATAAACTTGAAGAAAAAAATTGCCCAGTCACATACTGATCAAACTGTTGAATGCAAAGGACAAGGAGAGAGTTCTGAAAGCTGCAAGAGAAAAGCAACATGTTATATATAAGGGAGTCTAAATTAGATTAAGTGCAGAAGCAAGAAGGCAGCGAGTTGAAATACATAAAGTGGTGAAAGAAAACAATTGCCAACCAAGAATTTTATATATGGCAAGACTTTCTTTCAAAAATGAGGGAGAGATTAAGACATTCCCAGATAAACAAAAGCTGAGGGATTCATCACACTAGACCTGCCCTACAAGAAATGCTAAAGGAAATTCTTAAGACTGAAAGGAAAGGATACTAGACAGGGGTTCAAAGCAGCTAAAGAAATAAAGACCTCTGATAAAGATAACCATTAACCATTTGGGTAATTATAAATGCCAGTTCAATTGTATTGAATTTTTTGGTATGTAACTCCACTTCTTACTTCCTACAATTAGCAAAATGCAAATGCATAAAAAGTAATGATAAATCAATGATTATGGACATGCAATGTACAAAGATATAATTTGTAACAAGCCCCCCAAAAAAAGGTTGGGGGAAAAGGGATATAGGAGCAGTGCATGTGTATGCTATTGAAATCAAATTGGTATCAAATCAAATGTGATTGCTATATATTGGGGATGTTAAGTTTTAGTCCATGGTAACCACAAGGAAAAATATATCCAAATAGAAATGAGAGAACATTCAATATGGCATAATATAAAAAATCAAATAAATATGAAAGTAGGCATTACCTGAAGAATTGAGGGGCAATAAAGGTATGTCTTACAAAGACCAAATAGCAAAATGGTAGTAGTTACATTAAATGTAAATGGATTACAATTTCCAGTAAAATGGCAGAGATTAGTAGAACAGATAAAAAAAGCATGAAGCAACGACATGTTGTCTACAAGAGACTTACCTTAAATTAAAAGATATAAGTAAGTTGAATGTGGAAGGGTGGAAAAAATATACCATGCAAGTATTAACCAAAAGTGAGCTAGGGTGGATATACTAGTATCAGATAAAATATGCTTTAAGTAAAAAATAATAATGAGGGACAAAGATATCATTATATATTCATAAAGGGGTCAATTAAAAAAGAAGACATAACAATTATAAATTATGCACCTAACAGCAGAGCCCCAAAATATATGAAGCAAATCTACATATTTGAAAGGAGAAATTAATAGTATAGGAGATTTTATAAACTTCTTTCAATAATGGATAGAATATCTAGACAGAAAATCAAGAAGGGAATCGAAGGCTTGAATGATATTTTAAACTAACTCGATCTAACACACAGATATAGAGCATTTCATCCAACAACAACAGAATATACATTTGTCTTGACTGTGCATGGGTCATTTTCCATGACAGACCATATGTTGGGTCACAAAACAAGTGTCAATAAATTTAAAATTATTGAAATCATACATTGTTTCTTCTCCAACCACAATGGATTGAAGCTAGAAATCAATAACAGAGAGAGATATGGGAAAATCATAAAAAGGTGGAAATTAAATAATGTACTCTTAAACAACAAATGGGTTAAAGAGGAAATCACAAGGAAATTAGGAAATACCCCAAGGCAAATGAAAATGAAAATGAAAAACACTAAAACTTATGGGATGCAGTGATGGCAGTGCTAAGATGGAAATTTATAGTTCTAAATGCCAATAAAAAGAAAGATCTCAAAACTGGAAGAACTAGAAAAAGAAGAACAAACTAAACCCAAAGTGAGCAGAAAGAAGGAAATAACAAAGATTAGAGCAGAATGAAATAGAAAAAAAATTTAAATAGAGAGACTCAACAAAACCAAAAGTTGGTTCTATGAAAAGCCAATAAAGTTGACAAACCTTGAGTTAGACAAAGAAAAAAAGTGAGAGGACACAAATAACCAAAATCAGAAATAAAAAGGGAGACATTACTACTGACACCACAGAAATAAAAAGGACTATAAAAGGATGATATGAACAACTATATGCCAACAAATTAGATACCTTAGATGAAATACATAAATTCCTAGGAACATACAAATTACCTACACTGACTAAAAAACAAAACAAAACAGATGACCTCAACAAACCAATACCTAGATAAGAGATTGGCTTGGTATTCAAAAAGCTCCCAAAAAAGAAAATCCCAGGACCAGATGACTTCACAGGGGAATTTTACCAAATATTCTGAGAGGAATTAACACCAATCCTTCTCAAACTTTTCCCAAAAATTGAAGAGGAAGGGATACTCCCTTATTCATTCTACGAAGCTGCGGCAGTTTGAGATTATTTATGGATCCCCAAAAAGAGAGATTATGTTTGTAAATTGGCTTATTCCTCTGGGTATGATACCCTTTGATTGTAATAAATTCAAAGATTTTAAACTTACTTGATTAAATCAATTTAGGGTTTTTGATTCAACCATGTCAGTAAGGCATAACACAGGTTGAGTCCCCATCCCCTGGGTGGGCCAATATAAACAGACACTCACTCAAGAAGACCTGGGAAGAGAGAGAGTTCTATAGATGTCAGAGAGAGAACTTTGTCTGTTTTGCTCCTGGAGTCCTGGGGAGAGATGAGCCATTCACCCGATAATTTGCAGCTGAGCAGCTAAGCAGCTGAGCAGCTAAGAAAGCCTGCAAAGGAATGAGCCCTATGCCAGACTGATACAGGAAGCCCTGAGAGATGAGCCCCATCCCAGCCTACAGCTGAGATGGGAAGAAGCTAGGCCTATGGAGCCTTAAGAGGAAGAAGGACTGAGAGACCAGGCAAAGATTGCTTGCTATCTTGCTTCAACATGTGGCAAATGACTTTGGTGAGTAAGCAGTCTTGAGTTGGACTCTTTAGGGCCTTGTAACTATAAGCTTTTACCCTAAATAAATACTCTTTATAAAAGCCAACAGATTTCTGGTGTTTTGCATCAGCACCCTTTTGGCTGACTAATACAGGAGCCAACATCATCCTCATACAAAAGCCCGATAAAGATACCATAAGAAGAGAAAATTACAGCCCACTATCTGTATTGACTATAGATGCTAAACTCCCCAACAAAATACTAGCAAACCAAATCCAACAGCACATGATCAAGCAAGATTTATTCCAGTTATGCATTGGTGATTCAACATAATGTAAAAGGAATAAAGGAAAAGAATAAAGAATTCTTTAAAAGAATTAGAAGAATAAAGGAAAAGAAATCCCACATGAGCATCTCAATTGATGCAGAAAAGGAATTTGAAAAAATCCAGCTCCCTTCTTGATAAAAACACTTAAAAACTAGGGAAAAAAAGGAAATTTCTTCAACATGATAAAGGGCATATATGCAAAAACCCACAGCTCACATCATACTCAAGGATGAAAGACTAACAGATTTCCTTCTATGATCAGGAATAAGACAAAGAAACCCACTGTCACTACTGTTATTCAATATTATGCTGCAAGATCTAGCCAGAGTAATTAGGCAAGAAAAAGAAACTTTTATATCCAAAACTGAAAAGGAAGAAGTAAAACTTCATTTGCAGATTACATGATCCTAATACAGAAAACCCTGAAAAATTCCATTAAAAAACTCCTACAGCTAATAAATGAATTCAGCAAAGTGGTGGGGTACAAAATTAACACCCAAAAATCAGTAGTGTTTCTACACATTAGTAATGAACAATCTGAAGAGGAAATCAAGAAAAAATTCCATTTGCAGTAGCAACTAAAAGAATCCAAATAACTAGGAATAAATCTAATAAAAAATGTAAAGAAACTACAAAACATTGCTAAAAGAAATCAGTGAAGACCTAAATACATAGAAAGACATTCTGTTTTCATGGATTGAAAGACAATATTGTTAAGATGTCAATTCTACCCAAAGCAACTTACAGAGTCAATGCAATCACAATCAAAATTCCAACAACCTTCTTTGCAGAAGTGGAAAAGCCAGTCATCAAATTTATATGGAAGGGTAAAGGGCCATCTTGAAAAAGAAGAACAAAGTTGGAGAACTCACACTTCCCAATCTTAAAACTTATTACAAAGCCACAGTAAACAAAACAGCATGGTACAGGCACAAGGTCGGACATTTAGACCAAAGGAATTGAATTGAGAGCTCAGAAATTAACCCTCACATTTATGGCCAACTGATTTTTGAAAAGGGGCAAAGATCCCTGAATTGGGAAAGAGTAGTCTCTTCAGCAAATAGTGTTGGGAAAACTGGATCTCATTTGCAAGGGAATGAAGGTGGACCCCTACCTCACACCATATACAAAAATCAACTCAAAATGGATCAAAGTCCTAAATATTAGAACCAGAAATGTAAAACTCCTAGGAAAAAAAAAAGTAGGGAAGGGAAGAGGATGTGGCTCAAGTAGTTGGGCATCTGTCTACCATATGGAAGGACCCGGGTTCAATCCCCGGGATCTCCTGGTAAAATTAAAAAAAAAAAAGTAGGGAAGCATCTTCAGGACTTTGTATTAGCCAACGATCTCTTAGACTTTAAACCCAAAGCACAAGCAACAAAAGAAAATATAGATAAATGGGATCTCATTAAAATTTAAAACTTTTGTGTTTAAAAATAAAGTTTATTATATGAAAAAAACTTTTTGTGTCTTAAAGGACTTTATTATGAAAGTAAAATGATAAAGTACATAATGCAAATATTTGGAAACTATATATCTGTATTAGTCAGCCAAAGGGGTGCTGATGCAAAGTAGCAGAAATTTGTTGGTTTAATAAAGGGTATTTATTTGGGGTAGAAGCTTACAGTCACAATGCCATAAAGCATAAGTTACTTCCTTCACCAAAGTCTATTGCCATGTGTTGGAGCAAGATGGCTGCCGGACTCTGTGAGGGTTCTGCCTTCCTCTTCCTCCTAAGGCTCTGTGGTCCCAGCTCCTTCCTTTCTCAGCTGTAGGTTAGCATAAAGCTTGTCTCTTTCCCTGGGGCTAATTTCTTTCCTGGCTCAGCTGCTAATGCTCTCTTCACAGGGTCAGCTATAGACTATCAAGCTATCATTCTCTTCCCGAGGCCTCTGCCATGTCTAACGGAGCCTTCTCTCTTTCCTCACATACCTGTTTCTCTGTGTATTTATTTCCCAGGGCTCCAGCATCAAAACTCAAACCTCTCTCCTCTACCGTTTTGTTTTCTCTGTGAGTCCTTGCCCACCAAAGGGGTGGGGACTTAACATCCTACTGATGTGGCTGAATCAAAGCCTTAACCATAATTTAATCAAATAAAAGTGAACCCTCTGAATCTAATAGAATCTAATATGCTCAGAGGAACAGACCAGTTTACAAACATAATCCAATATCTATTTTCGGAATTTATAAATAGCAAACTGTTACAATATCCAATAAGGGTATAGTATCCAGAATATACAAAGAACGTTTTCAAGTCAACATCAAAAAGACAAATAAGCCAATTTGAAAATGGGCAAAAGACTAGAATAGACATTTCTCCAAAGAGGATATACAATTGGCTCAAAGAGCACATGAAAAGATGTTCACCATCATTATCCATTAGGGAAATGTAAATCTAAACCACAATGAGACATTTCACACCCACTAGAATAGTTACTCTTAAAAAAAAAAAAAAAAACAGAAAATTACAAGTGTTGAAGAGGATGTGGAAAAATAGGAACACTAACGCATTGCTGAAGGGAATGTAAAATTGTGCAGCCACTGTGGAAAATAGTTGGGTAGTTCCTCAGAAAGTTAAGTATAGAAATACCATATGACCCACTTCTAGGTATATACCAAAGAATTGAAAGCCGGGACTCGAACAGTAATTTGCACACCGATGTTCATAGCGGCATTATTAACAATTGCCAAAGGTGCAAGCAACTCATGTCCATCAACTGATGAGTGGGTACAGAGAATGTGATATATACATACAAGGGAATATTATTCAGCCATAAAAAGGAATGAAGTTCTGATACGTGCGACAACATGGATGAATCTTGAAGACATAATGTTGAGTGAAATAAACCAGACACAAAAGGACAAATATTGTATGACTTCACCATATGAAATAATTGGAATAAGCAAACTCATAGAGTCAGAATCCAGAATACAAGTTACCAGTGGATGGGGTGGGGATAGGAAATAGGGAAATAGGGGTTAAATTGTAGAGTTTCTATTTGGAATGATGAAAAAGTTTTGATAATGGATGGTGTGATGGTACCATAACATTGTGAATGTGTATAGCAGTACTGAATTATATATTTGAATGTAGTTAAATGGGGAAGTTTTAGGTTGTATATATGGTACTAGAATAAAAATTAAAAAGAAAATCCATGGAACTGCATAACACAAACAGTGAACCCTAAGTTAAACCATGGACTATAGTTAATAGTTAATAGTACAATTATAAAAATGTGCTTTCATCAATTGTAATAAATGACCATACCAATGCAAGGTGTTAATAATAAGGTGGTATATGGAAATCCTGTATTTCATGCATGATTGATCTGTAAACCTGTAACCTCTCTAATAAAAAAAATAAACTGTTTAGGACTAGAAACTTCAAGTTGAGACTACTGGGGTAGAGTGGTTATCAGAGCTCAGTCAAAATAGTAGGATAGAGACTTTAACTTAGAGGGAAAAAAATAGAGATACATAATACTTATCTTAGCTTTAGCTGCAAGAACGTTTTCCTGGGTAGGAAATGTGAAGAAAGCCAGGGTAGGAAAATACATGTCATCACTATTCTTTTCTTTTAGAGCAAGAACTTTGGTTTAAAAGAATAAAGAAATTGTAGTGGATAATCAAAATGAACACTTTTAACTTTGAAGAAATAAAAGAATGGAATTTTTAAAAATATCCTTGAAACTTCATAGGCTGTAAGCAAAGACATAAAACCTTTACAATAAAGGTGGTTTTCCAAGTAAATGTCAGCCTATAATAAACTTAATTTTGATGACCTCAACTAGCAAACCTCAAAATCTCCACCCAAAGAAGGAATTCTATAGGAAATAGGGAAATCAAGAAGTTGGAGTGAAGGAGAGGCAAGATAAAGGTCCTATCATAAAGTGCAAATGTTCACAGAGCTGTGGAGGACTACCTTAACCAGGCTGGAGTCTGCCAAAGAACTCCGAAATGGCCTCTCTAAGGTTGGGATCCCTGGGAAACAGACTCTGAGATGGAAATTTGCATGCAGAAGGTCTCAGGCACAACCTCTGTAATGGAGTGAAGGAAACAGGATTAGACAGGGGGGAGAGGTTGATCTATGATGCAGTTGCAACAGAAGCTATCCCACAGAAAGTTCTGGAACAGGAATGGCCTCTCAGAATTGTCTCAAATCAAGGCAAGGGGGCTGGGCCTTTTACACCCATATCAATGGGTCCCTGGATGTGAACCACACCTGGGTGCAGCTACCTTGGGTAAAACAGCTCTCTTTGGCTGAGGGCAATGCTTTAAGCACCCAAAACTCTCAGGGGCTGGGGGAAAGAGTGCCCAATCTTGAAGGGGGCATTTGGTGCAGCACAGTGCACCCTGTTTGTCAATACAGAAATTAACTCTTCAGTGCATGGGAATCTATATAATATAATAAAGGAACACAACTTTACCTAATAAGAATCCAGCTTCCAAGCAACCTCACCCATTTGGAACACATCCAAGAAAAAGGAAGTGAGCAGAAGATACCTCTGCACAGATGCAACAGATGTCACCATGGCTATGCACTAAAGCTGATGAATGTCATTCATAGGAGAGTCTCTGCACAATAAACCTGGTGATATATTTTCCAAACCCATATCCAATTAGAAATAACAAATTCACAGAGAGGGATCAATTGTAACAAACGTACCACACTAATATAAGATGTTATTAATGGGGAAACTATGTCTGTGGGTGTGTGTGGGAGATAATATGGGAATTCCTGATACTTGGCAGTGTGATTATTCTGTAAATCTAAAACTTCTCTAAAAATAAGGTTTATTATTACAAAAAAAAAAAAAAAAAAAAAGACAAAAACTAAAAAGAACTACACTAATGCAAAGTATAATAATAGGGAAAACTGTGTATGTGGCGGGGAGGAGAGTGTATGGGGAACTCTGTACTTTCTGCATGATTTTTCTGTAAACCTAGTGTCTCTAATTTAAAACAAACAAACAAACACACAACTTATAATAGCAGGAAGATGTGATCACAAACAATGCATCTGTGAGGGAGGAGCCAAAGAAAGACAATTACATAAGATAGGAAAAAATGCTGAAAGAGCACAGGAGTCTGGACCCATTTAGAGGGGGGACAATTTGTCCAGCATCTAGGTATGTTTTAAGGACATTATTATGTTATAGCTTGTATTAGTCAGCCCGAGGGGTGCTGATGCAAAGTACCAGAAATCTGCTGGCTTTTTAAATAAAGGGTATTTATTTGGGATAAAAGCTTACACTTACAAGGCCTTCAAGAGTCCAACTCAAGGTACTGTAAGAGGTATTTTCACACCAAATTCTGTTGCCACATGTTGAAGCAAAATGGTGGGCGATCTCTGCCTGGTCTCTCGGGTCTTCTTCCTCTTAAGACTCCATGGGCGCAGCTTCTTCCCGTGTCAGCTGTAGGCAGGCATAGAGCTCATGTCTCTTCCTAGGCTTTAGCTGTTTGAGCCTTCTCCTTTCTGTCACATGGCAGGACGGAAATGACCAAGTTCTCTCCTCTTCCGTGTCTATGGAGCTCTCTCTCTTCCTTTGTGTCTTCTTCAGTGAGTGTCCCTTTATATCAGCCCACCAAGGGGGTGGGGACTCAACCCTGAGTCATGCCCTACTGACGTGGTCTAATCAAAACCCTAATCTTAGCAGGTAATTTAATCAAAGACATCTCAGGTGAATCTAATACAATCAAAGGGGATCACATCCAGAGGAAGAGACAAGTTTTTAGAATTCATAAATAATATCAAACTGCTACACTCCACCCTCTGAATTCCAAAAAGATATTACAATATTAAAAAAGCAACAACACCTTAAATCAGTAACAATGCTAAGCACAAAATCACATCAGTGTTATAGAAATACAGTTTGTCTTGGGGCAAAGTCCCCTCTGGCTGTAGACCTGTGAAACTTACAAAACAATTTATAATTTTCCAATATACAGAGGGACAGACACAGGATAAACATTTGCATTACCATAAGGAGAATTTGGGAGGGAGACGTGAGTCACTGGTCCCTAACAGTTCTGGAAACCTGCAGGGCATACTCCATTACATTTCAAAGTCTAAGAGTCATCTTAAGATGATGGTTTCTTCTCCTCCTTGGTGCCTCATGGGGGCCCACCCTTTCCACAGGCTTGCCCAAAGGCCATTTTATTGGTTCCACTCTCATCAAACATCTGGGCGGAGACTGAGCTCCAGACCTCACCCTCCAAGAAGGTTGGGGTGATGGCCACACTTTACCCAATGTCAGGGGTAGAGTTAGTACTAATCTTTGTACTAACTCCATTAGTACAGTGAGGTGGCAGTGACATTCTCCCTAATCTCTGGCATACAGGCCCACCCCTCTCAGAACAATGAGTTGGTGACCTGACCTTCTCTAATCTATGGGGAACTGGCTCACCCCTCTCAGTGCACTGGGGTGTCAACTTCACTCTCCCCAACCTCTGGTGGCCACTGCCTATATATAAATAATACAAGTTCATCCATGGCTAGAACAATAAATCTATAACAGAATAATAGTAGAATAATAATAAGTCTACTTTAGTCCATTGTTCTTTCTCCAATCTTGAGGACCTTGGGATGGTGATGCCCACTCTGTTTCTGAATGAGAGGGGGCTTAGATCCCATGGAGCAGATGGATGGAACTGTCTTTCTTGCAGTTGTAGATATATTCTCTGTTTTTTGTGGATGGACGTTGTCGACCATCATTCTTTTGTTAGTTGTCCTGGGTGAGTCCAATGAACTGGAAAGTAGGTGTTGCAACTCTGCCGAGATTCAGGGCTTAGCTGTCATATGAACAGACTGAAGATTTAAGTCTCTGGGACATATATTTAACAAGCATAGTGCTAATTATAGGTTAATTTTTTAAAAAGAGCTTGACTACTTGTGATTTAGCTATCCAGGAAACTTGGCTATCCAGACTCCACCTCATTCTCTAAGGGTTTTCTATAGCCAAGCTTTTCCCCCCTACACCCCATTTTTTTAAAAAATTGTGATTATATATATATATATATATAAAACATAAAATTTGCAGTTTTCACTATTTTAAGTGTACAGTTAAGTGACATTAATAACATTTACAATTTACCATCATTGTAAATGTAATTATATTTACGTTCACCATCAACACTATCCATTACCAAAACTTTTCAACACCCAAAACAGAAACTTTGTACTCATTAAGTAATAATTCACCATTTTTCCTCCCCACTCTGTCCCCAACCCCTGGTAAACTTTAATCTGCTTTCTGGCTCTATGAATTTATCTATTCTAGAAAATGTCATATAGGTAGAACCATACAATATCTGTCCTTTCACTCACCATAATGTTTTCAAGGTTCATACATATTGTAGCATGTATCAGCACTTCATTCCTTCCTTTTCATAGCTGAATAATTTTCCATTGTATATATTTACCACATTTGGTTTATCCATTCATCTGTCAATGGACAGTTGGGTTGTTTCTACTTTTGGCTACCATGAATAATACTGCTATAAACATTGGTATGCAAACATTTGATTGAGACTCTGCTTTCAATTCTTTGAGAGTATGTATCTAAAAGGGGAATTGCTGGATCATATGTTTAACCTATTGAGGAAACATTAGTATTCCACAGTGGCATGGCTCCACATCCTCATCAACACTTCCTATTTTCTTTTTTCTTTTTAAAAGTAGGGAAGCAGATGTGGCTCAAGCGATTAGGCTTCCATCTACCATATAGGAGGTCCAAGGATTGTTTCCTGGGACCTTCTGGTGAAGGTGAGCTGGCTTGCGCGGTGAGCTGACCAGTGCAGGAGTGCTGGCCCACGCAGGAGTGCAGGCCTGCACGAAGAGCTGGCGCAGCAAGATGACACAACAAAAAGAGACACAGAGAAGAGACAACAAGAGATGCAGCAGAGGTGGTGCAAGAGATTGAGCGCCTCTCTCCCACTCCAGAAGGTCCCAGGATTGGTTGCTGGTGCCATCTAAAGAGAAGACATGCAGACACAGAAGAACACACAGCAATTGGACACAGAGAACAGATAGCGAGCACAAAACAATGGTGGTGGTGGGGAATAAATAAATAAATAAATCTTTAAAATAAATAAATAAATAGCCATCTTAGTAGGTGTGAAGTGTTATCTGACTGTGGTTATAGCTAAGCTTTTACGCTATGCATAGACCTGGAAGTTAAGGGTTAGTAAGCATGGCATCAGCAAAGGCTTTATTAGGCAGATGTTCACAGCTTCCAGCAGGTCTATGGCAGTGGCTCTGTATCTTATTTCTTTCCTTCCTTAATCAGGTCCCCTGTGGAGTAAGCTTGATAAGCTAGGCTAGATACAGATTCTTTCAGGTGATTGCGCAGGTTTGACACAAGCTCTTTGTCTCGACAACCATCTCACCCTTGCTGACCTGCCTGAGACAAACTTTCTGCCAGCAGGTAGAATCCTACTCTGGTATTGGTCATCCACAGGTCTCTTTCCTGTTGCTCTCAGATGGAAAATTGGATATAAAGGATAGTAAAAGCAGATTTCTGACCATCTCTAAGAAGCTATGAGTGCTGTAGGAGGGAACACTTTTACGGTTCAACTGACTCACCTAAGTATTAGGAGAAAGTATTCCTGAAAATTTACCTAACTAGAGAGTCAATTGTAGCAAATTATTTGTGAAATGCTGAATCATTCTGAAGCATGTAGCCAGAAGTTTATGCAATTCCTGTTTTATCACCGGAAGATCTTTAGTAATTGTGGGCACTCCTTTTATTTCAATAGCTTCAGAGAGGGATTGTTGACACTGTAGATTAAGCCAATGGATGCATGCCACCTTTTTCCATTCATAAAACCAAAGAACTATGATGTGTTGAAAACTTGAAAGTCATTTAGGGCACTGAACTTAAAATTTCTGTTTTTTAAACTTGAAGTCTTTTTAACATTGCTATAAGATCCTTATACCATAAAAACAATTAGGAAACCTCTAATTTAAACACTTAAAAATCTTGTTCATTCTCTGCCTCTCACCAACCCTCATCAAACATTCTTTGTTTTAAGTCAAGCCCTGTGGCTTATAATGACATTTCTGACATACACAATAGATTGTTGTGTTTTTATAGTGTGAAAAGCATAACACATTACTCTATATCCTGGCGATGTCTTTGCTAAATAAATCAAGCCCAGTTTTTCAGGTAAAAGTTTTGTTTATATTGTATCTTCAACACAGCACCTGGAATGCTGTGGGCACTTGGATAAACATTAAATAGTAAAAATAAGCATGACTTCTTTATTGGCTTTTTTTGCATTAAGTTGCTTAACATCTTGTGTAGTGCTCACCAGACATAATTAATTCAAATAATATATTGATACCTAAGAAAGAGACTCAGCTTCACATTTATCCTAATGATTAATTTTCTCTTTTGGGGATTCATAAAAGACCTTCAAACTGTTACAATATATTTGGATGATTTATTTCCAGTATCAATGGATCAAGCTGGAGCTTATTATTTATGCTTCAGTGAAAGAGGGCACAGTGAAATAGCATGATGTTTTCCAAGGCTCATCCATACTGTAGGATGTATTAGAACTTCATTCCTTTTTATGGTTGAATATTCCATTGCATAGATATACCACCTTTGGTTTATCCACTCATCTGTAAGTAGACACTTGGATTGTTTCTACCTTTTGGCTATTGTGAATAAGGCTATTTTGAACATTTGTATACAAGTATCTATATTAAAACATATTCAGTATTCCTAGCTTTATATGAAAGGGAATCATAGAGGATAGCTAATGTCACTGTGGGTGGCATTCTATTAGTGTTAATGATCAACTAAAGTCACATTGTGAAGGAGTAATTTCTGGAAGATCCATGGCTGAGAGGTAGAATGGAACTAAAATTAAACTGAAAACATAACAAAGTATTATTATTTAAAGTGAGATGTTAAAGTTTCTCCAAACTATAGGATATCTGATTATACCATTGGCAATTTATTTTATTATATTTCATTCATTCGTTCATTACCATTTTAACCTGTGTGGGAATGCAGCCATAGACTATTATTGTCCCATGAGGCTAAGAAAGAATATTATACTTCTGTTTCCGGCCATGACAGAAAAACTGGTACCGGACTTGTCCTCCCACTGCAAACAACTAGAAAACTGGACTAAATATATGGAACAATAGTTTTCAGACATTAGACAACAGACAGCACCAGTCTGTGATCCTTAAGAGAAATGAATGAGGTAAGCCTTATGAGGACCCCAGCTTTCTGCCTGAGGTGCTTTCTGGACCACAGTGCAGAGCCAGAAAACACAAGCAGAACATGGAGGTGTTCCTAGGTGAGTAGGAGACCAGAGTTCTGGGAGGCTGAAGAGGCTGGAATGTGCAGGGTAAAATAATGGTGACTAGGAAGTTACACACAGAAAGTGCTTCAGAAATTTGAATGAGTTCCCATCTAATCTGTGGCTGAATCCTAAACTGAGTAGGTATTGGATGAGACGAGGCAAATAACAACTATAACTACTGGGGGAAACATAACCACCAGGAGGCTATAAGTTTAACAATTTATAGAGCTTCCATAATGCTAGGAGACATTTAAATGTTTAAATACCTGGGATATTTAGGAGAGATATGTTTTAGTTTGCTAAAGGCTGTCAATGCAACATACCAGAAATGGGTTGGCTTTTATAATGGGAATTTATTAGGGCAAAATCTTACAGTTCCAAGGCTGTGAAATTGTCCAAGTCAAGGCATTATCAGAGACACTGTCTCACCAAAGATCTGCTGCTGCCAGATCCTGGACTCCTGCCACGTGGCAAAGCAAAATGGTAACCAGTCTCTACCTTTTCTTCCAGGCTCACTTTCTCCCTGAGCTCAGCTGCAGGCAAACAGGCTTGTGGCTTGTTGCTCCCCAATCCTCTTGTCTCTTTCAGTCTCTTGGAGGCCTCTTTCCATGCCTCTGTGCTCAGCTGATTCCAGCCTCTGGCCTCCAGGACCTCTCTCTCAGAAGCTTGGGGTTTCTCTGTCTTTCTGCAGCTGTAGGTGATCTTGGAGTCCTCTGTCACATGGCAGGGTAAAATGGTAGCTCTCTTTCTCTGTCTTCTCCATTTATATAGGACCCAATAAAAGGATTAGGACCCATCCTGGGTCCTGCAATCTAATCAAAGGAACTTAACTAAAGTAACATGATCAAAAAGTCCCTTAACTGAATCTAGCCAAAAATCCCTTATTCCACATACAATAGGCTTACACACACAAGAATGGATTAGCTTAAGAACATAATTTTCTGGGGTCCACAAAAGACTCAAACCAGCAGAAGACAGCAGAAAGACCATGCCTTAAAAAGAGGGCTAAACTAACCATAGATTAAAGGATAGACCCATAAATTGATGGAATCTAATAGAGAGTCAAGAAATAATCTGCATATATATGATGAATTGATTTTCAACAAAAAATTCAATGTAATTCAATAGAGATAGAAATGTCTTTTCAACAGTGCTGCTAGAACAACTGGATATTTGTAAGGGAAAAAAAATGAACCTTGATTTTCATCTCACAGAGCAAGCTAAAAATGGATCATAGACCTATATGTAAAATCAAAGAAGAAACCTTAGGGAAAAAAATCTTTACAGCCTTGTTCTAAGCAAAGATTTCTTGGATAAGATGGAAAATAACTGATCATAAGAGAAAAATAAAAATAAATTTGACTTCATCAAAATTATAAACTGCTCTTAGAAGGATATCACTAAGAAAATGAAAAGACAACCCACAGACTTGAAGAAAATATTTAAAATACATATATCTGACAAGAGATTTGTATGCAGAATTTATAAAGAACACTTACATATTAATAAGAACATAAACAAACCACACTCATAAAAGAGCAAAAGGTTTTAATAAGCCTGTGGTGGTTTGGAGCTATATATCCCAGAAAAACACTTTTTTAAAACTTAATCCATTCCTGAGGGAGTGAACTCTTGTAAATAGGATCTTGTGATGAGATTACTTCAGTTAAGGTGTGGCCCAGCTGAATCCGGATGGTCTTAATCATATTACTGAAGGTCCTATAGGGAAAGTCACAGAAAGAAAGAAAGCCACAGGGAGTAGCCAGAAGCTGGAAGTCAAAGGAACCCATCCTGTGTGAAAGGAGAAGCCAGGAGAGGCTGCCATTTGCATTGTCATGTGACAGAAAAGCCAAGGACTAAGGATCACTAGCAGCCAGCCCCAGAATGTCACAGTCTTCTGGGAGAAAGCAATCTTCTTGCCAATGCTTTGATTTTGGACTTCTCTTAGACTCAAACTCCCATTGTTCAAGCCAGCCCATTATAGTATTTGCTTTAGTAGCCAGGAAACTAATACAAAACACTTTACAAAAGAAGATATGTAAATAGCCAACATACATATGAAAGATGCTCAATGTGTTTAATCATCAGAGAAATGCAAATTAAAACCACAGTAAGGTACCACTATACATGCTCTAGAATGGCTAAAATTTAAGAGACAGATAATTTGATAATTTTGGCAAGGATGGGAACATTTAGAACTGTTATACATTGCTTTTGAAAGTGTGATATTGTCCAACCACTTTGGAAAACTATTTGGCAGTTTCCCGTAAAGTTAAACAAATTCTTACCATCTGACCCAACAATTCCTCTCTTAGATACGTCCCAAGAGACATAAAAAAAAAAATAAGTCTACATAAAGATTTGTAAATGAATATTCATGGCCGTTTTATTCATAATAGCCAAAACCTATAGTTAACTCAATAGATGAGTGGATAAATTGATTTTGGTCTACAATGGACTACCAATCAGCGATAAAAAGAAATTAACTACTGATACTTGCAACTTGGTTGATTCTCAAAAAAAAAATATGCTGAACTAAAGCAGTCAGACACAAAAGAGTACATGCTGTTTGATTCCATTTAAATGTACTTATAGAACAGGTGAAATGAATCTATGGTGACAGAGAAAACAGATAAGTAGTTGCCTATAGCCCAGGAGGTTGAATGTGGGAAATATATGGGAATTGACTGCAAAAAGCACAAGGGAACTTTCTGAGTTGATAGAAATGTGCAGGATCTTGATTGGGGGGTAGAGAGGGTGAGTTACAGGGGTTGTTTGGGATTGACTCATGTCCACCACAAAAGGCATTTTCAGGTTCTAACCCATGGTCCTGTGGGTGTGGACTCGTTGTAAATAAGATCTCTTCAAGATGTTACTTCAGTTAAGGTGTGGCCCAACTGAATTAGGTTGGGCTTAAATCTGGATTACTGGTGTCATTTATAAGCAGAATGAAAGTCAGAAGAGATGCCATGGGGAGCAACCAGAAGCTGGAAGTCGACAGAACCCAGAGGAGAAAGGAGAAGACATCACCACGTGCATTGTCACTTGATGGAAAAGCCAAGGAACCCCACAGATTGCAGGCCAGCCAGAAGATACTGACCCCTGGAGGAAGCAACCTTCTAGCCCATGAAACTGTGAGCCAATAAATTCCTGTTGTTAAGCCAACAACCCAGTGTATGGTATTTGTTTTAGGAGGAAGGAAACTAAAACACGGATATATACTTTTGTCAAAAGTCATCCAACTGGGCATCAAAAATGCATACATTTTATTATGTGTAAATTATACCTCAATAAAGTTTATTTTGAAAAGTAAAAAAAGCAGATTATAGTAAGTCACTCAGTTAATATACTGATTGATTTAATGCAATGTAACTTTTAAGTGCCAGGAAGTGAATACAAAGTTGAATTAGACATGGCCTTGCTCCTATACCTTGCTTCAAACATATAGGTACGTAAATAATTATTGTATAAGACACTACTTGTGATCACATACTTTTACAATTTCATGTACAATTTCATAAAAGGATGACTTAGTTCTAGCCTTCCCAAAGCTTACAGGATTCATGTGGATTGGGATGATGGTAGCATGGAATGGGGGCAGGACATTCACTATAAAACCTAGATAAAACCAAGTATAAAAAAGCATTTAAACATGTTATATTGGGTGCTATGAATTTTAAATTTGCAATAATATTCAAAGTATATTTATAGGGAAACGGCTGTGGCTCAATCAGTAGGGCTCCCGTTTACCATATGGGAGGCTCTGGGTTCGGTTCCCGGGGCCTCCTGGTGAAGGCAGGCCCGTCCGCACGGTGTGGTTAGCTGACCCAGCGAGCACAAGCAGCAAGGGGGGGATAAATGAATAAATAAATAAAATCTTAAAAAAAAAAAAAAAAAAGCAAGCACTCAAAAAAATTAAAAAAAAAAAAAAAAAAAACCAAACAAAAAAAAAGTATATTTATAAAATTCTGGTTGAATAGGAAGTTATATAAGTAACGTCTTTAGAGTTAACCATCAATAAATAATGAAGAACCAATAGAATAGGCATTGTATACTTTTTTCTTTATCATATTCTTTTGTGGAGACAAATTGGCATGATGGAACAAACATGGATTTTGGATTCAAACCCAATAATTATAATAATAATAACTAGCATTTATGAGGGCTTACTAGGTGCATGGCAGTGTGCTAAGTTTTTTGCATGCCTTACCTTTTGAATCTTCATGATGAATCTGTAAAGTAGGCATTGCCATTATTACCCACTTACAGATGAGGAAACTGAAGATTAGAAGGCAACTTTTCCCACGTTTACAGACCTTATAATTGGCAAAGCCAGGAAATGAACACATTTCCCTCTGATCCTGGAACCCAAACTCCCAACCATCTTACTATACTGCCTCAATTCCAGTTTGGTACTTTTTAGCTGTAGGTCCTTTGGCAAGTAACATAATTTCTTAGAGCCTCATATATCTTGTCTATAAGGCAAGAATAATTTTTGGAGGGCTGTTGTAAAAATTAAATGAAATGATTTAAGTTAATTCCCTTAGCACAGTATTTGGAAGGGGTACTATATATATTAGTTTTTCTTTCCTTCTTAGTTTAGACTTAATTTATAACATGAATTATATAGGATTTTGTGAAGACTAAATAAGAGAATCAGATAATGTCCTTTGCAAAGAATAAAATCCAATATAAATTCTGATTATTATTATTATAAATGTATAGAGATACAAGTAGAAACTATCTGTGTCTTTCTAAAATTCAACATATAAAATCCAAATTCCTGGGACTGCCCTAAAATAGTAGTTCCTAAATCTGGCTGGACCTGGGGAAGTGTTTTTAAAAACCAGGTTCCTGGGTCATATTCTATCTAGACATATTAACAATCTTTGATTGTGGCCCCTGGAATCCAGATTATTATAGTGCAAAATCAAGTTTGGGAATGGCTGCTCTATGAAAATCTCATCATGTTTACCATTCATTCAGTAAATACTTTAATTAATTAACTAGTTTTTAAACTTTATTTTGAAATAATTTCAAACTTATGGGACACTTACAAAAATAATACAAACCCCATACAGAGAACTCCAACAGCATTCAGTAATTATTTAATGTGTTTTAATTATGTCAAGGCACTCTACAAGGCACTATGGTCAATGATTTGCAGTTAGCAATATCAATTATTCAAAATTGGATGTCTCTGAAGTGTATGATGGCTGTTGGGAATTGAATCATGTTCCCTACAAGACATGCTCAAGTCCTAACCCCTGGTCCTGTAGGTGTGGACTTGTTTGTAAATAGGAGCTTTGATGATCCTATTAAGATGAGGGCAGATTGAATCAAGGTGGGCATTAATCCAATATGAGTGGAGCTCTTGTAAGGAGAGGAAATCTAGATGGATCCACCTGGTTGAGCAGTAGGAAGAGTCAGAGGAGGAGACAGAAAGAGACAGATGACAGTATGACAGAGGCAGATATTGAGCTACTACCAGAATGTTTCAGATTTCAGAGAAGGCATGGCCTGCTGATACCTTGATGTTAGCCTCCAAAATTGTCAGACAATAAATTCCTGCTGTTTAAGCCAACAAATCTGCGGTGTTTGTCATAGCAGTCCTTGCAAACTTAGACAATGGCAATCCCTTTCATATCTTAAATGCACCCCACAATATCTGCTTTATATTTTTTATTTATCTAGGAAAGCTTTTCTTGATTTAAAAAAGCTCTTATTGAAATACATAGGTTGAATTAAGAAAGTGAAATAAATTCATGCGTATTCCTTTCCTCCCATTCAAAATTCTAATGTAATAACCAAAAAATACATTCATATAAAGAATAATGGAAAATAAAGAAGAAAACCACTCTCAGACCAGAATTTTGAGGAATATTTCAAAAATAGAAGGTTTGGCCAAATCTATCAAGAAAAAAATTCAGAGGAAGCCATACTAAACCAAGTACAAAAGAAAAAGGATAAGCAGTTCAGACCAGTTCCAACACCCAAATCAAGAATTGCAAGTTGTAAGAGGAGACCTTAGAACATTCATCAGGGCTATTAATTGGGGAGCAGCATTTGGAGCCATTGGGCCAGCTGGATCCTTCCAATTCCCAGTTGTTCACAGCAATAGTAAGCAGTAACTATATCCAGAGCAAAGCAGTGAATGTGGCTTTGGGATATAAAGTACAGGGCCAGGACCTTGAGGAAACCACTCCGTAGGGAAGAGGGGTCATTGGTATTCATGAAAATGGGAATTCCTAGAGCCACGTGCACATGCCAAAGGCAAGATACATCTTCAGAAAGGATCAGGGAGGTCCTGAGTTCAGTTTCCAGTGTCTCCTAAAGAAACAAGGAAGACAAACAGACACAACTGCAAACAAAAAGAGGGCAGAGAGAAATTTAAAAACTATATATCAAAATACCCAGGTTTCAACAAAATATTACAAAACATACAAAGAAATAGAAAGTGATGGCCTAGCAATAGACAGACAGACAGACAGAATGGTATGGCAAATGTGACAAAATGTTAAAACTGGAGGATCTGGGTATCTGGGAGGATAGGGATATGTTGGAGTTCTCCGTATGGGGTGAGTATTACTTTTGTAACTGTATAGTAAGCTTGAAAGTATTTCAAAATTTAAAATTTATATATATATGAGTGTATATATATATAAATGTGTAGTTAAACAACATGGAAGAAAGATCAAGAGGATTCTACATATTACTAATGGAAGTTTCAGAAGAAGAAATGGAAGAGATAACACAAAAGCAATATTTTAAGAGATGATAGCTAAAGATCTTCAGAACTCAAGAAAGACATAAGTCTCCAGTTCCAAAGTGCACATTGATTTTGGAAACTAATAAACACAGATAAATTCATGCCTAGATGTGTTGTAATGAAACCTGAAGGACATCAAGGATAACAAAAATATTAAATGCTCCTTGAGAGAAAAGACAGATTACTTACAATGAAAGAATTAGATTGACAGCAGGCTTCTCTTTATCAATAACAAAGGACAGAAGTAATACACTCAAAATACTGAGAGAAAATAATGTTTACCAATAGTTATATACATAATTAAAATATTATAAAGGAAGAATAAAATGAAGATACATTTAGAATTCAAAGACTGAAAATGTGTCACCTATAAACACTTGCTAGAATTATTAATGGATGTACTTCAGTAAGAAAAGAGAACCAAGCATGAAATACAAGAAAAAATCATAAGTACAATTATTGGTAAATTGTGCAAGTAAATTAAACTAACCATTGACTGTCATTTAAAAATATTTTTATATGAAAAAAGAAAAACTAAAACTCCAGACAGAAATAACATTATAGGGTATTCAATAAGTAAAGTATGCAAAAATGCTTGTCATATTTGGGAGAAAAAGGCAAAAATTTGAATAACTCTAGGCTTTTTAAGAAAATTTTATAATATACATATTTAAAAATTCAGGGTGACTACTGAAAGAACATAATGACATTCTATAGTTTCCCAAGCCAGCAGAATCAAAAACAGAAGAAAACAAAGCCAAAAAAAAAAAAAAAAAAAAAAAAGAGGTGAGGGAATGATATAAAATTTATAATATTTAAAAAATAATAAAATATATAAAATTTGCCAAGGCAGAAAAATAGAAAAAATTTAAAAGGATAGTACACCAAAAAACACAAAATAAGATGATAGCAATAGGTCCATCAATTTTTGAAATGACAAAAATAATGATTGGATACAAACAAAATCAGTTATGTGCTATTTATATATATTATCCTATATAAATATATATGTGTGTATGCATGGCATGTATGAACTATATATATATGAAAAGAAAGATATTATAGTAATATTAAAATTGGGCAGAATTCAGAGCAACAAGCATTAAAGAAATAGAAAGAGGCATTATATATTGATACAGGAAATAATCCACTAAGAAATATGTAAAAAGGATACCTGTTTCATCTAAAAAACATAATGTTCAAATACATGCAAAAAATAACAGGCATAATTAAAAAGTAATGAATTACAAAGGAAAATTTTAACACTTCAAATATAAACTGATAAAGTTGGCAAAAGATTGGTAAGTACAGAAAAGATTTGAACAACAAAAGTAGCAAGTTTAATATAACAGATATATAGAATCCTATATCTAACTTAAAAAGTATGTACATTCTTTAATGACTATATTGGGAATATTTAAAAGAACTATAAACACATTTCAACAAATCCCTATCAGACAGACCCTACTGTCTGATAATGATCATAATGAAAATTAAATTAGAAATCTATTATAAGTTTCCACTTCTGGTAATGGGTGAGTCCATGTAATTCATACATTACAGAATAAAGAAGAAAAACCATAGGATTGTCTTAAGAGATGAATAGAAAGTATTTGAAAAACTTCACTATCATTCTTGATTAAAAAACAACAACAACATTAATAAACTAAGAATGCAAGGGACCAACCAAACAACCAAACAATAAAAAAATCCAGCAAATATTATATTTAATGTTGAAATATTTAAAGCTTTCCTCCTGAAATAAGAAACAAGACAAGGATAACTGCTATCAGTGCTTCACTCAACATTATACTGGAATTTGTAGCCCACATGACAAGGCCAGAAAAATAAAATCAAGGTATAGAAATTAAAAAGAATAAATAAAACTGTCATCATCCATAGATGATATGATTGCAAATGTAGAAACCAAAAGAATCTACAGACAAATAATTAAAAATACCAAGTGCATTTATGAAGATTGTTAAATATCAGGTCAACAAACAAAATATCAGTTGTATTTCTATATACCAAAATAAACAATTAGACAATAATTTTTAAAATGATATTATTTACAATAGGAAAAAGCACCAACAATCCAGTAAAAAATCTAGAAAAAGACATGCAAGACCTCTGCACAGAAAATTACAAAACATTGTTTAGAGAAATTAAGGAAGACCTGAATAAACAGAAGAATATACCATGTTCATGGATTGGTAGGTTCAATATTGTAAAGATATCTATTTTTCCCAAATTGAACTTTAGATTAATGTGATCCCAATAAAAACTCCAGAAGGCAAAAATTGATAAGCTGATCCTAAAATTTATATATTATATGAAAAGACAAAGGGTCAAGAACAGCACAGAGAACAAAAAAAAAGTAAAGAAAAAAAAAAAAAAGAAAAAGAATAGCACAAATAAAGTAATTTGGTACCCCGCCACCCCCCAAAAAAAAAAGAATAGCACAGATAATCTTGATGAAGATGAATGTTGGAGGGCAAAGCTACTTGATAAAATGGCTTACTATAGAGCTACAGTAATTCAGACAATGTGGTATTTACACAAGGATGGACCAATAGAACAGAATAGAGAGCTCAGAAACAGACCATCTGATATTTATGACAAAGTTGTCACTGTAATTCAGTAGGACTAGATGGTCATTGCAACTAATGGTGCTGTATCAATTTTGATATTTAAATGGAAAAGTAAACAAATCTTGATCTTATTTCCTACCACACACACCAATGAATTCCATATGATTTGCAGACCTAAATATGAAAGGTAAAGAAATCAAGGTTTTTATAAGATAGCCTTGGAGGATAGCTAACATTTCTTAAATAGGAAAAGGAAGAAATAACCATGAAGGAAAAGATTCACAATTAGGATTTAATTAAAATTAGGAACTTCTGGAGTAACACTATTAAATGGTGACATAGACGTCCTCTGAAAAAGCCTTCCCAAAGATTTAATGAATAAAATGACAAATTCTACTTACTTGAAACACTGGAGGATCCTCAAAATTCATCTTTAATTCATATAAGAATTAGAATACAATTGAACAAGAAAAAGGCATATTGCCTGACAATGGACATGAAAAATATAAAGTGGTAGAGTGGGACAAAAACAACATAAAGAGCTGAAACAGAGGCATATAAGAGTAGATAACATGTATGCTATTGAAGCAAAATTAGGTTCTCTTCATATTGGTAGGTTATAGATGTAGGTTTTTAATCCAGAGTAACTACCAAGAAAGGAATTTTAAAATATACAGAAACAGAAACAGAAATAAGAAAGGAATCAGTCAGATACACCACAAAAGATCAACTATATGGAAAGGAGGCTGCAATAAAGGAAAAGAGAGCCAAAAAAAAAAAAAAAAGGACAAAATGGCTGAAGTAAGTATTGCCTTTACAATAATAACACAGAATGTTAATGGATTAAACTCTCCCAATCAAAAGACACAGGTTGGCAGAATGGATTCAAAAAGCATGATCCAAATATATGTTGTTTATAAGAGACTCATCTTAGACACAAATACACAAGCAGACCAGGGAGCTGAGGTGGCACAAGAGATTGAGTGCCTCTCTCTACCCTGGGAGGCCCCAGGATTGGTTCCCAGTACTGCCTAAAGAGAAGACAAGCAGACACAGAAGAACACACAGAGAGCAGACAGCAAGTGCAAAACAACAGTGGGGGGCGGGGTGGGGGTGGGGGTGGGGAATAAATAAATAAATCTTAAAAAACAAAACAAAACAAAAAATTTCTCCCCAAAACAAAAGCCCAGGATCATATGGCTTCACAAGTGAATTCTACCAATCATTCCAAGACAAATTAATACAAATCCTGCTTAAACTCTTACAAAAATTGAATTGGAGGGAATACTACTTAACTCATTCTATGAGGCCATCACCCTATTACCAAAACCAGATAAAGATACTACAAGAAATGACAACTACAGACCAATTTCTCCTATGCATATAGATGCAAAAGTCCTCAAGAAAACACTTGTGAATCGAAACCAACACACATCAAAAGAATTATACACCATGATCAGTTGGATTTTATCCCAGGTATACAAGTTTGCTTGAACATTAATATCAACAAATTGAAGGGAGAAAAAACACACAATCATCTTGATTTATGCAGAAAAAGCATTTGACAAAATTCAGCATCCTTTTTTGATAAAAACATTTAGAAAAATAGGAATAGAAGAACATTTCCTCAACATGATAAAGGGCATATATATGAAAAACCCACAGTTTACATTATACTCAATGGTGAAAGACTGAAAGCTTCCCCTCTAAGATTGGGAACAAGACAAGGATGCCCACTGGTCACCACTGTTATTCAACATAGTACTGGAAGTTCTAGGCAGAACAATTAGGCAAGAAAAAGAAATATAAGGCATCCAAATTGGAAAGGAAGAATTAAAATTTTCCCAATTTGTAGATGACATGATCCTATATAGAAAGTCCCCCAAAATTGAACAAAGCTATTAGAGCTAATAAACAAATTCAGCAAAGTGGCAAATTACAAGATCAACACCCAAAAATCAGTAGTGTTCCTATACACTAGTAATGAGCAATCTGAGGAGAAAATTTAAAATTTTATTTAAAATAGCAACTAAAAGAATCAAATATCTAGGAACAAATTTAACCAAGGATGTAAAGGACTTGTACACAGAAAACTATAAAACATTTTATAAGAAATCAGAGAAGACCGAAATAAATGGAAGAACAGTCTGTGCTCATGGATTGGAAGACTAAATATCATTAAGAATTACCTAGAATTATTTACAGATTCAATGCAATCCCAACCAAAATTCTAACAGCCTACATTGCAGAGATGGAAAAGCCAATTATTAAGTTTCTTTGGAAGGGTAAGGGGCCCAAATAGCAAAAAAAAAAACATGAGAAAGAACGAAGTTGAAGGACCCACATTTCTTGACTTTAAAGCATGTTACATAGCTGCAGTGGTCAAAACATCAAGGTACTGACCAAAGGATAGACATATCACCCAATAGATTTTAATTGGATATCAGAAATAGATCCTCATGGCTATGGTCAATTGATTTTTTTTTTTTTTTACTTGTAACAAATGAGAATTTATTACCTTACAGTTTTGGTGGTCAATTGATTTTATTTTTTTAAATTAATTTATTTTTTATTGTGGGTAAAAATCAAAATTTTCACAATACATACCAATATTTGTAAAATGATATATAAATATATATGCATATATGTGCATTTGCTTACAAAAATGT